>VZRQ01007802.1:1211231-1275282 GCA_013397975.1 Machaerirhynchus nigripectus | reverse complement strand
TTTTTTTTTTTTTTTGTTTTTTTTTTTTTTTTTTTGTTTTTTTTGGGTGGTTTTTTTTTTTTTTTTTTTTTTTTTTTTTTTTTTTTTTTTTTCCATTTAACTGAATTAAGCTTATGAGGGGAAGAACAGGAAAGGGAAACCAAACTTCCAAACAGCTAGAGTAAATGACAGGTTTTTCTTTGTGTGGCTACTCATAGTGATATTTGGATGCAAGAAAAGGAATGGATTTTTGAAAGAATAAATATTTGCCTCTCCAGTAAGTCCCAGTGTCAACAACAAAGCTGAGAGGCATGTCTTGGCACTGAACCAATCATCTGAAATCTCTGTAACTTCCTATAATACTGAGAAAACAGATTTCACTACTAATGATCTTTCAGGATCCTCATCATTGGTGCTAGAGCAAGACAATAAAATAATCCATGTAGTCACTTCAGACAAAGCTGGACTCTGGTTCCTGCGAGATAAAAATCCTGAGCCAGTCCATTCACATGCCTTTCTGATGCTCAGGTAATGTATTTCCTAGCCAATAAACTCACCAGACTCTAATCTTCGCTATCATCTCAGCACGTGGATCATGGACAATTACTGATCTGAGCACAGTTTTGTGCTGATATAAGCCAATCTGCTGAACCAGATTGTAGAAAATTTATAGCATCCCCTCTTCCAGGAAATCAGAGGAATTAACTGGTGATGCTTCATGATACCTTTTTATTTAATACCAATCAGTAACATTAAATTAAAATTCACATATGTTGGAGCCTGGACAGTCTTTATTTTCCAAAAAACTGAACAAGTTTCTCACCTTTTCTTTGTCTTGGCTTGTTGTTAAGCCCCTCTATCTCTCTAGCTATTCTCATCCTTCAGTTATCAGAGAATTAAGAACAAGAACCTAGCTGAGAGTGGCAACAGCTTTTAAGCAGTAAAAGGAGAAATATACATACTTGATGAGGAAGAGCTGCTAAAATTGCAATCTTGGCCTGATTTGCCTCTTTCTGCAGTCTGCTGGAAAACAGAATGACTCTGTCAGTCCTCCTTTCTTGCCTCTCTCCAGAGCAGAATGTGCATGTACGAGGCTACTGGGCAAAAAGAAGGTATCTGGAACAGAGATTTGTCTGCCACTACCCAGCAGCTTCGACTGGGATGAGATAGATACAGATTGCAATGCTGGAATGAGAGGCCAGAATCCCAACACCAGTAATATTTACCTTTAAGAGTTACAGACTTGTCAGTGCGCATACAAAAGGAGCACAGATCTTGATCTCAGCTTCATCAATGGCAGAGATGGATAAATACTTCAAATACTTATTTCTGATTATGAAAAATAACATGGTCAACACTTTCAGTCGCTGGAAGTTAAACTTGGGCAACTACAGGTAACTGATCCATTTACTCATCTTGAGGCTCAGGAGAGCAATTTTTTTTTTTTTCATAAAGTATTGAGTACTTTAAAATGGTTCAAGAGAAAAAGTGAAAAAGCTTGTTTAACTTCCTTCAAGAAAGGAACAATATTATTATCCAAAAATTATATGAAGACTCTCACTGTGTAAGATTTAGGAGCTAAATCAAAATTCTAAGGAACTGGGGAAAGTCACATGACTAAGCTGATCTGCAGAGGAGGTACTTCAGTGTATATAAAAAGACATGGATCAAGTTTACCAATATCTTTCCCTTTTCCATCCAATACTTTTGAACAGGTTCTTGAAGTGAGTGGTCTAACTCACGGGTGGAAATTCACAGACTTCAAAAAACTAGATGCAACAAATGCAAAATAAATTACGAGTAAAATAGATTTGAACATCTAAATCCAGTCTGGAAATATCTAAAATTAATCAGGAGCTTCAGAAATTGTTATTTTAGTACTTATAAAGTAACAGATTTCCTAGCAGTTGCCTGGTAACCCTACCACGGTAAAATATGTGGACTGTTAGGTCATATTCAGCTTTACAGGTTTTAATGCATCTAATAAGGCAGCACAGCCATACATTATCATGGACAACGTACTCACTATGAAATTCTGCATGGCACTACATATTTGTGCAAAAATGTGCCATATTCTTTACTATGTATATATTTGATTTAAAGTGACTAAATTCTTTCAAATATACTACATGTGTCCACTGGGAAATTATTTCTCTCGTATTTCTTAACTTCAGAAGGCATTTATGAATGTGTCTTCCAACTCTGGTTGCCATGAATGCACCTTCAAATTCTGATTACTATTAATGCTCGTAGTTCTGCTGTTCCATTTAAAAAGCCTGAGAAAACACAAAAATCTGACAGTTAAAGAGATAAAAATTGAAAATCTTGGGTGGAGGGAGTGACAAGGAATGGAGTAAAGAAAATTTCACATCTACCATGAAATTACCACTGAATTTACAGTTTTAAAATGTTCTACCTTATACTGGCAGAAATTATTTTGTACGTGAGATATTTTCTGCAGCTTTATCAAAGGTGAAAAGCAATTGCTGGTGAAATACATGAAGCTGCTGTAGCAGTGATTGAGAAAATAATTTTCATCATAGAGTTTATACACTAGAGAAAACATGAAAAAGTACTTAAAAATAGTTCATTGGTTTATTTTCTTTTTAGATATGGATGAAAGGGAAATATATCATTATTATAATAAGCTCTGTAAAACTTTATCAGTCTAATACAGTCCTGTCTAGTTTACAAATACCAAGGAAGGCAAGAAATAGCTCCATCTAATTTTAATTTATTTTTAAATATAGATGTAAGGTGTATTAAAATAAACATCTGAAATTCATATTTATGTTGATTTCTGATGAAGACATAGCATCTCAAACCTTAAACTTCCCTTCGTTGTGCACAAAAAGAATATCTACACAACGTATGAAAAAAAACATGTATCAATCTGAAATTTATGTTCAGTAAGATCAAGTTTATAATGCAAGCACTTACTTAAAACATAATCTGGCAAACAAGTCCATCATACAGCTCCAAGAACGTACACTTTTTTCTCCATGGCAGGTGCAGACAGTTGTGCATTTATTTTGCTGCAGTCCAAGCAAGCTGGGCATGAGCTGCATGGTACAGATTTATACTGCAAAACTCAGCCTCTTCTCCACTGACTCCCAGTGTACCAGATGAGGTATTATTCACTTTGACATATGGAAAAATATGCATTTATGTGTGTGAAGCAACTTTGTAGCTGTTATCTCCATACCACCATTTTCTTAATATGCTCGCAGAAGAGAGGCACAATATTTTAGATTCCCAGTTAAATCTCACACTGACCCTCACAGAAGTACAAACACTTCACCTGAGTCCATTTTCTGGCAGGCGTGACACCAGTGAAAAACCTGATGAGGTGAGGGACTGGACAACGAGAGGTAATTCACAGACACCACGGGGAGGGCAGGGCAACCCATCGGTGAAGGGAAAGCATTTTTCCACAGCTTTTAACTATGTGCCCAATATGATTCTGGTTTAGATTTACTGCTTTCTCTTATTCTCAAATAACTATTACCCAAAAAGCATGCTCAAGAGTCGAGCTGTTTGGGACCCTGGAATTGTTCACTCTGCTTGTGCTGCAGAAAATGGAAGACACCGGAGAGGGTCAGATCCAGTCCATAACTTACACTGATAACAATCATCCCTTGAGCAGGAAAAAAAGGATCAGAAAGAGCAAACAGAAAAGCCTCACTTGAGAACCTGCTCCGTTTTTTGAGGAGCTCGTTGTCTTTTCATCTAAAAGGCATCAGCAATGCAGTCTGCTGTTTACACATGGTAAAAAGTATTAGCAAATGAAAGGTGTGTGTACATTTATATACATATATATATATGTATATATATATGGAAACATCTGTGCTGAGAAACCACTTGAAAAATAACTGTACAATAATAATAGTAAGAAACACCTGCTTTTTTTGCCTGGCAGATTCTTAGAAATACGAAAGGAGGTACTGCTATAAAACAGATGTAAAATTGGAATACTTTCCTGAGGTGTGTTCCTATATTTTTTTAGACATCTACTAAACTTTCTCATTTAAAAAAAAAAGGGTAATTTACATATAAATATTTTGAGAGAATCTGAAAGCAGTGATTAACTTCTCCTATGCTAAAACAGTTGTAGACATAGGAAGAGTGACACATTTAAACAATATTAAGTAAATAATTGACATATTGTACTAAAGACATTTTAAATGTTTAATTTTTAAAATATTTTATTAAACAATAGTTATTCACTAGCTATTAAATAATAAAAAATAATTGTGTTTTATTCCTTTCAGTAGTCAAAATCATTTAATCATTAATAGCAAATGTTCAGTACATTATGATAACTATTTTGAAACTACATTCACTTTCCAGAGTCCTTTTAAATCACAAGCTATTGAAAACAAAAATAACAATCAATATGCAAATAAATAATAAAGGCACAGTAAAACTCTATTATTTTATTGTTATTCACATTTAAATAATGCATTACAAACAGATTGTTATCTTCAGAAAATAGTATCATGGCTTGTTAATGAAAAAGCAGCATTAATTAAAATAAATTTGGAGCAGTAATGGATTAAAACTGAATATTAAAATAGAGTAAGAAAATACTTCAGACCAACAAGATTTAACCTGAGCTGTGAGGCAAGAATCTGGACTTTTAGAGTTCACAGATGAACATATTCACTTGACTTCAAATAATACAATTCCTCCTGTGGACACAGAGCACCTCTGTACATGCTAAGTCTCATCAGGACACACTCAATCCAGGCTATTCTAGAAAAAACCTCAGAACTGCTGTCACTGGCCAAATTTGGAGAAGCCACTCTAAAGGCAACACATCTAATTGAAAGCTACATCCTGTACTTGGGAAATTCCACTCCAGTCTCACCTGGTTTTCAAGCTGGGAGTGCTGAAAACCAAACTTGGGACAGCTCGGTTCCCCACCACCAATGGACAGAGAGTCCCTTTCACCACTCCACATTTCTCTGAAACTCAGCCTGATTTCAGCACGTATAAACACTGAGATAAAGGTTTTAATGGAGCCTATAGCTACCCACATCCATTCATTTTGGGAAATAGAAAACTTACCACATCCCCATAAGGGAAAAAGTACAGGTCCTTAGTCTTTCTTGACATAAAGTGAATGCAATGGTGAAACAAGAAACGGTCTTGGACAACAAGCCCCACTCAAAAATCCCTAGAAAGAGAGAAATATGAACTACACCTAGAGGGATTAATCACCTCTCTGCTGAAAGGGGCTGGATATCATTCCTCCCTTAGCTAGCAGCACTTATGACCAGCAGGACTCCATCAGTCTCTTTGGTATAGATTGGGCAGTCACATAAACACAGAAAATGAGTAACGGCATCTGGCCCAGAGGGGTGATATCACTCCTGTTTAAACTGCCCTGATTCAGTGGAGGGAGGAAACACTCTGGAAGTGCATAGAAGAAATAACTGAGAATTTAAATTAAAACAGGTTTCCCAGTTTTTAAAAGGGAACAGTAAAAGGAAAACATCTCTGAGTTACAGCCTCAAGTTTTACACTTTTGATCAAGCAATTTTATATTTTCATATCTTTGATTATTTAATTACATTTTGTTGCATTCAGCCATTGAGAGGATGTCTATTATTTAGCATATTATGATGTGAGGTTTTTCCTGAACAATGCACAAATAAAAATATTGTTGCAAAATCCCTCTTGAAACTTAATTGATAGTCTGCCAAAACTCACTTCACCCAAATTAAATAAACATTGTTCTTAGCTCTTCTCAAATTCGCTCAAAGTATAATTACTGATTCAGTATTCAAAAGTATATTAAACCATTATTTATGTTATAAATGTGCTTTTAAACATTGCATCGGCACTGTCTTCTTCCCTGTTTACTTTCATGGCCCTTGAGACCAGTCACGTAAAAAGTGACCACAGGCCAGCCAAAGACATACTTTTCAGCCTGCAAATCAGCAGAAACAGTGGCTTGCATGTACATAAGTGAAAAAGTGTTCACTTCTTTGCACAAGTGACCTCAGAGGGTGAAGGGGAGACACTCAAGTGGCACAGCAAAGCCACCTCTTCTCGAATCTTTAAAGCCATACCTTTTTTCCACTAAAAATCTTTTGTGATTGTCTAAATGACACCGAGATCTTCTTTTGTGCATGAGCAACATTTTGTGCTAATAAAAACATTAAAAATTGTTTCTCTTTTCTTCCACTCTCCCAGAGGAATACTAAGTTCTTCAGTACCCTGAATTTCACGTAGCAACAAAATCACAGCTCAATGCAAGGTCACTTGAGTCTAATCAACCCTAACCAAGAATGAAGATTTGTTCTTTTCTTTGGGTTTTGATATAACAGAGGTAATTAATCACTGCAACTCAAGCACATAACTATTTCTCAGGTACATTAAGGGTAAAACCAAAAGAATGAAGTATAAATTATTTTGGGGTCTTTGTGGCTTCTCATTTTCCTTGCCAAAAATTAATCAAGCAGCTCGATCTGGTTTTCAAGTCTGTCAATATCATTACCAATCTTAACGCAATAAACTCTTGTTTGCTTGTTTTATAGGTAAATTCATAAATGCATTTATCTTGGATTTCCATCAGTATCACAGGAGAGGATACCAGCCCACAGAGGAAGTTCCCACTCTCAGTAAACTTTGTTTACATAATTTTGAACTGCTCTTCTCAGCCTCACCCCTTCACAGCCCTGTGGGTCATTTTGGGTCACCCCTCTTAACAGCTCTGGTCAACAGAGCTATGCCAGTCCAACTTGAGAGTGGCTTAAAGCAAAATGTGTGTGTGACTGACTCCAGCCTGGCTGACTGGAACTGGAAAGGGAATAAAAACAGTGTATTGGAAGGCAGAGTAGAATCACAGATAAATTCCTAGGCACAAGAAAAACCTGAGAAATCTATTTGTATGGCACACTTGGGAAGGGTAGTAAAGAAAAACCCAAACCACAGACCAGAGCTCATAGAAACAAAAGGATTATGGCTTGCCACAATAAAAGCTTCATACTAAATGAAATAAGAGAGTTTCTAATTAAAAACTCTTTCTGCTAGTCACCCACAGTAAAGTGGGAAAAGAAAGAAAATGATGGTTTTTGAGACAGGGGTAATTCATTCCCTTCAGATGACCAGAGCCCACAACCTCAAATAACTGTGGCAAGACCCCTCTTGACACCGCTGTGGAGGGACACCTTTAACCTGCCCCTGTCAAACCCTGTGTGGCCTCCTTTAAACAAACAAATTACTACAGAAAGCCATCAGACTGACAGCTGCAGTATCAATCAAACACCTCAAGAAGTTGTCCTCCAGGGTACCAACTCTTTGGATGAAACTAAATAATTGAATGGATGCAGGAATGAGTGAGCGAATCCATGAACATTCACCGTTTGGGATGTGAGGATACAGTAAAAGAGCTTAAAACACTTTCCAGAGAAGCTTAAAACCATCAATTCTTTCATGGAATGAAGTGGACTAAGGGTCATCAGTTAAAGCAAAAAAAGTCCAAAGGTGGCAACAAAATCCAAGCAGTGAAGTCTTAAACCTCTTTAATGCAACCACAAGAGTTTTTGTGATTACTTCTGCAATGCTACATTGCAAATGTCTTGATTTTTCAAAACTTTGTTTTCTTTAGAGCACTGTACTCAAACTGGAGTCGAACGCACCAATAGCAAAGCTTCACTTTTGCTTAAATCTTCATGCTTTTAACAAATTAATCCTCTTAACATCCCTGTTGGGTAGATAGGCAAAAACCTTTCTTGTCTGTAAAACTGAGATAAGTGCCTTGCTTAAGGACATGCAGTTAGGACTGGGCAAAATAGGGTTAAAATTCAGTAAAGAGTGTCTCTCATTTGCGCTCCAACAACTAGATTACACCACAAAGACTGTGCTATTAACATGAAATATAAACACAAGATAGAAAAGAAGAAGAAAGATAAATATTTCCTCATTAGTATTCTCACTAATACTAGAGATAAAACACCTTACAAAACATATATTTTTCTATCTATTCCTTGCAATTTGGGGAAAATTATTTTGAGACAAAACCCCAGGATTTCTAATAAAATCAGACATATTTTTAAGTCATTCAAAGGCACACAGTAGAAATGTACAAAAAATGCATCCAGGTAATGAAACTAATTATGAATGGTTTTGTTTCTTATATGTCTGCTGTGGTTCTTAATGAGAACATTTAATGTCCTTCACTATTATAAATCATTGTAATGTGACACATAATAATTTTCAAATGTGTTCATTTTAACCATATTTAAAAATACATTTTATAAGTTATTTATTTTAGCAAGTAAATATTGCTTACTATAATGCACACACAATCCTTCTCTAGTTATTTAAACTTGAGACAGGAAGCCAGTATCTTGTACCATTTGACACACAGCACAACTATTTTTTTTAAGCCATTTGATTTTGATAATTCCTAAATATTTTAAAATTTTATTCTAGTCAAACATTATTTTTCTGATAATTGTAATAAAATTACCTGAGTTAGATTATCAAGATGGTCTTTAAGCCTTGAAATAGTGATGACAGGACAGAATTCATTGCTCCTCTCAGCCTGTCAAATCTTGATAAAAGATTCAGAGAATTTATTTTTATTATTTACTCAAGCCTTTGTAAACAAAAAACTGCTAACACTCATTGATACCATTTCCATTATCATATAATCCCTAAAGACATTAAAAAAAAAAAGGAAAAATTTACAAAAAACTAAGTGCACCTATTTCATATTATACCATACAATGCTACAAGATTTCATACTAGCAGAAAGACATGGCACTTTATATCTGTAGTCTTTCTATGTCAAGAATACCTGTAGTAGCCAAGACATCACAACTTTTACAGATACAATTTCAGGACAAGACCCCACTTTTGGATAGAGAGCAAGGAGTTACTTTTTTACCAGATTCTTGGAATAAAATAAGAAATCTCATTTAATTAAAGATACATGAGCCGAGATTTGGACTACCAAAGCACTTTTCTTAGTTAAGATTGATAGGTAGAGCAGATATTAAGACCTAATAAGATACTCAGTTTTCTACCAAGTATTTTCTGCAGAGAGCAGACAAAATCATCCGCTATGACTATGCATGAACAAAGTCCCTGGACATGCACAGTAAGCAAAATGGTTCTAGTATGTGCCAGAGGTACCTCAACCACGCTGTGCAGGCCCTTTGTGGATGTGGACACAGAGGAATCCTGTTTTTAGACTCACTGTTTTTATTTCTGATCCTGGGATTCCCAGCTGCTCGTTCAACGGCACTTGTCCATCTCAACCGCCAAGCAGGTGGCCAAGGTGCCACCTTCTTCTGCTTAGAGAGAAACTTTCTGTGAAGATAAAAGAAGAGCACGTCTGAGGAAACCCAAGCATATGATAGCACTAATAACTATTTATGGTTGTAAACATTTGTAATGCTCATCACATGGTTACCACTTCCATAAAAGCGTTCATTTAAGAATGTATTGTACTGGATTCCTGTACAGTGCAGAGCACTGAACCCAAATAACTTCAATACATACTGAAGCTACTGCACTTGTTAGGCAGGCACTCTAACAGCCTGTTCACTCTTTTCCCTACGTGGCTGAGCAGCAATTTCCAGAAATTAAATCACCTTTGTTTATAGTTGCTTTATATTGCATGTTTCTTCAAATAACTTTTAAATATTTAATAAGACTATCTTTTTCTACAGAATTTCCTAAATGTCAGTTAAATCACTACAAACATCTTTAAAATATTGTTCTCATATCTTTATTAGGATTATTACTCTATTCTCAGTTTTCTACTTTACTTTTTTTAGGATTACCTTGGCATACATTAATTTTATAAAATGCAATAGCGCCTAGTATAAAACCTTAGAAGAACCTTTTTTTCTTTTTTTTTTTAATATATCTCAGAAAAGCCACATTTGGGCTTCCAGCAGAAATAGGCAAAATTCTCAGTATGGTTTTGCAATGGACTCATTTAGTGCTGTCCTTATATGCTACAAAAATGCACATGGCTTCTTTGGAAGAGCTACAAAAGGGAGAGAGAATCCACAAAAAGGATCAAAACCCATGGTAGTTTTCAAACATCCTTTATGGATCAAATTTTAACTATAGAATTGAAATGGCTGAAAAATAATTTGCTCATGAATGCGTATAAACACCCAAACAGAAGGTGTAATGAAAAAGGAAACATCTGTCCAGTGGTACCTACAGACAGAACAGGAGTTCAAGTGTCCATCTTCAGATGGAAAGGAAAAGAAAAGTTTCATGAAGAAAATCTGCATCTCACTTTTAAACCCCTTAATGTTTTGCTGAAGGATGAGGTGGGTTTGAGCCCTCTAAAAGAAATATGAGAATTCAGCATAGGCTGAATTTTTGACTAGAGTCGCAGCTATGAAAAATAGCATAAAATTATGGAGTATTTCAGTGTGCTATGTTGAGTGGAAGGGGCTCTGCTTAACTGGAATCCCCACCTGGAAAATGCATTTCTCTAAATATATTGCTGCCAGATTAAATTCTCAGAGAAGATGTGCAGTTGAACACGTGTTCCAGGAACCTGGCTGGGTCTAGCCATGAAAGAGGTGGTGTGCTCTTGAGCCCTACATCAATAAATTTTCTCATCACACTCTGAAATATTCCTGGGAAAAAAACATTAGTAAAAAGTACTAAAGTAAATTTTCTAGGAACCCTATTGACACACTCTTTTCCCTTTGAAGGAAAAAAAAAAACACTGTAGGTGCATAAAAGTCCTCTGATTGTCTTTGGTATTCCACCTTGACAAACATGTATGCACTGGGGAATAAAGGATCTAATTTTATGGCTTTCGAATTTCTTTAATGTGGACAAATGACGTATGACAGTATAAACCAGCAAAAATCAGAAAGTAATTTATGGGTGGTGATTTTGTTCTTTGAAATTTGGTTTGCTTTTGTAGAGGTTGTCATCTTCTGAGTCCTGATGCAGAAGGTTCTCTAAAAAGGTTTGCAAGAAGTACTTGCTTCTTCAAGCTCTTAGGAGTGAAATCACTTAATATCTGAGAAAGATGTGCTCATAATATAATGTAGAAAATAAAAAAGCAACCAAAATGTAAAGGAGAGTAGAAGAGGGGATTAATTTCACAATTTCAGAGAGTCAGTTTCCAGGAGATAGGTTAAAAACTCTTCTAAATTATTTGTATTTACTGATAAACAGAACACATGAAATCAGATTCATTACATTGCCATATATAATGTCTTGTAAATACAAGAGTATCCTCTTCATAAATCTGCAATAGAATACATATCACTTCTGTATGCAATGTTAGCAAAGACGTGAAATTCCACCCTTTCTAATTAAAGGGTATTTTAGGAAGGATTATATGAAAGTAGAAATGAAAAGACAAATAGCACTGCAGACAAAATTTAGGAAATTAATCAGGGATCTCATTTTATTCTCTTTTCCCCATTGTTTTGATTAATTAAAAATTATTTTCTACTAAAACAAACAAAACGTGGACACACACACAAAGCCCAAACAAAACAAAAAAAAAACCAGCAAATACTGTGGAGGTGAGGAGGAAAAAGAGTTTTAACAGTCTTTCTGTTCATTAAAAAGAATTATTGAGTAAAATTTGAAAGCTCATATTGAAAATATATATGTCATGAACAGATGAGGAAGCTTGAAGAAAGAAAAAGAAATCTGTTTTGCTCCATTTCTGTCCCATAAAAATGCAAAAATTCTGTTAACCTCAAGCACTTAGAAATGGCATTGGAGTTACAGAAAGGATCTGTTTTATTTGTCAGCATTCTATATAAAATTTGGGGTTTTTCAACAATATTTTGCTCTACTTCCCTGTGAAGTGCTGAGGTTAGAAATTTCCTTGAAATAATCTGTACATCCTAACACTTCAGCAGTGAAAATTTTCTTCTGATTAAACTGTTATTCTTTAAAACAGAACTGACACCTCCCAAGCAAGGAAGCCTTCGAAGGTCACAGATTCTGTCTCCATAGGAGGCCAAGCTGTTTAGCAGAAAGTATGACCTACTGTGGAAACCAATGACCTAGTAAAAAACTAAACAGTAGTGTGCTGCAAAGTGGTGGAGCCAGCTGAGAAATAGAGAGCTCAGTAATGAACTGCCTTCCTCCTACAGAGATCAAATCATGTTAAGTGATGCTATTAAAATAAATCACATTTTAAGAGTCTTTACCTGAGTCTTTGCTAACTTATTAAACTACAAAAAAATATTGATTTTCTTTTTCAACATATATGAACATGATTACTTTTTATTTGCAACAGACCGAAGTCCAAACTCTCAGGTCAACACCCACTTGAGAAAATATTTAAAATACGTATTTAAGCCATAGGAACATAAAAATTATTTTAATGTTTTTCCACATGAATTAAAAACTCAGAGAATTACCTGCTGATTTCAATGAACTCTGAATCATGACCTCAACTGGATAAGTTCACTTTTTATTAGTATTATTGAATAGTAATCAGTTAAAAAAGCTGGAAATAAAATGTCAAAGCATTAATTGTAGGCTACTCCTTTGTATATAATACAAATACATGAGTATAATCCTCAGAGCAGATCCTGACAGCACCCTCTCTATCAGCGGGACTATGACCATCTGCACTACCAACAGCCCCTTTAATTAGGCAAACCACATAAAATCTTACTTAATTTTGAGAGGTGGCCAATGCTGCACAGCATTATTTTAATGATAAACTTGGTCATCACTCTCCAAAAGAAACCAAAAACTATGGGAAATAAAAGTCATTAAGTCCCATTGGCTGCCTTTCATCAGTGCTGTGCCCTTTCACCAAAGCAAGTTGATCTGGCTGTGGGTTTAAAAAGAAGGTTAAAAACTAACACAGCAACAAGGTGCAGTAGTGATCAGTCATCTAGAAATTAGAGCGTTTGCACTGTTATATTCACATATATTTGCTGAGAAAGGCAGACATGCCAGTCAGCATCTCAGGTGCCACACCATGGGGTGCTGCAGGGAGCAGTGCTGAGGTGCTGCGAGAGAGTCACATACAAGGGATTAAAAGAAAGGCCTTGGAATGGCATTTAGCCCATAGAGCCAAATACAATTTAATCAAATTTTCTTCAGAACAATGAATCTTCTGTGATAGCCTGAGTTCAGGGCTCCTGGTAAAAATGTGGTTCCAGAGTGGAAGGTGAGGTGTTTCCCAGGAATAATTGCAAACACACTGTTTATTCAGTAACTGATCCTTCCTGTGCTGCTAGACTGATGACAAAACTAAATAGAACAGAACCTGCAAGGCTATCATACTTTTGTAAAATACAAGAAAAAGCATCTTTGGATAAATTTTTATTTCAAATACACATTTTCTGCTACAAAGAAAATCCTGCATTTTAGGCTTCATAGTGATTTTTGGCTTCTAAGAAAACACGTTTATGAGCTAAAAGAGCAGATGTCCCAGAGCTCAGCAAGAGGAGGAAGTTTTTGTCACGCAGCTTTTTAACACATTCTGATAAGTCTTTTCACAGATTATATTTCACAATAATTTCTAACCTCATCTACCTACAAAAAAGTAGCAGGCGGTGTTCTCCTACAAGACTAACCATCTGAGAGAAAAAGTGTTCTGATTATATTATCATGTTTTATTTCCAAGAAATGCCGTCGATCTGGAGTACAAACTCTTTGTGATGTCCTTTGTCTTCCAAACAGAAGAAGTACTGCATTTTCTTACTGTTATTGATGTTACAAGATGAATTTTAAAAGGGTTTGTGTCTGGAACTTTCTGCTCAGTTACTTGATTTGTAGCCAACAATATAATCTCCCTATCACTTGAGCTAATATAAATTTCCCAGCCAAAATCAAGATTTACACTTCATTAAAGAGTAAGACCTACCAAGTATTAAACCTCACAGCAACCCAGTAATACAACTAATTAATATCGTCACCAAACTTGTCATATCTAATACTCTCTTCAGAAAAATCAACCCAATCAGGTTTTCTACCTGCTCCTTTCAGACATTTTTAGTGCAGAGCCTCTGCAGAGCTGCTCTTGGTGTGCACAAGGACGTACACTGACCTGCTATACTTGACATGTGAAGAAGTGTTGACGAATACTTGACACTTGAAGAAGTGTTGACATGTCCTTGTGATGAAAAGAGACCTGTTGAAAGTCACAGTCCCCAGCTACAGAATCACATGGCAAGTTACAAATACTCCTAATTACATAAATCAACCATCTGGCAAAAAAAATAGCTATAGACATGAAGGAACAGGAAGTGTGTCCAGAAAAGGGAAACAGAGCTGGTGAAGGGTCTGGTGCACAAGACCCATGAGGAGTGGCTATGAAAACTGGGAGGGTTTAGCCTGGAGAAAAGGAAGCTCAGAGGGACCTTACCTGAAAGGAGGTTGTGATGAGTTGGTCTCTTCTCTCAGGTCACAAGCAACAGGACAAGAGGAAATGGCCTCAAGTTGTGCCAGGAGATGTTTAGCTTGGATATTAGGAAAATTTTCTTTACCAAAAGGGTTATCAAAGGATGGAACAGGCTGCCCAGGGATGTGGTGGAGTCACCAACCCTGGAGGTGTTTAGAAGGTGCGCAGATGTGCTTCCTAAGGACATGGTTTAATGGTGGGCTTAGCAGGGTTGGGTTAACTGTTGGACTCTATTATCTTAAAAGAATTTTTCCAGCCAAAATGATTCCATGATTGTGTGATCCATTCTGTTTAATTTTTGTGATGCATAGTAAACATAGATGATTATCCTGTGGATACAAAGAATGAAATCCTCAATCACTGACACCCAATCATTGGCCTAAGCATCAGACTCTCTCCTAAAGTACACAAACTGTACAATAACAGGGAAAATAAATTGTGACATGGTATAGAGAATACTCAAATGTTCCTTGACTCATGGCTACCTGGGGATTAGATTATTTAATAAGAAATTTACTATACTTCTGTAAAACGGCTTGTTAGGCCACATATTACAAACTTAGAAAAGCTACTAGGAAAAAAAAATCAAGAAATCAATTTCTAGTCCCTGTGGTGATGTATTCTAAGTGTGAACTGTGTTATGCCTGGGGAGCACAGATTTCATCCTTAAATAGAAAAATTCTGGCTTGTCTTAGCTTTCTGAAATATCTTTTTAGTTCAGATTTTCTTATGAGGCTATGCCTTACTGTGAGAATGCCATGCTCCCATTTGTATTACCAAATATGAAATCCATCTCTCTCACGGAAAATTATTATTATTAGTTGTTCCAGAAGCAGATCCAAGTTCAGAAAGTTTGAAGAAATGAAAAAACTCTCTTAACTTTTCCCTCAGCAACTCTTTCCAAGTTTAAAAAAATGAGGATGGTGAAGGGACTAGAGGGGAAGCCTTAAGAGAAGGGACTGAGGTCACCTGGTCTGTTCAGTCTGGAGAAGAGAAGACTGAGGGGAGACCTCATTGTTGTCTTCAACATCCTCATGAGAAGAAGAGGAGGGGCAGGCACTGATCTCTTCACAAAGTTACCAGTGACAGGACCCAAGGGAATGGCCTGGAGCTGTGTCAGGGGAGGTTTAGGTTGGATATCAGAAGAAGCTTCTTCATCCAGAGGGTGGTTGGGCACTGAACAGGCTCCTCAGGGCACTGGTCACAGCACCAACCTGACAGAGTTCAAGAAGCATTTGGACAATGCTCTCAGGTACATGGTGTGACCCTTGGGGTTCCCTGTCAAGGGGCAGGAGTTGGATTTTGATGACCTTGAGGGGTCCCTTCCAACTCAGCTTGTTCTATGATTCTGTGACAAAAAGTAGCAAGACCTATAAACAATCTTTTTTTATACTATAACTCATGAAAATCCAAATACAATACTTTAATTGTTCAATAACTTGAGACAGAAAAATAGAATCATAGAATCATTTAGGTTGGAAAAAGACCTCTAAGGTCATCAAGTCCATTAACCTGGCACTGCCAAGTCCACCAGAGCTGCTCTACCACACTTTTGGAAATCAATAAAAGAAAGATTTAGGATTAGATGAGAGACATCTGCTACCAGCTTCTCTCCAAGTACCGTACGATATAAAGAAAGAGGAAGCAAGAAGAGAAACCTGTGCTGTTGTATTTCTGTGCCCAAGTGTCACACACTATTGGTTTACTTCCTTGGGGACAAGTAGGAAAACAAACCAAGACAAGTACGAATAAACAAAATCTATTTATAAATATATTTTCATATAGCTTAGGCACAATGTTTGTAGGTATAGACCGACATTCCACCTAAATATTAAGTAGCTGTGCTGACAACATGTTGGAGGATGACAGATGACATTCGCAGCTGCTGTAACAGGGAAGGACTTTTGCCAGAGCTGTCACAGTAGCTCAGAGCTGACAGCCAGCTCCAAGCGAGCCAGGCTGCCCCCGCCACCCCAGTGTAAGAGATACTGGGGGAAAGGTTTGACAAGGCCGCGCTTCTCCACAAAGGAAACACAAACAAATATCGTGTCAGGGAATACACAGCATCTATAATTCATCCCACAGTTTAAGCAATTTTGAGTAAAGGCAACTACAATTAGCACATTACATTTATAACAGGTCAATCAAAAGATTTTAAAAACCTCAACCAAAGCACCACAACCAGAAGCAAAACCCTCTCAATATTTCATCTGATGTGAGTAGTTAGAAGTCCCTAAGTCATCTCTTTTCCTTAAACAAAAAACAAATAACATGGGTAATGGAAAGCAGAATATGTTAAGATTTGAGATTTTTGGACTGAGAGACGTCATTATGGTGAGATGAACAAGGAAGAAGCAGGCTGATGATAAGCTCTCACAAACTCTTGTCTTTCTGCTTCCAGTTTCTGAACCTGGGAAACTGGCAGAATTGCTGAGGAAAAACCTCTTCAGTTGTTACCAACTGGAAGAAACAGTTTAGGCAGGTTGAGATTTAAAGAAAATGAATAGATTACATTTCGGCAAGGTGACAAAGTTAAAATATCACGACATGATCTTAAAAAAAAAAAGAGAGAGAAAAGTTTAAAAATCTCTACAGCTTTCAAAGGTGTTTTTATTTCCAGAATTTTGTTCATGATATGCTACTATTACCATTTTTTGTGGTATACTTTCTGTATAATTTTGATATTTGAAAAGAACTCTGTTTAATGACAGCTGCTATTTCTTTATTCTCATTTAACTTAAGGATCTAACAGAAGAATAAACTTCTCCTTTATAATGAGATTTAGAAAAAAAACCAAATATCTTACAAGAAATAAAATATTTTATATTTGAGGTATAAGATTAACAATAATATTACTCTTGTCTAAAAGAGCCTTATATCTCTGACGTCTTGAACCAACCTGCTACCAAAAATGCAAATGTCTGTGTGACCTGTAACACTGATATGACTAATTAGCTGCAGTCCTCCTGCAGACCAGACAGAAGTAACGATAATGAGGTCAAGGAGAGTGGCTGAAGGTTTGGTATAACTTGTGTTGACTCCACATAGGCAGGGCCAGTAGAGACTTTGAGGATGATATGCTTCTCTAACACAATAAATATTCCAGAGTCACTGAGAAGGAACAAGATTTCTGTCATTTTGACTGTGTTTCCATTCCCAGAGTGTTAGAATACTGACTTGCAGAAAAGCTTTAAAGCTTATCAGCTCCTACTAGGGCTGTAAAATCAAAGACAAAAGAGTTCAGCAGATGTTTATACAGAAGTTGCCTACATTTATGTAAGTTCCCTGGTCTTAAAGGCATAGGACAGGTGCCTAGGTTTGGTACAGTAAAGTTCTGGGGCAGTCATTAATGAACATACTAAAGGGAAAACACCTATGGTGTGTGGCTGTTCCAAATCACAAAAATCTAGATTTTATTTCTCATTTTTAGAGAATGTCTCTACATATTCCGCTTACATACTCCTCCATGCCTCACAGAACGACTTGTAACATGGAGATTATACAGCTACCTAAATCACAAAAGAATTCCAACAATGACTAAAAAGAACAAACTCCAAAATGTTCTGATATAAAGAAAACAAAAGAAATGCAAAATACTGCATGCAAAGGTAAGTCATAATTTCTGATGTGTGCAATGATCCCAGCATGTACAAACATCTTGTCCTATTTCGTACATTAGTAATACTTTATGGTTTAACATTAAGAACATATTTAGATAAACAGTTAATTAAAGAGATTAAAACCACATTTCCAAGTTATTCCCAAATCCTCATCCCTTATATGGTTCTCATTACATGCAGCCAAGTTCACCATCTTTTCAGAGGTACCTTCTCCAAGGACTGTTATCAAATATTCATCACAAAGAGACTTAAGCCTGCTCATCTAGGAACACCAGCTTAGTTCCTGCTGGATCCTAACCAAGCACAGCTCCCAAGTACACCTTGTGGGGATTATTGATGAGAACAGGAAAAGGGGACTACCACCAGTTGTGCAGCAGACACAGTGAGAAGACCAGCATCCATGACATACAGCAAAAACTGGGATTTATCATGGTACAGGTAAAGTGGTAAAGCACAGGCTAAAACAGATATCACACAGGCCAGAGGCTGTGGCACATCCACAACAAAACCAGCAAAATATGGTTTCTCATGGATGAAAGAGCCTCACAGCTGAAAATGAATATACCTGGCAGAATCTTTCTTACACAGGAAGACTTTTCTAACAGTCAGGTTCCATGGTTTCAAACAAACCAAATCTTTTAAAAAAGCAAACAAACCAAATCAAACCAAGAATCATAAATCAAAAAAAAGAAAATAAACAACCATAAAACAAGCAATAGACATTGCAATTATGCTCAGTCAGAAATTCTTATCTTAAAACGTCTTTCATTCTTGAAAATGGTAACTATTTTAAAAGAGTGTCTAGAGATGTTTTTAGTGCATATCTGTTGAAACAAAGAAGCTGAAATAATTTTAAAAACTAGATTGACTTTTTTTTCCCCTGAAAAATGGTGGGATGCCTTTTTTTTGTTGTTTTTTTCTTGCTGTTTTTCCTCTTTTCCTCTCATTATTCATTTAGTCAAAATTTATTTCAAGCTTCCTTTTTTTATATTATTATTATAAACAGAATATTCACAAGACAAAAAGCAACCTTAACTTCATGGTTATGAGAACTTCATGGGATACTCAGGTTGAAGTCACTGCTGTGAATCACACCAAACACTAAAGATGTGGCCCTTGCTCTGCTGGGAGAGACCCAACTGCTGGCTCTGTTGTTATGAAATCCCTCCCTATAAAATTAGGACAGGGTTGGTTTTCTTTTTAAATATAGAAAAAACACCAAATACTCCTCAAAACAACACCATGAATTTAGAGCCAGATAGATCTTAGATAAAAGCCTCAAACTCTACACAAATTCACTCTGGATCTGAGAAACAATCAAATTATTTTTCACAAGAGCTTATTCTAAGAAATTTTCACTTACTATGAAATAAACCTCTTCAAAATGAAAAGAAAAAGTTTTTTCAGTCCTTAGCATTACTGAATAAGAGGGCAGAGATATATGTAAATCAGTCGTTAGGATAATCACGTCATAGACAATATACTAAACAAGCATATAATTTCCTTGGTGATAGTTTTATGGTTACCTATTACTTTTTACAGAATGTTAAATTCTATGTACTCCAATTAAACTATTTACAAATATCTGAACAGCTAATTATCTTTTGATCATTAACCTGGCTTCTCTGCATGTTTATTTGTTTTCAGAGACAATTATCCACATTAGAACAGCCAAGCACCTGAGATCAGCATGACGTAGAGTTTTTCAGATTTTTCCAGGCTTATGGCTGTTTCCTGATGCCGTATAATATATCTATAGCATTTTATGCTCTGATACACTAGGAATATCCAGCTAAAAACTTTGCAAACAATGTTGATTTTGAAGGTCAAAGAAATCATAAAGAAGTTCACAATTTTATTAAGTCTTAAAAACATTCTGGTTGCTCTTTAGCTTTGACTTCAGTGTTTGGATTTAAATTTATTTAGCATTCATATTTTTAAATTATTTCACTGAACTGGAAGTCACTCAAGGTTTTTGTGTGTGTGTTGTGTATGAGAAAGAGAATAGAAGCAAGATCATTCTCAGGATTTAATATTTATTCGTAGGATTTAACACTGTTTTCCTCCTTAACATCTGCAAAACCTCCTATTTTGTACAAAAAAAAGAAGAAAACATAACAAAAACAGGAAAATCAGCTTCACTGATTTCTACGGTGTAGATAATCATGGACAGATGAGATAATATGGTTTCAGCTGAGTAGTGACAAAAAATTTTTATGTCTAAGAGGTATGAAATTAATGAATTTTTGTTTTCCTCTGAGATTTTTGACACAAATACATCTAACCAGGCTTCTCATTTGAAACGGCATTTCATTTGCAATCTTGATGAATTATAAGACTCTATGCAATTGAGCAGAGCATCGTGTATTAATTTAAAATTATTGCTTGAAAATGTCCTCCTCAAACTTAGTCTATTACACACGTTTCACCTGAAATGACTTTGCGAAAATATAAAAACAACCACTGTATAATATTACTAACCAGAACATGGAAGAATAGTGGAAGGTTCTTTAGCAAAAGAGTGGGTGATAGCCACCACCTTCAGCCAAAAAACCTTGATTTCCTCCCTTCCGGGGAAAACTGTAGGAATTGCCATGTCACCAGTGATCAGTGAATATGAAGCAAGAGAAAACCAACTGCACAGCAAAAGGTCCCTGGCAGATGATCTCCTGCCACACCTTTCTGGGGACCACTGATGTTTACCTTGAAACACATGAAATGTTTCAAACTCAAATCTCTGTTAACACTGACCCAAAATTAAAGAGTGATAAAAGGTGATGAGCAGTGGCATAACAGTCACAACACATAAAATCCAGTCCTGTTTGTGTGGGACACCATTTTTCACATACTCAATTTATTTGATTATGATTAGGGTCTGTAGGCCATATACAAACTAAAAAGTCACAGATATCTCCTTTTGTAGAGTCTTCTTTTTGCACAAGCAATTTTAGGGGTGGAGAATTTTTTGAGCACACCTGTGGTTTGTTCTACAAGGTACCTGAACAAGTTTTTTTTTTAAATAGCACAAATATCTCACTTTAGCTGTGACACTTTTCAGACAAGTTTCTTAAAGCACGCTGTGATTTTGGTATTGAACTATTCCATATGTTTGCCTCCAATCTGTGGCTAATTACAGCTAGTTTTCTTAGCACCTTCTCGTCTGTTATGAACCTTTTAGAAAATGACTGAAGGAAAAAACACAGAGTTCAGGAACCTGCATTTGTTAAATATGCAGGTTTTATGAACCACAAGGCAATCTCAGGGAGTGTTTCAGCATTTTTTTCTCTTTTGTTCTCACTAGCAGCAATGTCAATAGGAAATCATAAGGTCCAACACAATAATTCTATCACCACCTTACAGACTTCTGTGTATATCTAATTACATGGTCCACTCTGTAACAGACTTGACTTGAAAATACTACTTTTAATAAAGTATATTTTCAAAAAGTTGTAGTGATAAATGATAAAATTAACAGTACTCTTAATTTTAAAAGTATGTTGCTTGATTATGTATTTCTTTTCAATGGATTCCACAAATATTTTGATGTGTTCCTCTCAGATAAACTTTTTAAAACTTATATTCCCTCTCTATAAATTTTAGATATATCCACAAATACTTTAATAGCATTAGCATTTAGGAATGTCCTGTATCAAACCATCATCAAAGGCTAGAAAATGTTCTGGTGCTACTGACATATCACAAAACTGATAAAGTCAATTAATAATTGCACTTTCTTTGTGAAAATCATTAGGAACGGAATTTCCCTCTAGCAGGGAATGGTTATTTAGTTTAAAACATCTTTTCTGCAGGTGGGAAAAGTTCAAAATTCTGATTATTAGAAAAAAATAAACAGAAGTGATAAACGCTACTGTATTCCAACTTCAATTTCTCCAAAAAGATATCTGCAAAATACTATGAAACCATAATACCGCATGTTTTGGAAAATTATACTTTACAATGCACAACAAAGTAAAACTGTGAAATATCCCTGCAATTTAAGAATTGCATGTTTCAACAGGATCCTTTACTTCCCTAGCAGAATTATGGAGCACACAGCAGGAGCCAAATGCAGCATTATCTGTGATCACTGTAGTGGGAAGTGCTGATAGAGGTTACAATTGTTCCTTTTACTGGATCCCACTTCTACCCTTGTTAAAAAATGTGACAAATGAGAAGCCCAGGCTTTCTGCTGAAGAGGTAATGATGGCTACATGCAGTTGAAAATTTATTATCCTACCTCCAGTTTTCCTTTAAACAGACATCTATAACCTATTTTTCCTCCTGAGGTTCCCACTGCCACCGAATCTGTAGTCCTAACAGTCTAAATAAGCAATTACTTTATTAATATTAACAAGACATTTCAATATTTATTATACATAGCACGACTAAGAGGAAGTGAAATGATGGGCAGATCAGCATTCAGATGCTAAATCTAAGCGACTCAGAATATACATTAAAAATGAGTACAGAGAGATGTTGAAACTCAAAGAAGTCCAGAAGAGAGAGACAGAAGAAATGTCTTTTGACTATTCTACAGAGCATCTTGTTTTCTAGATATGCACAGGCTTGCTCTAGCTTTTGGTGAGAAGTGCATTTCAAGTGTACTCTTATTATCCATACTCGTATCATTTAAATCTTATATTATGACCTTGACATGCAAAAACTTGTAACACTTTACAGGTATTATATCAGTAAATGTCACTAGTCGGGAACTACACTTTCCTATTCAAGTATGCTAAAGCTCCATAGAGAACCGAGAGTCAAAGCAGATCAAAACCCAGTGCCAGCTTTCTTTACAGAAACACAAACAAGCAGTCATCTGCATTGTCACCTAATCATCCTGAAATGTCTTACATTAACAGAAGAAACTGATTCTTCAAGTTTCATCATAAAAACCAAGCTTTCCAAGGTCACCCCAACAACACTGAACAAGTCTCATATGGAATTGATAAATATTTTGATCTGCAAGTTTATGTCTAAATTCCATTCACCAGACATGTGATGGAACCCATTCACAACAATAACAAGGACCCAACACAATTCCTACACTCCACAGTGAAAATACTGAGGCTGCTTTACTTACCATGTACATGAAGTTCAGTTTCTCTCATCCAGGACCCTCTGCTCATTCTGACCACAGCCCAAAGTCCAGGTGTTACATCCTGTGTGTCAGTCAGTTGGATATGGCTTAAAATCCAGGAGCCTCGCGCTAGCTCCTACAACAAAAGGCTGGAACTCAGCTGTCCAAACCCACAGTGCCTCCTTTTCCTTTCTCCTTCCCAGAGGACACAGCAGCCTCCCATGTGAGGAGATATGGCAAATGACACAGCTGTGTCTTCACCCTTTTTACCCTATGGAAAAGGTGAACAGCTGGATAAGCCAGCCCTCCTTCACAGCTCTTTGGAAATAAGGATATGCATTCCCTGTTTATGCCAAACTTTGTCTTAAACCTGCAAGAAAGTCTTTGTTTCTTCTCTTAGCTTTCTACATCACTTTGAAGATCCTCTCTCTGAGCTGGACACCACCACAAGGGAAGCCACTCTTCCCATCTCTATTTAATTTGTAGTAATGTTACTTATGTAATGCACAAAGTTGCTGCCCTACCTTTTTTTTTTCTTTTTAAAAGCCATAGGTACTTTCCTAATAAAGAAAAGACTTCAATAACTTTTTGGGTTGGTTTGGTTTTGGGGTTTTTTTTGTTATCTTTGAGGAGGGTATAAACACATCCCTTTTTCAGATAAATCAATTAATTCTTCTGCTATAAATAAATAGCTAACATTCTCTCAGGTTTTGAGTGTGCAGCTCCTTCAGTCAACACCCAGCAACACTCTGGAAGTGGATTTCTTTTCTATTTTATGAAAGATTTTAATACTGCAGAAAAAGGAAACTAATTGTGTTCAGTTTAGCATGATTACCAGTTTTTAGCACAAAACCAATCATTATAAGAACAAAATGAGAAATACATTGAATATGCAACAAATGAAAATTGAATTATATCTTCAGGGAGTATCTGAAGGTACATAGCCAAACCACTGTGCCCAAACCTGCTATTTTACTAGGAAAATTCTTATTTGTTTAATTTTATTATTTTACAGTTTTCATATACCACTTCAGCAACTCTAATTGAAGTATGTTTCTGAACCTCCTGCTCTCAGATGGATCAGAGAGAACAAGAAGATACTGACAAAAGCTCCTCTGCTCAAAGCTGTTCTGCTTCAGAGGACACGTATCCCCATTCAGGGAATCCTGAACTTGAGCTGGTAGGATCAGTATTTCAGTCAGTATCAGCTGTGCCTACAGAGATTCGGAACCAAAGCTTCCTCACATCCGTGCAGTCAGACACTAGGAAAATGAGCTTATTCTGCTGTGCAGGCATGTTTCTTCTCTTACTGATTTTTTTCTTTTTTCATTTTTGTCCTTCAGCTGTTTTTCCAAAGACATTTATCATCAAACCTGCTTATACATTGTTACTTCTTACTATCATTTCCTTCCTTGCTGCTGTGCTATGCAAAGGGCTAATTATGTATCAGTTTCTGCTATTCTAATGTAGGAAGTATAACCACTTGCAATATCTTGATGACTGTTCTAAGCTAATTTTGGAGGTGCGTGTAGTAATTATTTTTTACAAAATTATGTCAGCTATATAAAAGAATTAACCTGAGGAGAAAGTGGATAGCTCAGAAGTGGCAATGGGCTACAGAAGTACACATACCTAATTAACTTGTTTAAATCTAGTGAAACTAGATTAAAGCTAACACCCATGTGAACACTATTATAACCAAAACATTAATTGCCCCAACTGGATTTCTAGTGCACACAGGTATAAATCAGAGAAATTATAACCAGTGTCACTATTTTGCAGATCTCTTCCTTAATAAAACAGGTCAGGGCCATTCTGTGGTGTCGAGGGCAAGTGAGCAGCCTTCCTCTCCTAACCCAGCTGCCTTATCCCAGTGGGAGCTGGGAGCTGCCACCACCGCGTGCTGGGTGCTGGCAGTGGCCACCAGCAGTGCTTGGGGTGTGCTATCAGCTGATATCTGTAGCCTGTCATGCACTGGTGCCCATCCATACCCTCTTCAGCTGGCCAGGCCTAACAACATCTCCATGGATTGTAACGATGGAAGATGTTTTGGCACTCCTTGAGCGCCCACTGGGTGTGATCAGGCAGTAAAACTTCTTCCCTCTACTCCAAGCTGTCTGCCCACATCCAGATATTTCTCTTCACTCATACTTTTCCCATGTACCCACATCCATGGCCAGCTTCCATCCTGCACTACTTATTTCACTCTGTTGTGGGCAGTTAATGGTCACCTTTTGGAAAGCTGTAAGAGACTCGTCAGGTTATTTTCTGCTTGCCCTACAAGAGTTCAGAGTGTGCTAGCAGGAGGTGGCAAAGTCTATGCATGATGTCCAATGTGGAAAGTGTTTCTACAGCTAACCACAGCTCAGCATTTTTCATCCCAAGCCTGCAGAAAACCTGCTTCCCCTGTGCCACCACACGTTAAAATGTCAGACATGACCTGACAAGAAGAGCAGGTTGCCCACAATAAATTAGGAAGTACTGATGCCAGTGGGAGAGTAATGACTGAGAAACATTGCCACAGCAGGGCAACGTGCTGGACTAGGGTTACAGTGAAATGTCCTGTAACAATCCATGAGTACTTTTTCCTGGTAGTTAAGAGAGAAATGACCAAAATTTTACTCTAAAGCAACAGTTTCTAAAGAAGAGAAACATTTATCGATCTTGGCTAGACCTTAAAATAAGAAAGGAACAAGCATTCGAACATTGCAATGCTGGATAATTGCTTGATAAATTATCAAAAAAAAAATCTATTAAAAAAAATCTATCATCTAGCTCTTGCTTTCTTTCACTGCCCATTCACAAAATAAACAGAGAAGTACTGGTATGATAAAGGATGAATTTTTGCATTAGAGCTATTTTTATCGTAGCTTTGGTGTAGACAAACATCTTCAGTTTTAAAACTATCATTTTGCCAGTTTTCAAAAACAGCAGATCAAATGGAATTGCTTTCAACAATGCTTATTTGTATTGTAAAATGAGTCATTTATTACCTCCAGTAAAATAAAATGAATCAGCTATTCTGCAAATTTTTCTGTAACACATTTATTTTTTTCAAAAGAGAGGGATATTCAAATCTCATTTTAGAAAACCCAGCCATGTACTGTAAACCCAAACGTGTTAGACAGAGAAGTTAAAGGTCAGCTCTGGGTAATTGTTTTGGGAAGGATTAGGATCACATTAAAAAGCCTAGTTTGCTGTTTTCGTGCAAATGTTGTTCTCAGCTCCAGGCATCATTTTGAATGAACTGCCTTGTCATTGGCACAGAAGCTAATTATCCCAGTCCCACCCAAAGAACTGAGCCTGAGCCAGCAGGGACAGCTGAGCTCAAAATTAAACAAATGCCGTGTTGAAACTGAAGATACCGTACCATGTTTCCAGTAAGATCTTATTGAGTTTTCAGCCTCTTTTAAACGTTCTAGCGGGTGTCATGTGCCACTGACCTACAAGCAGCGAGTAGGAAGGGTAAAATGAAACACTCTTAGCCAGTTAACAGGATGAACAAGACTTTTACACAAGTCTCGTTCAGAGGGGCCGATTGAATGTACTGCCTATGATCAACACCCTCCATGCCTTCAGAACATGTCAAGCCTGCAAGTTATCTAGATGATGCCTTTTTAAGAAGGCTCACGGTCTAGAGCAACAAGTGAATTACAGTAAAAATGGAGTACTAAACTAAATTAATAGCTTAAAATTTATTGTGTCACTATGTAGCTTGCTTCTTATGGAAAACTTTGTCCTGGCCTCATGCGGAGTCAGAGCTGAGTGGGTACAGAAGCAGAATAAACCAGTATGTCCAACACTAATGACTGCTTAGACTGATCCCAGTTTTAAAAGAAGTGATTTTTTTTTTAATTTTGTTTTTTATCTAACTCATTGTCAAGATAACATCCTTTATTAAAGAATCATTTAAAATGGAATCATTGTGAGGTTTAATTTAGAAACTCATCAAAAGTCAAGCCTGAACATGAAAACTAGCTTCACACATCCAACACTTAGCATTTGCAGAGACAACATCGTTTCCTTTCCATTAAAGTTAATTATTTGTATGCAAGAAGTCTTTTCAAAGCTCAGAGGAAGTATTAAACCCAGTAATCAACATGTCCTCAAAATTTATCTCTTAGACAGTCAACTGTAGACAAACAACATATGCTTATATCATACAAATTCAAAGAGAGTCTCCAAAATCCCAGCACACTGGAGATACTGGAAGAGACACACATCTTATTCACTGAATTGTGCCTATCAGTTACTCAACTCCACACATCCTAGAAGATAACACGGAATTTAAAGTATACTGTTGCCCAGTCAGCAAGGTGAAAAAGAAGGTTAAATATTTAGATCATCTGACATGATCAGAGAGGCTGCAAGGGTGGTAACTGCAATATATATGAAAGACCAGCTGTACATTGAAATTTAAATGTATTTCATTAGAACATAAGATGAAACTCAAATTTTTAGGTATTAAATGATTGCTTTATGGAGGCTCTACTCAGGAAATAAAAGAAGAAACTTCTAACCAGGTGCTGACCACTAGTAAAGTGTGGCTCAAGAGCTGTGATTAAAGAGCTGCTCTGCACAACTCAAGCAGACAGAAAAGTGCCTAGGTTGGACACCCGTTTAGGAACAAAGAGACTTGCAAAATCTGCTATTTCTTGGTACTAAACAACGTGAAAAGAATAATAACAAAAAAAAAAAAAGGAAGTTAAAAACTGTGAAGGGCATTCAGAAGAAAAAATTACTGCAGTAGGCTCAAAATTGTTTAAAACCATATTAGAGGCATAACTCATAAGTATACCAATTCCAATAAAATATTTTTATGAAGTTGAGAAAATCTGTTTAAATATCAAAATAGGAGTAGGTAGTAACTGGCCAGAAGTCCACTTTCAAATAGTGAAGATGTGTGCAAACAAGGAAGATAGAAGGGTTCTTAATCTTTAGCAGGTTTTAGCAGGCCAAACACGAGCTTAAAAAACAACTTTCAAAGAACAAAAACCAGATAATACAGATTAAAATATTTTTAATTTTTCAAACACATAAAAAGAAATATGCCTGCAAAAAGACCGCAGAAAAAGTAAAACATTTAAGTGTAACAGGAATATGTGGTGTAGATAATGCCAAAGAAATTTTTTTTTAATCTATGCATCCACTAAGGTGCTTATTCCAAAAAATCTTCAATTGCAAGGAAAATATCAGTGATCCATCCCAAGATGAAATACTGGTAGAAGAATTTATTCATCAAGTTGACAAAATGCTTTTTCAGTAACAGATGGCATAGAATTCAAAGGGAAATCAAGGGTTAAACAGCTGATCTCTTGCTCATAATAGAGTTGAATTAGTGAACTTCGGAATAAAATATGTCATGAAGGTTCAATACAGCTCTTCTAAGGAGAAATATTTCTTTCCAAATTATAGGGGTCTTCTGGAGGAATAAGCAAGTACAGTGATAAATCAGATTTGCATCTCATCCACTTAGAATGCCAAAAGGTGTCTCATAGGATCAAAACTGAACACTTCTAGGCATAGGATGATGGCAAATGTCCTCACACAGTTGGAAAATCGAAATTTAAAGAAAAGTTTCTAGATTTTACAGAGCCAGAAGTGTCAAGTTGGGAGTTATGAGTTATATTCATAAATTGAAACAGAAACATGGATGACCAATGGAGGGTGTAGTCTGTCGATGATCCTGACACATTCACAGGAGCAAAAACAATGTCTGCTTTCAACAAACAGGGAAACTTAGAAGACTCTGTGATAGGCCCAAGAAATTTACCATTGATAAATAAAAAGTTAATAATGTATGGATAAAAACCTAATTCAACTCTACAAATACATTTAAAGGCTTTGGCCAGTCCAGGAACGTCCATAAAAAATGAACATTAATTAAAAAAAAAAAAAAAAAAAAAAAAAAAAAAAAAAAAAAAAAAAAAAAAAAAAAAAAAAAAAAAAAAAAAACCACCAAAAAAACCCCAACAAAACAAAACAAGCCAGAACATGTTTGGTTAGAAAGAAACAAAAAATTAGTTGGATATCATTATGATTATGTAGAAAACCATGCTGCACTTTCCTGTTAAGTGCTCTAATACAATGTTCTCACATCAAAAGGGACACAGTGAAAATGAGAAGTTTTACAGGAGAATGACAGTGATTATTAAGGTAAGAAATGTTTCTGTACAAGATGTGACAAAACAGACTAGGACACTTCATCCTGAAAAAGACATGGCAGTGTGAGGGGCACATGGCACAAATGCACTCAGTCACGAGCAGAACAGAACAGAGCAAGTAATGACCTTGCTCTCACCCCAGGAAGAGCTGCAGTGCATAAAAGGAAAAGTGAAATCCTTTGAAGGTGATAAAATTCAAAGTATTACTACTCTCTAGAAAAACCTCTGACCAGAAGCCATTGGATGTTGGTACAGTATTCCAGGAAATGCCATTACACTTTTGCCACATCCTGGAGATCTACTGCTGGCCTTTGTCAGACAGAAGACTGTCAGGCATGGTCTGAACTGATTTTGTCTCTCTCATGTCACTCATGTAGCACTGAGACCATTCATTACTTCCACACTGAATGCAATCTTTGTCATCTCCATGAGTGTGGGTTTTCTTCTTGGTACATTTAATGTACACAGAAAAAAGACAGCAGTAGATATATTTGACTAAATACATAAGAACTAGCTGGAACAACATTTAATGTCTGTATGCACAATGAGCAAAATGTATTTAATAAAAATCTCTTTCTGTAGGTTTTCCTTTCTAATCATTCAAGTATTGCCCAATCACTTCAAAAGGGCTGATAGTATCAGGCAGATCTCCAGCTGTGCCTTATCTGAAACCAGGAAACAATGTGTAAGCTTGCTCATGGAATAATGAGAAAGCAATTAACAGAATCAAGATACTTTCCAAACGGATCCTGTCTCTCTTCACGTATCAGTGGTGCACTTCAAACAATCTGTAGCTTTTTTCATATACCCTCCAGTTTCTCTAGAGCTGACTTTTAGTGCACTGGTTCAGAACTGCTGTGCTCCTGATAGGGTGAGGAGCACAGAGCAGCAGAGCTCCTAACTTGGTATCCTCCAAAACAGACTTAGTTCATGTGCACCAAAACTACGGGAGATGAAAAATTCAAATAAATAGAAATGTTCATGTTATCCACTCTGTAACATCTTCATCCCAATTTTGTACTTGTGAACAAAAACTCTTAACAGATGTTCCCATATATATGAGAGCTTCTGTAGAAGCAGTTAATACTGCTTAGAAAGGCTATCATAATGCACTAGCCATAATGGAAAATGGAAAATAAAAGTTTTAATAGATGGTACTTAAGATACTCTTCAATGTATTAGCTCAGGAAAAAAAAATCTTAAGAATCTTTTATTAGATTTTTTTAAAATAGCAATTATCATGCAATAATGGTAAAAATGACCTAAGAAATTCATTTAAAGGTAATTATTTTAAGTATTATACATCTATATTTCTACAGCTAGAAAAGATATTTTACAAATAATGAAGAAAGCACACAAACTTGGGAACTCAACTGTCAGTAACTTAAAAGCTAACTCCATCATCTCTGATTTCTCCTCTTTGTCTCAATTGTACAGCTTCTATTCTGTAAATCTCTCAGAATTTAAGTAGAAAATGGACCAGAAAAAGAGGTACTTAAAAGTCCAGTTCTGTGACACAAATATCAAACTTTCTTTTCAATATGAAATACTAGAAGGGTTAGGAAAAAAACTAATTCAGCCAGGAGACTGTATGACTTACCTTAGGGTAACTGCTGGTTTTGGCTGTTCTCATGGGATTTAGTAGGTGTGCTGGAGGTCTCACAGAAGGAAAAAAAACCCAGCAGGACCACTGTATGAAATAATTCTGAAAACAGTGCTTTTTTTCCTTTATTTTCATCATAGTTTGTTTATATTCCTGTTGCATTTTATGCTTTCGCAACATTTTAGTTGATTTGACCCTTTTGATACCATACCACATTGCAATAAAAAGAGGTGCATTTTTTGGTGAGGAAATGACAAAACTGTGGCAGCTTCACACACTGGTTGTTAAAACAGAGTTGATGAAACATTCTGTTTGTTGTTTGGTAGCTTAGCTACTTCATCAAGCATTCTGCTTATTTCCCCTCATTACTGGAATTATGCCTTTCAGCTACGGAGACCAAGAACATTAATATATGATTTAGGCAACAAGAATATTAAAAGTGTGTGTGAATGAAATACTGACTAGGCTAAAAAGAAAATGGGACAGTGCTGAGCATCCTCATTCCCCTGCTACATCATACAGATCTTACACACAGTTTTAAGGATACTTGTTCAAAACAAAGAATAAGGCCCATTCTTTCTTTTTTCTTCCGTATTAGCAGAAGCTGTACATAGCCTTTCCACCTGGAAAATAAGGAAATTAATAAAAATACTGTATTTTTCAGTCTCTTGAATGACACAAAGAATAAAATTTTATTTTCGAGTTTCTTGATCTTTTGTTTATGTTACACACTAGTTTAACCATTACGTTTTGGTTTTTATTCTGACTTGTTGACTGCAACACCCCTGAACCTAAAGGAAAATAAAAATCAAACACACACCCCGAAAGCAATAAGCACATTTCAAAGCATCTGGGAGTATCCTTCCATGATGAACATAGACAAGACCATATGTTTGAATGTATAGGTACATAATGAACATTATTAATATAGGATCGAATTGCAAGAATAAGAAAACTTGATGTGACAACCCCTTACTCCCAAGCAACCTAATAAAAAACATGGTTGACTTTTTAAATTGAAATTCAAAGCATTTTTTAAAGATTTGAATGGATAATTTTACTTTTTCTGAGTATTTTTCTTTTTTATTTCTAAAAGATAAAGAGTAAATTAAGTGATTTCTGTCTCATTGACTTTTGCATTTTATGTTAAGAAACCAGTCCCAACACTGCCAAGTACTAACTTAAAAAAAGTTCCTAAGCATTCAGATTTTCAAAGCATGGATTAGTAAAATGAATCAGAATTGTCATCACTGCTCCTGCTAAAGGTAATGGTAAACAAAACTCCCATGATCCTTAATGAGATAGAATTAGGTCAATGCTGATAGTTTCCATTCTTGTGAAGAAAAAAGCACAACACGACCAGTATTTTTGCTATAAATCCAAAGCTGCTAAAAAGAATCTGTCATGCTTTTCCTGGTATGTTCAGGCCTAGAAAAGAGAATGTGATTGGGACAGGGAAAACACCACCTTTTCCATAAGCATCAGGGAAAAAGCGTGGAATGATGATGCTCCAAGGAAAGCACAGATCCTCCTATCATTTCAGACCTTGATGAAAAAAAAAATATACAAGTCTGGCAAAGTGACAAAGTATATGGGACATGTAGATTTTAAGGATTTTTGTCATCTATTCCATATGTGTAGTTAAGATCAGATATACAGATGGAGAACACAATGTTAAAACATGGTAAGTGAAGATGAGTTTTAACTGGGGTTGAAAAATGGAGATGATCTGGCAAGTATACAGTATTACAAGAAGATCAGTTTTATGATTTAATAGATTGCTGTTTCACCCAGGAGACTGTCCTGCTTTAAATAGCACTCTCCAACTAATACTGTATATATACACACACACACACATGCACAAACAAACACAAACACATGTGCATCTATGTATTAAAATGTGAATTACTTCTTTTTTCCTTCTAAATAACAATAGCATTTTCTTTAGCTACTGTTAACTCTGAATTTCTTACAGGCCTCATGCTAGAAGTTTGCCTGGAAAACAGACTTAGAAAATGTAAATCTTTAAGCTTTACATCTCTTTAGGAAACATCATGAACAAAGCTGTGATAGAGATGAACAAACAGATAGAAAACAGTGTTACGGAAAACACAGAGGAAGTTGTAGAAGAGGAAAGAGATCATAAGTCAGATAAGCAAGGAACATCTTAATTATGAATGACCTTAAAATAAGGAAAAGTGATCTGAATTGAAATTGCTCTGAATTGGGACCCAAAAGATGGATTTGAGCAACGCAGATATTATTGAAGATGTAGTAAAAGTAAATGAGATTAATACTGAAAGCTGTAGTATTATGGGTTTGATTGACAGATAAGGATGGTGCTATTCCATTACTCTGAGAAAAAAATGTAGAATTTGTAAGGGTACAGGAGAAAATTAAGTTCTGGATGGATAGACAGACTTTAGGAAACCATATGCTATAGAGGTTCTGGGGGGGAAAAGAAGACTGAAAGGATGAGGATAAATTGGTTCTGGAAATGTAATTTTCAGATTACTACCTAGCTAGAGAATGTATGCAGTAATCAGACTTAGTGTTACAAAGATAGATTTCTCAAGGAAGGCTTACTGTTGTTGTATCTTCCTTGATTTTCTGGGAAGCAGAAGAAGTCCAAAATTTATCCAAGAATAAATATCCTTCTTTCCAATTGCACCTGGCTATCCTAAGAAACAAAGCTTATTCACAGGCTTGCTGCCTACCTTCCCTCTGAAAACCTTTTCAACAAATCACCTAAATCCAACTATATAGGTCTGGTTGCATCAGAAACATTAGTTCTGTGAAAATCAGCTTCTGAGCAGAAAAAAAAAAAAAGATTAAATTTGTAACCCTGCAGAATGAATAACTCTTTGAGTTCTCATTCATCAGCTGGTCAACCAAACAGCCATATATATTCATTTCAATAAATTAGCTCTGTAGTAGCCTGAAAGAAGTCACAAAGTACTTTTCTATCCATCTGGGGATTCGGACACCTAAGAAGGTCAAGGTACAGTGGAAGAACACAGGGAGTAGAGGAAAAGAGGAAAAAAAGAAAAGGAGGGGGGAAAAAAGGCACCTATTAGATATAAACCCTTAGGAGCAAAGCATCATGAGTTGCAATGCTTACAAAACAACGTCTTCCTTTAGAAGATTCACCCTTTGAGGTGTGTATAAAAGAGAAAACAAAGCAAAATATCTGTTACTCTCTTTATGAGCTGTTTTTCATTCTCCAGCCTTGATGACTTACATCAATTACAGATACATCAGAGTTCAGGTTAACTCACTCTGCATCCAGCACGTTTTTATTGTGCACTTCTACTGCTTAAAGTTTCCCTTTACCTTGAATGTTTCATGTTCTGCATGAGACAAGATTCCAGTCTAGACACTTAACAGTAGCTGTAGCCTAAAAATTCCTGTCCCTTTGTGCTCAATCTGTAGAAGGCAGGTCCAGTCCCACCACCCTCATTCCCCCAACACCCTGCTGTTGTTCTTTAGTCACTTATTAAAGCAGTTTTTTACTGGTGAATAGTTCTTTGGCGTAAATGACGGCAAATCTTAGAAGCTAAGAAAAGGTGTTATTCTATGGGCTGGGGCGGTACTGCCGAAATACCCAGATGTGCTGATTAAACTCTTCTGTAAAAGACCTCTGTAAAGTTCAGTAAACCGACTAATAAAGCAAATTTTGACAGATATTAAATGGTACAGAGATTAAAAGAGCTTCAAGTTCCTGTTCCTGAAAGAGGAACTGCAAAATCCATATAGATCCGCCTAATTGTTCTTTAATTTTTTAAAAAAATTTATAAAATACAATCTTTATAATAAATTGAATCTTAATTTACATGTAACATTAACACACATTCCCTGTTACCAGTTTACATATAAAATATGTACAGTATCACACATTTGTTTGCCCAGTCCTCTGTACATACATTATTCAGTGACTAGGAGCAAAATCCACTGCAGAGTAATGAGTTAGCAATCCAAAGATAAGGAATCAATGCAGTTAAAATGACTGAACATATACGTAATTATATTCTCATAATCCAGGTCTGGTATTTGGAGAAACAGTAAAATTCTATAAATTCCTTTATGAAGTTTAAGACATTTATGGGTCAGTAAATGATGAGTGTACTTCCACTCCACTTAAGCAAATACTTGTTTCTAGTTAGAAACTAAGATTGGCATTGTGGAATGAACTTTGTTTCAGTTCAACAGCTGCATATATACACTAAAACAAGCATCCTGCATCCTCACTGATTTTATTGTTACTTGGCAAAATAGGCTCTGATTTATATTTAGATTCTAATGAAGGTAACCAGATATTGTTTTTACTGTGGCTGGAATGCACAAAGACGTTCTTTCATGTTCCCACAATCCCCTCCCAGACTATGCACTAAAACAGCACTCAACTTGCTATTTTGGAGGTCTTCCTTGGTGGTGGGGAAAGTATTTATAGGTAGAAGAAGGGTAGTGAAGATAAGGCTGGAATTCTTTTAGCTCTCATGTGTTACACGTTTTTGGAGGTGTAATAAGGGGATAGGATTAACAGTCACATCACTGCAGGTTTCAGGAATCAGATAACATCTTTACAGGTTTTATGGCATCTCTTGGACTTCCCAGCTATCACGTAAAATTTCTATGCAGATACGGCCTGCATCAGTCTTGAAAGAATAAAGTAAATTTATTTCCTACTCTAGGTAAGGCATCTGGATCAACAATTATCCTCCATTTTCTAGCAATTTGCTTGCTCAGTATTTATATTACCCTTGTTTCACTCTATCAGCTGGGCTATAGAGCAAGCCTGTTTCCTCTACACCGTCGCTTTTCAAAAATACTTGGCAATTTATAATGTTGGCTTTCATCTCTTTGTGGCTGAAACCTGCAATTTCCATCCTAAACTAACTCTGCAGCCATTCTTAAATCCACCTAATTCTGAAATACAATCCCAGTCATAAAACTAGAGCTGAGAAAAAAAAAATACACTGCATAGTAAGGTCATGCTATACATGAGGACTTGAGGGCTGGGATTTTGGAAAGCTTTTAGTGGCTTCTAAACCACACAAAACACATTGGTTTCCACACATTACATCTTCTTTTGTCTGACTTTTATGAGGCGGTGATGTGATGATGCCCAGTGATATGGTTTCATAGTTTTTGGCTGACACCTAGGTTTGCAAGGACATGAGCTAAGATTTACTTAGTGTCAGCTATAGCTGGTAATAATAAAAATGTACATGCTAGCGCTTCTGGGCAAGATATGGTGCTTCACCATAGAAACTGGTGCCTTGGCATACATTTGAAGTTATGTGGAACTATCACCAAACTAAAACTTTCCCTTCTCCTCTGTGCTGCTCTCTTCATTCATGTGATGCAGCAATCTTACCTCACTCGGGTGTCTTCTTGTACTACAAGAACGCCGAGTAAACTGGAGCAAATATTTTGATATCTGAAACCCAAATTCAGAGGCTCAGGGTCTGGTGCAATCAAATCGTTGCTCCAGGAGAATGGCTCACATTTGAAAGAGCTTCACCTTGCTCAGGGGGTGTGCAGGATGACAAAAGACAAATATCTTTGTCTATAAAACAAAATCATTGTTCTGAAAAATTTGTTGTTACATAGTTAAATATTTCATTACTGTAGCAAAACTGAAATTATTTTATTGAAATTTTAATGCATTTCTTATTTTGCCTGTTCTGGCCAGAAATTGGCATTTATTTAAACCCACCATGCTTGACATGAAAATGGCTATTAAAATTTTTATCCAAAGTGCAGAATTTTGCCACTAATGATATCAGTACTTTTTTCTTTTTTTTTTTTAGTCTGTGGTGCAATAATGTATTCTAGTGTTCTGAGGACCAAAGTACTCATTGAGTACTATAACCAGGTTTATGTATACAATGTTATACAAATATTTAATTCACTGAATTAGGCCCCAGAGTTGTCCAACATTTCAGTTTCAAAATTCCACGTATGGTACACAAGGCACTGCAGCTTGAACCCATCTCACGTTGTTCTTATTTTGGATTTGTATCCTCCTCCTCATATGCTGCATAAATTTATTGCAAGATTTCTCAGTTATGAACAACAGTCTAAACATGAATCTTTTGAGGCGAAGAATCTACACTTTATTCTCTAAGAGAATTTAGTTGCAAGGATTCACTGACGTTACAGAATGAGACCAAGAGCAGAATTTGTCCTTTAAAAGTCTAAGGACTTTTAAAAGCCGAAACTCTTTGTGATTTTAATCAAAGAGAAAAAGTATTAATGAAGGTCTTACCCATTTTATTTTTTTAAGGAACTTGGGCTTTAAGTCTTAAGTGTCTGAAACTACAAAACCTTCATGGAAATTAAAATACTGTGAAAAAACATGGTGAAAAGAGCTTTCTCTGGGTTTTGGGTGGTTTTTTCTCCTTTTTTTCTCTTGCCCCAAAAACTGTCTACTGATTAGGAGGTTTCTGAATATTTATCAGCTTAATCTTAGTTTATAAGGGGAAAATTAGTATTAGACTCCAAGAGTCAGCTTCCACACTCAGTTATATCACTTCATCCCAATTTAGAGATTGTACATAACCCATCTGAATCTAAAAAGGAGTCAGACTTATAAAATGGTGTTAGAAGAATGGGTATAATGCACAAAGGATGCAGGACAGGATTTAGGAAACAATGAAAGAATTAACTAATTAAAATGAATAAAAATCTAAGTGGAGTTACCCATTAAGTGAATAAAACTCTGTACTGGGGGATGCAAATGTGAATGCTGATGTCACACCACTACATCCTCCTACCTCTGAGTGCAAAACCAGGAATTATTCAGAAACACCTACCAATTCCTTTTTTAAAGGGCTGTATTATTGCAATTATAACAAAATAAAACCAGAGACTTAAACTCATCAGGAAATGTAAACAATTAATACTTCCTGCAGCACATGACCAACAGGGCCATTTTTGGAAGGGACAGAAAGTGAAGAAAAAGAGAAATTAAGGAATTATATTTGTTTGCCCAGTTTGTAATTTCTGTTCCCCAAAGGCACTTTACTACTTTTTAATTGCAGTTACAGACACACTTATGCTGGCATGTTCCACAATCATTGATTTCAATGTTTGCAGATTTCCCTTGTCTGTAAATTTCTACTTTTTTATGAAGACAGGATGACCCAAGAGCTTCATGTTTGGTTGTTCCATAAAGACAAGTGTTTAGAATTCAGTTAGAAACCTTGTTTTGGTCTTAACTGATGAAAATTGTGTGGCTGCCTGTGGGTTTTTGTAAAGAGTTCCTATCTGTCACAATTTTAAAAGTTTAAAATGCAAGTGCATAAACCCTTGTTCTCAATAAAATGGTTATGGGCAGTTGAAAAGATTCCACAGAGTAGCACCTACATATTTTTTAACATTCCTGTTAAATACATGTGTGGTGCAAACCGCATCCATACACCAAATAACACCTTCAGAAGTATAGAAATCTCCTACAATTCCTATTGCCGTAGCCATTAACAAACAGTCTTGGGGGATGATTGTGAAAAGAAATAATTATACTAGTAAGGACTGATGTCTACATTAGTAGGTAGAAAAGACAAAAAGGGTAAAATTCAGTTTTTAAAGAATCATTGTATTGTACCCCTTATTTTTTACCTGATGTTCCCAGTGACAATTAACCATGTTGGCCTATCCTGGATAAACTCCACCTCCTGGAACTGGCCTCTCAGAAGAAAAGGAATTTGTTCTAATAACTGACAATATTTTCATGTAAAACACAAGTGTTTTGCTCTAAGTAGCCAAATATGGTTGCAAATATTTCTAATAGCTAATTTGTTTTAAAAATACCAGTGATGAGTAACCTGTTTTTTGCCCCTTGTTTCAAAAGTAACCAGTGTCACAGATGCATAAGCTTGGTTTTCTTTCTCTCACCCTTTCACTTTTGTGTTCACTAAGGTAATGACAGATACACATAGGGATGATTTGTAATTAAATTAAAATCAGCAACAAAAGGTGTGTAAAATGCATTTACTCCAAAACAATAAACAAGCTCATGATTAATTGCTTGCAATATGCCTACCTTTGATGTGTGAAAATAAAGATGATGCAGCACCTGATCATCTTCGAATCAATTCAACATCCACCTGGTAGAAAAGTACATAATTTACTGCTAATTTACACAGGTTCCATAAAAGAGTTTCCAAGACTTCTGGTGGAAATGCACTAGAACAGAAAAAAAAATTATATCCATTTAATTCTTCTTCCTCTAGTACAATGACTTAGACCAATTTCAACAGAAGGAAAATATCCCCCAAATATCTACAATTCAAACGATGTGGTAGAGAAAACTGTAGAATGCATACCTACTCATTTTTAGACACACTGATAACAGAGAAATATAATCACCATTGGCACAGTATATATCTTTTGTCATGATTTGTCATAATTTCCTATGTATTCACAGAATTATGGTCACACAAACCACAAAGAAATAAAACACATAAGAGTCCCTTAGCAGTGGCATCTAATTTCATTGCATTGTGTTTTGAATCTCTGAGCACTCTCTTGTATTGCACTGTAAGACTTATTAAATAAACCAAGTATACAATTATGTGCACAATGAAAATAAAGAGGAAAAGATGTGGTAATAGCAAATATCATTCCTCCTGTGTGCAAAATCTTATTACTCTGCTTGTAAGTTCAAAAGTGTAAGAGAGTTCACCCTACTTACTTTCTTTGGATATCTATAATATTTACGGAGGAAATTTGGATTACTGCTGATTTTCTTTGTTTTGCTGGAGAAACAGTTCCATTTCAGTGGTGAGTGATGATGATACAGATCATCTGAAAGCTCGTTTAGGTTTAATTCTTTACGGTATTCATCTAAAATGTGTCGCTGTCAAAGCAATAGTTTACACTGGATTTCAGTGGGGTTGCAAGTCAAAACCTATATTCAATAGATTTGGGAAAGTACTTTCTTTCCCAGAAAAATCTTGTAAATGTATCTGGAATGCCAGAAACTTGAGATTTTGAGATGTGAACAACTGAATGTGAAACAACATAACAATGCAATTCACAGTAAATTGGAAAAATTAGGTTTCTGTAGCAGTGCTAAAATATTTACCCCCCATCCCCATGTGCATCTATGCTCTCTCTTTACATCCCACACACACACAGACATATCACCCTTTTGTAACTGGGCGTAGAGAATAAAGAAGAAACGGGAAGCCAAGTCACTAGCTTCTAATTTTGTTTTCTTCTAGTAGCTATGGGCTGGCTATTAAGAGTTTAATAACAAAAAGATAAATGTGCAAATGTTCATATAATAGGATTTCACCTTCAATCCTGCACAATGTCATATGATTCAGGAACTATCTGTATTTCTAGCTTTTATTATGATTTCACAAATTCAGGAAAAAGGTATGTTTGTATAAATAGAACTAATATCATTAAAAACAAACAAAAAAATAAAGAAATGAACAAAAAAACCCCAGTCACATTTTGCTAGATATGAATATACTTAAGATATGAAGACTAGAAAAAGTAGCAATCTTTTCATTCCTAAGCAGAACATGAAAGCTCAGTCAAATGGAGGGAGATAACTTACACTACTGGTGCTATTAATATCTGCTTAGCTCCTTGGAGATTGGTTGCATTCTTTTCCTATCAGATGACCACTCGAGTTTCACAGACTGCTCAACAGCTCTTTTTTACAATAGGGAGCATTCTGCCCAAGCCCCGGCAAGTTGTTATTGATTGTTTCAAATGTTCTGTATTCGGCTATTCATGGAATGATTCACTGGCTTTTCAAACTGTAAGCCAGCCTAGTGTGTCAAATATGCTTCTGAAGATAAAGGCATTTGTAAATGTAAAGGCAGCTGTAAAGGCAAAAGGTGCTTAACTATGTATGCAGTCTTTACAAAGCACAGGCAGCAAGCGTGAGACTGCTCCTGGTGAGAAAGAAAATAATTCAGCGTCGCTTTTCCTCTTTCTGAATTCAGATTGCAAAATAAAGATTTAGTAGACTCCCACATAATGAAGTTAGGAATTTTAACAATACATCAGCTCTGGCCTACTACTATTTCTCTATTTTCTGCACCACAGAAATGTTAGCACTGTGCCTCTCAAGGAGCTATGATCCCTTTACAGTGTGAAAAGTGTATAAATACAGGGGCTGGGAGGCCTCAGTGGGCAAACCTACTGGCAACAAAACAATAAACACTCTGGCATATATTTACAGACACAAAACCCTGGCTTGCATTTGAATTAATTTACTCAAAAAAAAGAAAAGAACCAAAGGTTTGAGTGGAGGAAAAGGGCAGAGAGACCTTAACATTCTAACACTTAGCTCCTTAAAATTTCCCTTGAATCATGATTCTATTATCTTCTTACTTCTTTCTTATATTTCCGGATCTCTTACCCACAATTCTATTCTTTTTAGAAAAGGAGAAGGAAAAGCATAGAATTGTGAAGTTTGCAAAAGACCTCTAAGGTTATCAAGACCAACAATTAACCCAGAACCACCATGTTCACCAGTAAACCAAGTCCCACATCCACACACCTTTTGAACAATTCCAGGGGTGGTGATTCTACCTCTTCCATGGGCAGCTTGTTCTAATGCCTGACCACCCCCTTAAGTGAGGAAATTTTTCCTAATATCCAATCTAAGCCTTCCCTAGTAGAACTTGAGGCCATTTCCTCTCAGCCTGTCACTTATTACTCAAAGACTGATGCTCACCTCATTATAATCACAGAATCATTTAGGTTAGAAAAGACTTTTAAGACCACTGAGTCCAACCAATAACCCAGCACTGCCAAGTCCACCATGAAACCACGTCCCTCTGTTCCACATCTCCTGTCTTTTAAATACATCCAGGGTTGGTGGCTCCACCACCGCCCTAGGCAGCCTGTTCACAATCCTTTTGGTGAAGAAATTTTTTCCAGTATCCAATTTAACCTCTCCTAAGCACAACTTGAGGCCATTTCCTCTCCTCCTAGTGCTGATTCCCTGGGAGAAGAGACTAGCCCCCACATACCTACACCCTCCTTTCAGGAAGATGTGAGAGTGATAAGGTCTCCCTTAGCCTCTTTTTCTCCAGGTTAAACCCTCCCAGCTCCTCCAGCCTCATAAAACTTGTGCTCCAGACCCTTCCTAGCTCTGTTGCCCTTCTCTGGACATGCTCCAGCAGCTCAGTGTCTTTCCTGTAGTGAGGAGCCCAAAACTGAACACACAATAGGAAGCTTGGCCTCACCAGTGCTGGTCACAAATCTGAGCTGGCTGGACCTGATCCCCTGATTATCCTGTACACACAAAATGTGATGGCACTCAAGATGATCTGCACCATGACCTTCCCTGGCACCCAGGTGAAGCTAAGAGACTTGTAGCTCTCCAGAGTGCCCATCCAGCTGTTCTTTTGGATGTGGATTATATTTGCCAAACTCCAATCAAGTGGGACCCCCTCCCAGTTGAGCAGGGCTGCTGGTAAATTATTGAAAGCAGCTTGGTGAACTGTTCTAGCAGTTTCCTTGGCACTCTTGGGTGGATCCAATCTTGCACCATAGACTCGTGTGTTTAAGTGGCGTAGCAGATCTTAGCAAAAAAGGACAATTTTTTCCCCCCCAAAGTAGTTCAACTGAAAAAAATTAGTTCCTCTTCCTTATGATTAATGAGGACAAAGTGAGTGCGCACTTCGTGTGGGGGTCTCCTAGTGAAGAAGGAGCATGAACATGCCCAAAGCATTCTAAGTTTAAACAAAACATGGTGTTAGCATGTTAGCTTTTTTTCTCACTGACTTGTGAAGCTGTGTTGCACTGCAACTCAGAAAGCTCCACAGTGATATTTCACAGCTTTGTGAGTCTCCCCAAATCTTGTAAGTTACGTGTGAAATAGCAGATCATATGGAGTTGAGAAAAATGAGTGCAACAGGGGAGGGATCAATAGGTATACAGTGTATATTTTAAGTTTGGTGGTACCTCTTATTAAAAAAAAAAAAATGGTGCTGGTGGTGCTTGGAGGACATAAATATATATATTTATATATGTGTGTGTGTGTGTGTAAGTGCACCCAAAATAGAACACTCACAAAGTAGAAGAACAAGTTGTAGAATTGTTGCATGCTCCAAGAAAAGACAGAAACCCATTTAAATAGGAAATCATTAAACTGAAAGATCAAGAAACAGCACGAGCACAAAACGCTCCATAGAGGGAATTCAAGGCAAGTAATAGTCAATGTGTACAAACGATGTGGCACAATGGATTCTGCCTACAGTGAAGAACTTTATTATACCCACGCCTACTTTCCAACTTCCCTGGAAAAATCAATGCCTGTGAATGGATTGTATGGAGATGGAAAATACTTGCTGAGCCAAATGAGGAATGGCAATGAGACTCCATTTTGTTTTGACACACCACCCAGTTACACCACTGAAGAAATAGGCACAGAATTTGTCATCGCAAAAAAACTTTGGGGAATGAAAAAATGCACGTTGCAGTCCTGCTGGCAGTGCTAGCAGATGGCATGAAATTGCCACCGTATGTGATTCTGAAGCATAAAACAATGCCGAAGGAACAGCTGCCTCCTGGAATAATTGCTAGGTGTCAAAACCAGGATGGATGTCTAAAGACTTAATGAAGGATTGGCTGAACGTTGTTTGCAATAGGTGACCAGGTGTGCTATTAACAGAAAGGAGAAATGCTTGTCCTAGACACATTCAAAGGGAACCTACCACTAGCAAGGAGTAATATCAGAGAAGTTAATTCTATTCTCTGGTCAAAATGGGAGGAGACCATTCACAGCTGCAGGTGGCTCCACATATTAGCAAACAAGCCCTTTGAAGACCATTTGAAATCTATTGAAAATGGCTCTAGAGACATGATCACACCATAATTCCGAGAGAAAATAATGTAGTTGAGCACAACAGTGGATTTAGACAGACTGATACCAGATAAACACAGAAGTTTGCAGTTGAAAGTTTTAAGAAATTCCATATTTCATTTTCCATTTTGGAATCAAAGGCAATTTGCTTGAGTTCAAAAATCTGAGAGCAGGGACAACTCTGAAAATGGACAAGAAAGTGTATATAAGCAGGAAAGGGAATTGATGGAAATTAAGAAGGATGAGACATGTAATAAATATTTTTTGTTTATAAACTTCTATTTTGAGTGAAGGAGATGTTGTCTCCTATCTAAACCTTTCCTGGTTGATACTGTAAGTGACTCTGATGCTCAGTCTCAACATCCCAACTGCAACTCCCAAGAGGGAGGTCAGGGTTGCCTTGCACAACCCCTGTGTACCATGAACTAGGACCAGCCACACGTCTGGAGAAGGGACAACAGCACATCTTCTCCACTAGCTCTAATTTTGTATGAACTGGTGAAATTCAGATGAAAACACCTGCATTATCAGAGCACTGTGTCTTTCAGATTGAAGACAATAGCACAGGCTTACACCTCACACAACAGCTCAGATTTTCACAACATGGACTCAGTTTTTCCTAAAAACCCAAACCCACACAACCAAAAAACAACAACAAACTCCCCAAAAAACTAAAAACCAACCCTGCCCCCCAAAAACCCACACATATCTGCAACCAACCAAACAACCAATCCCAGCCATATGAAGTGTCTCTCCACACAGGGAAAGAAAAATTCAGTCAGAAAATATTTTTTTTTCAGAATCTTTCATGTGTCTTCCTAGATTTTAACCTATCATTCACATCCTTTTTCTTTTCTCCCTGAACACAGGATTGCACTAATAACTAGGTGACTTTGAAATGTCTTGGTTTTTAAATCAACAATGCACATAAGAATACAATTTTGTGCTACTTCTGTAAAAATATATCTAGACAGTACTTATAAACTCACAGGAGTCCTTACAAAACTTCAAAGCCTTCACACACTATTGAGTTGCTTTTTCCTCTTGCAACATTCAGAGGCATATCAGTTTAAACATTCTGTTTTGATAGTAGGCATTTCTGCATGAAAAAGCTTCTGCATGAAGAAGTGCCTAACAAGAATATAATCGAGTCTGTATAAAGAGATCAAATGCTCCCTGCCATGCTTAATGTGGTCTACATTTTGTTAATGATAGCTTCTCCCAGAAGCATCTAAAATTTCTGAATTTAAACACAATTGCGTTGGAAATTTTAAAACCTGAGGAGATTGACACAGTTCTTGCTCAGTTCTGTTGGAGTAGCACTGGGAGCTGGTTCCTCGTTGCTGCTTATAGAACACACATTTCTAAGAGTGTGCTTTAACAGACTGTTCTGGAGCTGGAAGAGTTTTAAATAGATTAACTGGGTATTTGTGTCTTTACTACTTCCCAGTAGCTATACTAATTTAGGACTAAATCTTTCTTGGGCTAATTTACTTCATCCTCAGCTGCATCCTTTGTCAGCACTGAGGCTTCTCTTGGTAATTAAAGGAGCAGAGTCAGTGCCCAGAGAATCATCTGAGTAGAATGATATAAAGACACCTTAGTAACACCTTTGTTCACACGTGATTTTGGTGTGATTCTTACTTCATGACATCACATCCCAAACTCAGTCTGCATTATTTTAAATTTAGTTCTTAGATCTAAAATTTAAAATTAAATGAAGTGGCACAATCATTTAGCCTTCTGGCAAATAAGTTCAGCATTTGCACATGTTGAAAAATATGAAGTTGCTATATTAAAGTTAATTTAAATCTATCTTCAATATGGCTCATATTTATCGCATTTTATGACATATCTATGTGAAAGCAGTGTACCTTGGCTTCTTAAATATTGCAAAGGAAAGATGTTTAAATTTACAGCTCCCACAGAAGCTTTAATTCTATTCCCCTATGTGCATACTTTTTAACAAGACCTTTCAGTACCATGATCACATGCAGCACTTATGGGGGAAACAGACTGCTAGCTACTGCACATTGTTAGATTTATTGGGAGTGGGCTGGGAATAAGTGTTGCTTAGAAGGTGGCAAGTACCAGTTTTTTAAGCAGGTAAAGCAATACCCCATTTCTGACTTCCTGAGAAATGATCTCCCCTTTAGGATCAATTTTCTATTAAAATAAATAATTCTACTGAAATCAAATTTCAGGCAAGATAAACAGGTTTCTGGCTTGCCTTCTCTATCTGTGGAATATATGGAAGATATAAAACATACCTCTTCCAAACAAAAGATGTTTCAGCACGCTGGCAAGATAAAAAAGAAGTGCAGCCCATTGTCTGAAGGTTACTTCTGCAAATATTATTAGCCCTAGCTCTGTAGCTTCATTGGCCCAAAGGAGATAATCTGCTTGTTATGAAGAGTTTGATATTTCTCTGACAGAACTGACAGGACAAATACTTAATAGAGAGATTCTTTAAGTGCAATGTGAGATCACCATGAGATAGTGTGATGTGTGTGTCTGACAAAAGGATGAACACAGTAACTACTGTCAGGGAGATATTAATACTTCTAATTTATTTCTTCACACTTCCATGTGCAGCTAGTGTTGTAGGGCCAAAGTTTCATTTTTCTTGTATTAAAATTACTTAGAGATGAGAAAAACTTTCACCCCTCCAAAACTGTATTCACCCTTAAACCTCCACTTCCCTTACAGTGGTCTATGCAAAAATGAAATGTGCGTCTCAGTCTTGTTTCTAGTCTATGTAAAATCTATTGCAACTGAGTCTCAGTGGGCCACTTAAATAGCCAAAAAGTGAATTAGCATGGAGACAAAGGATGTCTCTGAACATTAAGTTAGTAACAGATTTTTTTCAGAATAAATAAGCATATGGTAGATCAGAATAACCGATGCTTCAGTGTTGTATCACAGCAGACACGTGCAACTCAAGGAGATTCCTAACAGACTTAACAATGAATGAAGACTCATCCTCAGAGAAAATAATATAGTCAAGATCTCAGTGTTCTTTCACAAAGAAATCATTTATGCCAATTAAAAACATGAATCGGAAGATACATGTCTTTGTTGTTTCAAAGCTAAACATCAAAACATTTCATCTCAGAATGATGAAACAAAATGCTCCAATTCTTTGAGAAAACAAAAAAAAACAGAAATCAATTTTTAAGACTGAACATTTGAACATATTCAGGACAAATTATTTTCCTTAACCTTTTTTTTTTTTAAGCAATCATTTACCTCCTAATGCTACTTAATTTTAGCCACAAACATTACAGACACTGCTGATGACTCCAGCTTGGTTGGTGAGGAGTATCACAAACAGGATCTGTAGCTACAGGGTTTTGTTCAGTTTATTACAAACCATAGGAACAAAGCCACAAAACCAGGGTAAAACTATTCACATGGTCCTTCCTGTTCTGCCATTATGGGAGCCTAGACCTGCAAGCTTCACAGTTTATCCCAAAATCCAGCTGGTCTGCAGGAACAAGCCCCACGTGCTGGGAAATAGAAAGTGTGTCCACATGGAGATGAAGCCTCTGTGTGAAGGCAGAGTGTTGTAGCCCAGATTTACAGAAACAGGTATGTGTGGCTTGAAAGCAGGGAAAATAAATGCTTTGTGATCCCAGCTGATGAGTGTGCAGCAGAAGAGTGGAAAAGCTGGAAGGTAAATTGCAGAAGACGGTATTTCTGCAGACTCTGAACCAGCACTGGGAAAGTAGCAGATCCCAAATGAGGTAAGTGGCTGTAGCCGTCAGGGATGAACTATGGAGCAGTCCAAGCTTTCAGGAGCCAGGGATTGCTCTTGGGGAAGGGAGAGGAAAGGATTGAAGCAAGCTACCTCCTCTGTGTGACAGGCCTGACGCAGACCTGAAGGTTGCTATCAACAGAAGAAACCATGCCATCTAAATTTGGAAAGCGTTCAAACAGGACAGTTCCTTGGGTTTTTGCAGAGCTCTAAACTCTGGGAGTCAGTTCTGTATTTGCCACAATAGAGCTTGGACTTTATAACCTTGAGGTCTAGCTGTAAGGCTCCCAGAAATATCAGAAGCAGATAAATGTATTACTTCTTAGTATTGCAGATGTTTTTCTGTCAATTGTCACTGAGCTATTTTCTCATAAAAGTACACTGAAGTGTCAGTGCTGTCTGCAAACCTCAGTGCAAACATCAGTCACTCTAATTAAAGAGCATCCAGAAATTTTTTTCCTTTATATACTGTTGACCATCAAAAATATATATTGGAAAAGACTATGGCTTGTTGTTCGGATGATGCTGTTAAAAAGCTGAAACCTGGCAAAAATTAACATCTTATGCTTTTGGCAGAAGTTCTTGTTCGAAATTCATCCACGTATTAAATATTTATCCATACAGCTAAAGAAGAAACAAGAATCTTAGGACAGTATTATCAAGACAACTTTGAAGTAAGAGCCCAGTTAAAGGGAACTACTCTTAAAGAGAAGATCTTACTGAGCATCTGTTTCAGAGGACATGTTGCCAAAACATCCGCAGTAAAAAGAACCAATATTTGCCATACAGTTTAATATTTACCACTCTATGCTTTGCTCTCCATCTCCAGATTTTTAATACCTGGTGACAGTGGCACTTGGGTTTTGTCTCTTCCTCACTTTTGCTACTGGACTGAATCAGTACTTCATCTTTTCCACCATCTGCTGAGCATGTGTTATCTAACAAAACCATGGAGAATATCTGGGAATGACAGCACTGAAATGATATTTATAAGGAAAAGAAAACCTCCAATTCTAGCACCAAGACAGTATAATAATAACAATGACCTTCAATGCCCTAGCTAAAGGGTCAGATATTTGGAGAAAGCGTGGATATAACATTATCCCATTTGACTGAAGCCTGCAAATATCAAAATAAAAGGCAATACCATTCCTGTCATTGCAAATGTAAATCCAACTCAGTGAGCTAAATGCCTTTCAAACACCCAAATCAATGGAACATACGAATGGGATAATTAGATGCTGTTAGCTTTTCTTGATCCACTTGTTTGAAGGATGATTTCTCTAAAATGCTTGCATCAGCCTTACATCTACCTTCTCTTCTTCACATTTTCTCCCAGACTAGGCAAATTATATGTTGTAGAACAGATACACACCCAAATAAAAAGTATGAGAGAGGTGAAAGGCCTTGTTCTCTGGAAGCACACAGATTCAACACTGGCAACAGAAGTCATTGTTTATAGCCACCCATAAATAATTGCACATATATGTTGCTTTTTTCAGAGTGAAGAAGGGAAATGGTGAAGAGAGACATAAATAGGTCAAAAACAAAAGAAGACTTTAAGAAGTCCTAACCTCTCAGTTTAGATTTCAGCCTAAGTCATCAGTAATACTTTGGATCAAAAAGTCCACTAGTTTAGATATTAATTTCAAACAATTTTTTCTGCTTACCCAGAACTGCAAGGAATAATATATAGATATCCCTATGTATCAGTTATTTTTGTAGTCAATAATTTTTTATGTTCATTCTGTTAAAAAAATCAGGCTCCAGAATGAGTTGTAGCCCTCTATTAGAGAACAAAACAGCAATGTAACCCTTAAGGATGCCAAAAAATTTCTTCATTATCCTTTGTTCTTAAGTCATAGAGAATCTTGTGCTAAAATCTCTCAGTAGGACTCCACCAAATTTTTTCTGATTAAAGTTGCTTATCCTTTCGTTTGCTAAAAATTTTCAGGGAGACACAAGTATTCACATTACCTTTTAAGCTAAAAGCAGATGGCAAAAGATACAAATAACTTCCTCAGTATCTGTTCTTTGAATTATTTGAAGCTCCATTGGCTTTTGCTCCTCAAACCTTGATTTTATACACCAAAATGTTCCCTTGGGCTTCCCTTTAACGTTTAAGTCATCTCAAGTGTCACCCTTCAGAGAAGACAGATAAGCAGGCCTACTTTTGGAATTTACCTCCACCACTCCCCAGTAAAGAGAGAGACTGATTTTGAACGTCATCACTGCTTTTTATGGGAAGGCCATGCTTTTTAATTATGTTCCTTGCTTCTACTCAAACTGGCGTTAATCCTGTAGATCAAATTGTGTTATTTCTATTGATTACAATGGACTTTGGATCCAGCTGACTGAGAAAAAAATAAATATTGGTGTTTGGCCAGCGTGCTGAATTGTTATGTTTTAGAATATTCTATGCAGAAAAAAAAAAACCCAAATACAAAATCATCACTTCTGCAACCCAGTAGAGAAGAGAAGCAGGGGAACCAAAGAAAGAGACTGAAAGCAAGAACAAGAGGGGGAAAATAACAGTGTGAGAGAGAAAATAAACAAGGCGACAGAAGAATTTAAACTCTGCAGTGTTTCAATCGACACAACAGGAAGGTGAATTTGTCTCATTCATTTTCATCAGTTGCCAAGTGGTGCTCTAGAGGGTGATGGGAGGCCATTTCTTACTAAACTTAATGAGGAAAGATAAGACAAAAATAAACTATAAATATACCCCTTTAGGAACTTAAAAGGTCAGTGAAGATGATCTTGACAAAGAATTAAATTATTAAAACCAGCCAAATTTTCTTAACATATATATGCGTGTGCATATGTATTGGTAAGGGTTAGTCCAAATTTAAACCAGAGGAATCTTTTCCATGAAATATTTTTTTTTAAATACTAAGCTGCTTCAGCAAGAGCAATATTTAGAAAATGTTAACATTATCAAGAGAGTCAAAATAAAGATTAAAATTAAGCTGACCTTCCTACTTGGAAATTTACACTAATTTGGAGCTGTATTTCAAGGCTTGCATGTCTATGAGAATCTCACTTACAGCAGCGACTTGGATATTCTCCTTCTCCTGGGCATCAGAAATATTGCTGCAAGGTTAACACACTCTAACGAGTATAGAGTGAAATTACCTTGTACATACAAAATAGTGAATGTTGTATTGAACCTGTATCTCAAAATGCTGATGGAACTTGGAATGATCACAGCTTTCTCTTTCTATAAATCTAATTGAGCTGAGTCGGCTCCCATCTTACTGATAATGGTCCAATGGGGACTTTGCCACGGGGATGAGGAAGGTTAAAGGATGCTAATAAAAACATGCATAATAATACAATTACAGAAACACTCTACCTCTGTGTCGTGGTTTAAACCCAACCAGAAACCAAACCCCCCAGACCCACTCATTGGTGGGTTGCTATTAGAAGCAGAAAAGGCCTTGGCTCTGTGTAAGCCCTGTTCAGCAATAACAAAAAACATCTCTGTGTGATCAGCCCTGTTTCCAGCACAAATCCAAAACACAGCCACACCCTCACCAGCCACTGTGAAGAAAATTAACTCTACCCCAGAGAAATCCAGCACATCACACTGAGGAAAGTGTGGCATCTATAATGAGGTACAAAAAGTCATGGGATCTCCCATTAATGAGATAAATTTGCCATGGACTGGATCCACTGGGGAATTTCCGGTGCTTGACAAGAGGGCTGAAAGAAAATGCATTTTCCATCGCAGTGCAAGGGGGTGACCTGCCTTGTCACCTTGATCACCGCATTGCTGATTTGTATGGATAATGGCCATCTCCCTCCAACATCAAGGCTGAAAGAACATTGCAAGCCTATTAATTAGATAGAGCATAAAGTGCTGGTTCATTTGCTGCGGAAGCAGCTCCTTTTGAAGGTTATCACCTTGATTTCTAAGTCTTTGACCTATGACCGGTATTTGCCTTTGCTGCTCACAAAGAATGCTTATATTACGCCCCTGCAAAAGAATTCCTCTGAAGCGTGGCTATCCAGTCCTACATGCTCTACAGGAACACAGAGCCTAGAAATAATCTCTCAGTACCTAAACTTGACAGCAATCTGCTCAATATTATGTCAGATCTGTCTACACAAACTGCTATCAGGTTACGGGTACATATATTCTTAACTTTTCTTCCTTGTCATGTAAAGTTACCTTTGTGGTGATGTAAGGAAATGTTGACATTCTTTTTCAAAATTCATTTCTTATAACACTACACTATGAGGTAGCCTAGTCAAAGACATAAATTGCTCTGCCTAGATATATACCACACAGAAAAAAAACCATTCTAAGTTTAGTGTATAGATTAATCTGGCTGTTCTGGGCCAAGAGATAGGTAGGGTTTCAAACACTCTCCTTAGTTCAGCATTGCTTCTTGACAAGTGTGAGCCATCAGTGTGATGGCTATTGTGGCTCAGCCACAGGCATCCAACTTCCCTTATTTTCTGTATCTGCATATGAGCTGCCTGGTCCTGCTTGGTAAATTTATAGTCCTGTATCCTTGCATTGCTGTGCTTAGTCTAACAATGCCCAAGTTTCTTATTAGCCTGGATGTAAATAATTTCTTTCCCAGCACATAAATTGGAACACATTTAGAAGCCATCCACCTTGAATAATGATTTCGTTAGGCAGAAAAGAAAGTATCACTACGTAATTGAGTCGGTGAGGTGAATGAAGATCCCTCTACAAGAGCCAAGAACAATGAAACTGTATCCAAAACGAAGGAAAATGAAATTTTCTGTCCATACACAATAGTACCAATGAATATTGGAAATCCACATAATAATTCATGACACGATTCTTCACAGTAATAAGTAGATTTCCCTAAATGACCCCTGCTTGTGTGACATTTCAAGCACACAAATCTGAAGTGCCGGACCTCGAAACAATCCACCCTGAGCCCCACCCTACTCGCAGGTGCCTAACAATGGATGCCCCAGAGGTAAAATATGAGAGAATGTAAAGGAAAAAGACAGTTGCATGTGGACACATGGACAAGGACATAGCAGTATTTCCTCAGAGCTCTTCTTCATCCTCCAATGATCCACAAACGTGATACGTAAAGCTCAGTTGGTCAAATCACAGTACCAACCAAATTAACAAAACCTACTGTTAGGAATAGTTGTAGCAGAGACAGACCTGTAGAAAGTCTTATTTCCTATTAACATTTGGAGAGGACCCCAAGAGTCACTATGTATACTTTTCTAAGAACACAACCTTGACATTCAGCTGTGGTCAGGGAAGATGTTAAGGAATACTGGGAAGACACAAAACTGGTGCATGTAATTATAATATTTTATAAACACAGTGTGCACTCACTCTTTTGAGTGTCAAATACTTGTCTAGTCAGCCCACCTGCAAAAGGATACAGCAAAATAAAATAAACAAATAACTTATTAGGCATAAAACTTAAAATATTTTAAGTGCTTAATGGTCTCCTAAAAATGACTGTAAATATAAATGGACTTTAGCCCTTCAAGGAGACAGCAAATGGAAATAAGACAGAGTTAAAACAAAGAAAAACCTGCATCCCCAAGAGTGATCACTGTTCTTCTATTGTTTCTTAAATTTGTGTATAGCTTTTCTTCATTCCTAGAGCATCCAGTATTGGTCACTGTCAGGCAGAAGGTGTAATGTCAGGTGGGTCTTAGGTACAAATTCCATGGCTTTACATTAAAAAAANAAAAAAAAAAAAAAAGCAAAAAAAGAAGAAATAAGTTGAATTTGTCATCTTCTTCAAAGTAATTTATAAGGCAGTTAGAAATTTCACAGCAGGTTGTTCACATCATTCTTGTAAACTACATGGATCAGAGTTGATATGGCTGTGGAGTTTTTTCCCTAATATGTTTGTTTCCTTCATGTGACAACTTTGTGGGAAAAAAAAGACTAAAAGTAGACTGAGTTTTCCAGTTGAACCTCCAAACTTCCTTCCTTCCTTATCCCATCTTGAGAAAATCTGTCACACTTTTCAATCAGACTGAAGCCCAGGATTGCAGAGACCTTCGACCGATTAAATAGAGGACTGCTGGAGAAAAATTATTTCCATCCATTTTTAGGATAAAAGATGAAATACAGACAAAAAGTACTCAGTAACATCTTGTGCTTCACAGACCTCATAGAAATGTGATCTTCTGAGTGACCTATATTGCTGGGGATTCAATCAAAGGAAGTTTAATGGTTGGGCATGGGAGCAGTGGAGTCATGGTGGAAGGCATTTGGGTAGGTGGTATTTGGTAGCTCATTACAAGGCAGGTGATGGTCCAGAATATTTGCCTTACTTAAATAGCAAAAATCAAGGTATTAAACTGGGTCACCTCTCCTGTGAAAACAGGCTGAGAGAGTTGGGTTGTTCAACCTCAAGAAGTCTCCAGGGAGATTTTGCTGCAGCTTTTAAATATGCAAAGGAACTAAGCAGAAAGACAGAAGCAGATTTTCTACCAGAGTCTGTACTGACAGAGAAAAGAGCAACAAATTTAAACCCAAAGAGGGCAGGTGTAGATAGGGCATAAAGATGAATTATTTTATGATAAAAGTGGCAAGACACTGGAACAGGTTGCACAGAGAAGCTGCAGATGATCCATCACCGGGTGTGTTCAGGTTTAGGTTAGATGAAGCTTTGAGCAATTCAGTTTAGTGAAAGATGTCCCTGCCTATGGGAGGATGTAAGAAATAGATGAACTCTAAAGGTCCCTTCCAATCCAAACCATTCTATTGTTCTGTGATTCTAAAGGAATATCAGCACATGGAAATATACAGTTGTTCACAATTGCCTGGGCACGTGTACAAAATTGTCATTAAAATACAAGAAAAACCTCAAACCTGGCAGACAATCATTATTTTCACTAGTAGTTGCATGCTGGAAGACCTCATTCCCTAAGCAGCATTTGTGCATGGGCAAGCCTAATGATTCCTTGCTTGAAAAAAACTAGTCAACAAAATACCAGCTTTGTAGAGCTTTGTGTATCAGGATGGGAATACTGAAGGTCTTAATTTAAGCATTGTTTCCCTTTTGATTACAGAGAAACAACGATGAAATGAAAAGTAATGTGCGTTTTATCCTGTCGGATGACAAACAAGGGGGGAAAATAACATCTTACTTTTCAACATTATCCAGTGTGGGGAAGTACAAAGGAAATTGAACAGATGCCTTCCTTCTACTGTAGATTCTTTTTCAAACAGCTGTTTCTATAATTTGGCAAGAGGAACATGACAATCTATCTTTCTGAATTAAAAATAAAAAAACCAACAGGTTTACTTTAGAGATTAGTCATTGAGTACCTTTTACTCATGACACCAGCTTGAAGATGCTGCATTACAAACAAGTAGCATGCAGCAGTTACTTTGACTCCCTTAGGATTTTCAATGAAATCTGACAAAATCCCACAGTAAAAGCATTTTATTCAAAGGACAAGAGTGGGGTTATCAACAGATATTATTATGACACTTCAGAGTGAGAGTGGTGCATGATTCTTCTCAGTACCAATTTTAGTGGCATGAATAACCAGGTACGTAAGGCAGACCACCGTCAGGGACTCAGAAACAGCAAGATGGATGTAAGGGACTAACATTAGGTGCACAAGACTTTGAGACTTCAAATGTTTCAAAACAAGAAACCAAGCTTTCATTAGCTTAATTTAGCCAAATGTCCAATGCTTAGGAAAGAAAATGCAATTTGAGTGCCCAAGTCCACCTGTTTTTAGGCTCTAACATGCACATTTGAGCCCCTCTCCTCCTGTACAGTCAGTGGAGAAAATTTGAGAGTGTAATCTAGTGCATGAATTGTTGAATATGACTGTTTCTCTCTCCACTCACTGTAGAAGTGACAGCAGCTAGGTACAAATGATATGGGGAGCTCATTGAGTTCAGTCTCTCATGGTTGAGGACAGCAATGCAATGCAATATCCATTTTAAAGACTCCAAGAAGCACCTGCACCACCATACCCAGTTCAGTGTGAGCAACTTATGATTAACATGATTACGATTAACTTAACAGCTTATGATACCTTGACACATACTTTAAAATTTTAATAAAGGTCACAAGTTCACAATTATAATTTGTCATAAAAGGTTGACAAAAGTCAACTGCACTGCCAGAGAACATGCTCCTTTCACTAATTGGGGATTTTTTGCATAAAACTTCCAGAAGACTCTGAGCACCCATGCTACTGAAGAGTACAGCCCTTCCTTGCCTCTGTCCCCACCAACCTGATGCAACAGATAAACCCCAACGCCTGAATTAGGCAACTCAGCTCATGTAATATGAATTTGACCACTGTTCTAGATCTGTCATATCGTTTACAAACAGGCCAGTAATTGAAATAACCCACTATCGAAGTGGAGTAAAATATTTGCTTTGGAATAAAGCGGCATGCAGAATACAGTCTCCAAAAAATTTTGAATAGTTACCCAGAAAATTACCCTGTCAAAATCTACTCCCTCTGTGGCACTTCAACAGCAGGAAGACCTGGATACCTAACAGAAATATTTCTGGCATGGAGAGCCTAGCACCAGCTGACAGAAAGGACATACACATACATAACACCAACACACAGGCTTTGCCAAGGGACAAACAGGGCCTAATCAGAGCACGCTGCTCTCCAACAACTCTTGGCTGCAGAGCATCCCCCTCACTTCCACCACAGTTTAGCACAATTTAGAGATGTGATTGAGCTGTTATAACTTATCCAGGAACCTTCATCCAGGGATTACCACAATAAAAAAAAAATTAACAAAAAAAAACCAAAGCAGCTGTCCTGAAGTCAATCTTCCCATGCATAACTCTTTCTGGGAAAAGGACAGTGCAGGGGTGATGTGAAAATCACTGATTTGAAACACAGCCAGGAAAAAGGAATTACTAGGTAAAAGGATTTTAATTCTGAGAAAGTTTTGCACCTTCCAAAGACACACAAAAGGAATGGATTAGTTATACTGGAAAGGTAAAAAAAAAAATGCAGAAATCGTGAGGTGCGCCACATACTTGAATTTAGTTGAGTCACTTTTAATTAAAACTAAAATGATTTATTTTAAAAAAGGAATGTTTTCACTCACACATCCCAGTGCACAGGAATTTACATGTTTCTCAAGTTGCACATGAAAACTTCCACACCTCACAGTGATAATGTTCCCTATAAATTCAAATAGATTATTATCTTCAGCTGATACATCAGAACAAGCATTTCAAACCATATCAGACAAGTGTAAAAATTCACAGAGATTAATGAATTTAAGATTCAAAACAAGTGATGTACCTTTGCATAAAATATATTTGCAGTTTTTTCTGTAAAGGAGAGTTAACTTATTAGGCATATGTACAAGCTGATACATTTCCTGAAAAATTTATTGTCATTTCTAACTAGCAGAACCTTTCCTTTTTAATCAGTTCTTCCCCACTCATCAATGAAACAAGGTTGGAAAGAGAACTGTTCCTTTTACAAGGGTGTGATAACTAATGTCACAGCATACTAGTCCATGAATGTGCTTTATTCTGGTTAGGCTTGCTGGATGCATAATTCAAATTCTTTTTTCATTTTTTAGAAGCAGGTGGTTACTGTTAGATTAACACTATATTCTGTTTCTCTGAAACTTGCTACCAGAGCCTGGCCATAAATATACAGGAGCCAGCCACAGGCATTTCCATACTCAAACTTCATTGCAACTTTTTGGGTTTGACACAGTGCTTTATCCTAATGGACTTTTATCCCCTGAATAAATTTTACTTAAACAATAAATAACCATCAGAACATGGATAATTACTGTAGGTAGGTTAGAAATGAAAACCTCCTGCTATAACTCTCTCCAAGTCAATGGAAACACTTGTTATTAAAATGTAACTTATTGGAGATTTCAATTGTTCACACATACTTTTAGTCAGTGGTAACGTAACAGTTACTAATGGAATCTCTGTGTAAAAGAAACTTAAATCATAAAGACGATTCAGAGACTGTGGGGTACATTGAAATTTACCCTTCTTTTTCAATATAAAGTCTTCTGGGCTTCTTCATTTCTTACTGTCCTTTCAGAGAGAATGTTGCTGCCTCAAATCTATTTACTATTGTTGAAGGTAACTGTTCTTTTTACCATACAGCAGAAGCATAGTAGCAAACCATCCTCCACCCCCTCTTCAGAGTCAGAAAAGTGTATCCACTTTGCAATTTGTGGATCATTGTAACTTTACTCAACAATACTAAAATTGTTTTGGAGTCCATTTGTTTGGGGCTTTTTTATCTTCACAGTTCAACAAAATGTTCTTCAGCACCACTATAGTTGTTTATGGAGTCTTTCTTCTTTAAATAAAAAGATGACCCACACCTAATTCATCTCCTAGCTCTTTTACTCAAAACTGCCTAAATCTGAGAACCTGTTTCTTTCCTTCTGCCCTTCCTTTTCCCGGCCAGGGAGCACACAGCTGATAATAACCAATGGTTTCTTCCCTATCCAAATATCCTTGGCATTTGACCCAGCTAACCCAGCTCTCCCTGGACCCTAGCAGAAAGTGTCCCGAGCCATGTCTTTAGTATGTTGCTCACCTTTTGGAGGGCAGCACCTTGCCATGCTGTCTGGGAAGGCATTTTTTGATGCCATGGAAATGTGTGCCAGAGTTCTTCACTGCTTAGGAAATGTTTCCAACCAAGTTCCTTCAATAAAGAGGGAAAAAACATATATGAACCACATGGGCGACAAGAAATTTCTAAATATCTAAAGCATGTGTAAGCCGTTCTACTGGGAACAGGTCTGGTCTTCAAAAAAAGTAATGAACATGAACATCACGATCAATGTCAAAGACTTTTAAATTCAACTTTATGTAGAGATCTGAAAGTCCCAATAGCACTTCCCCAGCAGCAGCAGACAGGACTCTTCCCTGTCAGTGTTCTTCAAGCATTTCACCCTAGGTGAGTAACACAAACACGTCCAACTCAGCCCTAAAACCTCCCTGTGTTTGGAAAGGCTTTTATTTTGAGAAACTGATTCTCAGTATGGATGTAGAATAATGCAACTTTTGTCTGACACTAGTAGAATTTATTCCAAAGGAAAACCAGCTATGTAAGAGTTCCAGGAAACACAAGACACTTCAGAAAAAAAGTAAATTACGTAGTCAAAACTCCAAATTTTCTCTGAATAATAGACTCAAAGGAAAATTTTCAAAGAAATTAAAACATAGGATGGAAAATTTTCTAGAGGATGTCTCATTTATTCTTCTCTGCACAATCTGTTTCCCTTCAGTGGGTTATTTTCACCACAAATAGAAGTAAGTACATTTTAGTTCACCTTCAGCTATTAAATTCGACTTGTACAGTCCCTGGCATCTTTCCATTCTTTGGAAATCACTGCACAAGTCTTAGGCTAAAGTGGCTAAAAACTCTTTAAACATTTCTTTTGTTTCTATTACCTTCAACAACCTCAACCAGACATAAAATAGAAATGGTGAAAGTATATTTCGTGTAGTGGAAATTAGCAATGCATTAAGAACATCTCTCTGAGTAGGTGGTAATGGATTCCCATCATAGCTCTCAAATTAGTCATCAAGTCACAATCTGAGGTCAAATAAAGAGCTTTTCAAAGAAAATGAGCATGAACTGGCAATTAATACATTTAGACTGGAAATCTGAGAGTTTCTAATTATAAGAAGAGCGAGAATTTGAAGCAATTTCCTGAGCAATAATAATGAAGTCAACAATCCACCAATTGCTGAGGTAAAACTTGATTTTTGTAATCAGATTTCCAAAAGCTGATTTATTTATTATGATTTTATGAATCTTCCCACAATATTCCAGCAAGGGTAATGGGAAGGCAGCTGAATCCCACTTTAAAATACTGAGAGAAAGAAATGAGTAAGAGGTCATTTTAAGCCTTATTTCAGTTGAAATTTTGCTGCATAAAGCTTTACATGAAAAGATAACCCATGATTTTCCAAAACCAGAAAGCACTGCTCCATATTTTTTTAATGAAAGATTAGATTTCCAAATTCTTATGCAGAATTAATTATAGCCCCTTATTATTTATAGAATATAATTTCTAAAATCAACATGAGCCTAATGTTGAACACCAAATGGTATTTTTGTGAAGTAGTCCAACTATGCTGCCAGTAACCAGTTGCGTGTCTTTTAATTAGTTCTCATGATCAATTTTAATTAAAATGAATAATTCAAATATTATGCATTACAATCTCAAACATTAATCTTCTCAAGAAAGGTAAAGAAACTTAAAAGGCTATGATTTAAAACACAGTCTCCAAATTTGAGTTTGTAAGCTTGTGTGTGTAAGATGAAGGATCCACAATTTAGATTGCCCTCTTTAATGATCTTTTCCTGTGCAGGAGTTCCACAGACAAACAAAAAAAAAAGTCTCCCAGTAGGGAAACCAGAAAAAACTAAGCACTCAGAAATTCATTTTTATATTTCTGTAATCAGAATACGAGACACAAAAAATGAAAGATTAGACAAAAAACTTGGTTTAAGCAAATATTTTATATTGTTGTAACCTTCAGGAGTCCTGGAGCTGCTGTGTGTTACAGAAAACAATCTTCAAATTAGATATCAATTAGCAAGAATTAGGTGACTGTAATTCAGGAAATCCTAACACAGAAAAAAAAAAATCCACCCCAAACTACCCCAGAAACTGATAGAAATCAGCTCACCTAGAACTAATACAGGTACACTGTGAAGTTATAGTCATAATACATAACAATCTTACATATTAGAAGACTGTTGTATTTATTTCCTCAAAATAAGATATGGGAAGTGACAGAAGAATCTCCTTAAGGTTTTTTTTGGTTTTTTTTTTCCTTTTTTGGTTTTTTTGGTTTTTTTTTTTTTTTTGTGAAGATGTCATATTTTGGGTTTAAAATATACTGTGGCTGTATTCAACAAAACAGAATACCTAAATCTATTAAAAACAGTTTGCCCTTCTTCTCTTTTCCATTACAATGATTTCTGTCACTTGGGACATTTATCTGGTACACAAGAGGTGCAAGGGTAAACACAGATAAACTTAGAAAAATAAATGTATCAGATTGATCTTCAACTTCTCTAAACTGGTGAACTTGTATTGACTCGGTGAGATGACTATCAACCCTGCTCTGTAAAAGCTGCTCACAGCAATCTTCCCCAGATTCAGAGATGAAGATGCTGTATTTCAGAGAATTAAGCAGCCATATTCCCCCTAACCCCAAATGCGTTCACCTCCTGGCAATCTCCAACCTGGTGTAATAGCTACAGAAGTTTCTGCAAGCAGGAATGCACATTATTGACATACAAGTTTCGCCTCAAGTTATGAAGTCAGTCCTTTCTCTGCTAGCCTTGCACAGGCTGAAAAGCGAAAAACTTATTTTACAAAAAGAGAGCAGAAGAGCTTGAAGGATTTACCTAAACAAAATGAAGAGTCAGAAGACATACAACTGCTATCCCTAAATATGAAGGGAGAAAATGAGCTATTTCACCCTGGCCATGTTATTAGCAACACTGGCATTGAAACAAATACATGTGAACTGGCTGAGAATAAATCCAGGCTGGATACTGAAAAAAGGCTTCACACCAGCAGGGAAGCAAGACCCCAAAACTGCTTTCTACTAGAAACAGTAAAACAAAGGGAAAAAATGATCGTTCTTAAGTTTTGGAAAATATGATTAAAATATGACATGATAGATCTGGGACTGACAGCCCAAGACATCTTTGGCTATCTTATATCCTGTAGTCTTATGAAGAAAAAAAAGAGTTAAAGACTCCTACTTTCCAACTGGAATCAATTCTACCTTGGGCAGAAAATTACAAATAACCCTTTTAAGTGTGAGCAATACTTGGTTCATCCTACTCCAGCTGTTTACCACATATGATGCCCTTATCTTCAAGCCAGGAAAAATTTGTGTTCTTTCTTTTTATTACACTACTAATGAAAGCATTTTTTTTCCACAAACCAGAGTTTTAGATCAATGCAAACTGAGTCCAGAGCAGCTGTGCACGTGTGTGCATGCATGCACCAAGCACTAAAAACTCGATGGAGGAAATTATCCAACTGTTCTCTGCCAGATCCACAGTGCTGCTGGCAGAACAATGGGAACAGCTTCATCTCTTAACCTCAGCCACCTCAGTTTACCTGGCTTAAGGGTGCTTAAAGCTGCCTTTACACCAAGTTGATAGATTCTCGTGGCACATACCTTGCACACACTCACATACAGAGAACCAATTAGGTTGGAGAAAACCTCAGAGATTATCAATTCCAACCTTTGAGGGATCATGACCTTGTTGACCAGACCAGGTGTCACGTCCACTCTTTCCTTAAACACCTCCAGTCTATTCCAATGTTTAACAGCCATTTCAGTGAAGCAATTCCTCCTGATGTCCAAGCTGAAGGACCACCTGGTCAATTTCTCCTGCTGCTGGCTGCCTGGGAGAAGTGGCCCACCCTCACCTGGCTGCAACCTCCTTTCAGATGGTTGCAAAGTTTCAGCTCCTGGCTCTGCTGTTTTCTCACCTCCTTTCCTCTATTTTGTCTGTGTGACTCTCAGATCCCAGTCTGTTAAAGAGGGATGACAAAATTACTGTAAGTCACTTTCAAGGGCATTAGGAATTGCAATATCTAGGCAGAGTGCAAGCCAAAGTAATTTATCATTTGAAGTTTATAAATGTAAGAGTGTTACCACAGAAGCTATTTTTGTATGCTAGGGCAACATAATACTGTTAATAAGAAAAAAAAAGTCAAATGTTTAGCAAATATTAATTAATTGAATAGCAAACAAGCATTCTTTTTTTGCTGATAAATACTCTTGTTTGCCCAAGAAAATGAAGATCTGTATGAGCACCAGTATTCCTTCAAATTCAAAAAAAAAAGATTTTTCAAGTGCTCCTTACAAAATTAAAGGACATGCATAAATCTAATGAGTAATTAAATTTTGAAATAGTGTTCACAAGTATTTGCCAATTATTTGATCAAACTACAGACTAAGCACTTCCCTAAAAATAGCATTGGGGCAGCAAATTCAAGGACTAAAACATGACAAAACCACCACACATAAGTTGCTTGTGTAGTCTTATTTCTAACCTCTTGACCACAGTAAAATTTGGCAATTTGATATCATATTCTGACATGTACGGAACTTTTATCATATTTATGTAAAGAATGAGTGATATTCAGTGAATAGTATTTTTACTCAGTTAATTTTCTTCTACTTCTTTAATTCTTTCTTTTTTCTTCTTCTTCTTTTTTTTTTTTTTAATTTCTCTGTTAAGTATGGTTTGGCCTGATTCCTTATAAACCCCATTTTGTTGAAGTCTGGTTTCAACAGCATTTTGTAACTCTGTATAGCATATTTTATCACCTTAAAAGGCTTCTCTTACTATTTTCTAAAAATCTACAGCATGTCTTTGAAGTGAGGACGCTCTCTGTGAATATTTCACAGATGGGAAACTGAGTCATATATAAATATAACATTTAGGAAATCTAATTTGGGGTGTTAGCTTGATGACAAGATATATATTTTACATAGCGGAGATGCTCCCATGTTTGAACAAAATTCTAAGTTGTCAGCATTCCTAAAAACTAGGATTCAGGGTGGGTTTCTTTCCACTTAAGTTCATCTGACCTAGAGAGAACTATAGAGAAATGAAACATTCATCTAGAGATCAGATATCTCATCCAAAGTTCCAAAGTTAAAGAGTCAAGATCAGCATAATTCATGTCTAAAAAGCACCAAGTTCTTTCAATCAGCAAAAAAAGGAGTCAAAATACCAAAACTCATATATAAATACCTAAAATTAGGTGGGATGAACCCAGACCAGAATTCCCATGGTTTTGACCCTTGACATTAAGATTCTGAACATTTCTATTAAATAGTGAAGCATGTCTGAGAGAGGGAGTTGTTCTCACAAATCTTTGTTCTCTGACCTTAGACAACATCAGTGGCTTGAGTCATTAGGAGGGACTGGTAAATTTAAAAATATGTATTAATGTCCCTTGTCATTCAGAAATTTAAACTTTGTTTAGTGGCAAATGGAAGAAAAGTTAAACACGTCTCCAAAAGCATAAATTTGCCCAGTGAGATGTCAAGCCCTGTTATCTTCATACGGCAAATGATGGGAGAGCCAGTTCGGTGAGAGAAAGCTTGTTCTTACATCTTCTGAAAACTCTGAAATATCTTGGGTTTTTTTGGTTGTTTTTTTTTTTGGTTTGTTTTTTTTTTTTTTTTTCCTTATTAAAGAAAAAATTATGCAAACCTCAGCTGCTGAACCTTTCAGAAGACAGCCAGAACACCCTCATCCCCCCCGAGACTGTGATTCATTTCTAGGGAATACCTCGTGGGGATGGTGGGGAAGTAAAGGAAAATAAAAGCCTTTTCTGGTTATAAAGTAGAAAAGCAGTGTTCCATAAAAATCTCCGGCAACATCCACCTGCCACTGGGAATTGTACAAGCCAAGTAGATGATTGTTGCATTGGCTGCAAGTGAAGCCCAGACCTCCCATATGGCAGTGCTAATTCAGCCACCAAATGACCAGTGGTGCAGGGAAAGGTCCTCCACCCCTCAGAAGCACTACCAGAGAACACTTATCTTTTCACCCAAGGTGTTCTGCTTGCAGGATTGGATATTCTTTGATTTATATTTTGTGTTCCAAATGT
>VZRQ01007802.1:1187462-1211183 GCA_013397975.1 Machaerirhynchus nigripectus | reverse complement strand
AAAAAAAAAAAAAAGCTTGAAGTTTTGCAACATAGGGATCCATACAAATAGATAACACAGTATTTTTCCTCCAGAGTTTACAAACTTAAACAAGCAGGTCAAGCATACAACAGTGGAAAATCAAACATGAAGAGACTTTTTGAGGTAGATACCTTCAGCAATTTCCTAAAATTGCTGTTGTGCCGCTTGTTTATACAAAGCAGCCCTTTGATATTTTTGATTTTTAGACAACCATAAAGGCGGCGACTCTGCTAAGTGCAACTCTCTCATTACAGACATAATGGAAAATAAAGTTCCTTTTTCTGCAACATAGCAGGAATGGGCTGAAGCCATACAGTATAACACCAGGTAAGGCCACCTCAGAAGTGTGAGGTGAGAAGGGCTTGACAACTACAGAGAGATTAAAGGATTTTTGGGAAAGCTCTGAATGTTTCAGTCATGTACTCAGTCAGAACTGATCCCATTCCTCTATTCTTCTCACAGCTGATTTTATATTTTACAGCCTCTCCTGTCACACAGTTTAGCAGCAGTGCATTCTGCTTTCCACAGTGCCTAATGTGTCACTCTTCCTCACATCTGCATTCTAATTCAATTTCCCCAAATAATCTTCCTTCTTCCCCCAACCCTGTCATTGTCACATCTTCACCAATCATTGCTTTTAAGGAGGCTCAGCTATCAAAGGAAAATTAGAAAAGAAGCAGGAGTCCTTTCTAAAACCAAGCTTCTCTTCATTTTTCCTTCCTGCTCTGTTTCCTCAGGGATATAGTAATGTTATGGGCCTTCTCTTGATGGAGGGACGTGGTGGCCTCTTATTCTCACGCTGGGGTGGAGAGAGCTCAATCACTTGTCAGTGGCATAAATGTTTAATACTCATGCAAGCAGAACTGTCTCATGGTGGCTTGCTAATTACCCACTCCAACAGACTCTGGATCGGATGCCCTTAGATTATTTTCCTTTTTGGCTGTGCTTTAAAAAATAATTACTCATCATATTTTCAGAAAAATCCAACGGTATGTTTTCCCAGCAAAGGTTCTACTAGCAATGGGGAGGATACTAAAAATAGAATAAAAGAGGCCAGTGATTTCTTTGATTCATTGGCACTGTTTCCAGCTCTGCAGTGTGTGACTGGAGCTTGTATAGAAAGCAGAAATCCACTGAAGATATCTTCCTCATATACAAAACTGAGTGCATTACTACTGTTGAATGAGCAATTAGTGCAATTTGCAGAAAATTAGCAGATATTTTTAATGAGAAAAGTCATTTGTTTCTAGGATTGCCATTTTACAAGCCACAGATTTGGCGGTATAGAATTCCAAAATATAACTCAGCACTTCAATTACACCACTCACGGAGCGCTGATGTGTGTCCCTAAAACACAGAATTTAAATAAGAATGACTGCATAATTCAATATCAGACAAGCTGAAACAGAAAATTATCCAAAAATATAGCAGATAGATTTTTTCCCAGTCTCAAGATTTTGTTTTACCAAAGCTGACTAAACATCTGGAATTTCAGAAACATCACTTTATCACAAAGTAGATAGAACACCAGTGAAAAGAGACAATTTTGACGGATTTGTTGTTAAAATCAGTGAAATTTAAAGCTACAATGACTCATATCTAGAAATGAGAAATTTTAGTGAGAGTGCAAGGAGAATGGAAGAACAGAAGTGGATTTGTGCACGAAACACTCTCAGTGGGTTTATGTAAGAGGCAATACAGAGGCCAAAGGCAGAAACTGTTCAAATCTTCCAAACTTGCCAGTATGGAAGAGGCTGACAATCTTGCCTGCAGTTTTGAACCTCAAAAATTAACCAGCAACAACATAAAAAGAACAGGATGCTAATGAATTCATATAGACAATGATATTAATATGTGACATATGGTTTGAAAATTGACATTATAGAACCACAACTAATAGACGTTAGTATATTAAGGTTTTGCCTTATATAAATGCTTTTCATAGCCATAAATATGCCTTCAGCAGCTCTGCATCAAGTGGATGCAAAAATGTAGATTCGGTTCATATTTCTACAAAACCATTACAGATTATTTAGACAAAGAATCCTTGTCAACACGAAGCATAAACATGGAGCTACTCTAATCATTAGAATTAGTCATTAAACAAAGGAACTTCTGAAGGTAATATTCATCCTTATTAACAGGTTTCACAGTTTTCACTATAAAACTGCAGCAGGTTATTTCTTTCAAGTTTATTCTTTTTCAAAATCCTATAATGCCAATGTTGACATTTTCAATTTGTCCTAAAGAAAGAAAATTGAAACTGAAATTATTTTTGTTTTCAAACCATTATCAGCCCAAACCACGATTTAGAGAAAACAGAGTTGATGACCTCTCTGTTTTGTAGCCAGGTAGGATGCAGAAAGAAAAAGGGATTCTTGACAATCAATAAGTGAGCAAGTGAAAATAAACCGCCTTTCTCCTCATCCCATATACTCCAAAACCAGATGGAAACAGAAGTCTGAGCTTATGCATTCAGGACAGTGAAATCAATGAAACAGTGACACACCATAAAAGACTACAATGAAGGTATATAGGGTGAATTCAGAACCAAGGAAATCTTCCATCTTGGCAAAACTTCTGCTTTATTTTTTATATGACTGCTGGCTATGCTACATCATAAAGCATGCAAAGACTATTATACTGGGAAGGATATAACATTTTGCATTTACAGCAAAAAAAATCCAAGCCCTTGTTTTAAATGCAGAACTTCAGTGGCAATTGAACATACAGCTAAGTTAAGGTTTTTAGCACTGATATACTGAGGAGTTTAATCATGAAATCAAGAATCACACAGGCCAAAGCACAGTTAGCAGCTTCCATATAGGCATCAAATCCACAGATGTGGAGTAGAAGACATATGAAAATCTGTGATCTTTTAGATCAATGATGACAAAGGGCCAGTCCCTTGGAATCATGCGCCTATACATATATATACTTTCTGTGGAGAAAAAAAAATAAAGAAAATTACTGAACCTTTGAACTTCAGTAAAACAGATTTTTGCCCCAGATCTGTAGGGTATTTGTGGTATTTGTTCCTGGCTCTTTGGTCACTAAGCCTGTAGACTTTCCAGTGAAAAGAAACAGTTTACACAGAACTCCATTCTACATTGTTATCTTAAGCTGTCATTTGAACATGCCCATCAGATGAAACCTCCCTTTGGTACAAACGTTGACAGAAACCTCAGCCTTGGTAGCCACTCCTGAAACTACTCACTGGCCCAAACCAGCAGGTAAGTTGCCCAACAGCTCTGAGTTTTTGTTCTTAGCAAATTAAATTTATATCCTACCTAAAAAGTGTCACCAGTCCTCCAAATTTCTCCCCCTCAGCAGGTTTTTCTTTTTGTATTTTCCTCACACAGGAGTAATTTCAGTGCTGTTCTATCAGAAGTCAAGTACCTTATGACAAGTAATTTATAAACTTTCTTAGTACTTTCAGACTTGTTCCCTATTATTTTTTCTACAGCTTGAACAGTCTCTACAGAATAGCAAATTAATATGGGGTAAAACTGCTCTATATGTGACCTGAATTTCCATAGGCAATTGTTGGTCTGAGTTATCTATGGGAAGCAAATATACTTACACATCCATTGGCAGTTGAGACCAAGAAATTTCACCTGTTTCTCCAAAACATCTGCATTTGGAGCATATGTTGATTATGTGGGCCAGTTTATATAGTGGCAAATGCAAGCTTTTGATAAGCTAGGGTACTATTACAATCAAACACTGCCCGTGTTTTATATTACTACTGTTTCTTATGCAAGGTATAAAGTAGGATAATGCACATAGCTTTAGAGCTCATTTTGAGTTTCAAAACAAGTTGCAATGCAATCACCTATTAACCTTTTCATCCCAAGGGTTTTTCTACAAAAAGTTAATGTCCCTGACAGCTCCTTGTTTATTTTCAGATCCATGAACTGTTTGCCACAAGTGACCTTGCAAGCAGATTCACACCTTACGAAGTCCCTGACCTTGAAGTCATTAAAATCCAATCACACGCTGGGCAGGCTTCCATATTCATTAGGACAGCAAGAAGATAGATTTGAACATGCCTCTGAAGTGACCAATACATTCATCAGCCAATTTCCATCTTCTTCAACAATTCCAGATTGCTTAGGGATATTACTAGATTAATTGATACAGAAAGTCTTTTGCAACAAAACAGTAGCAATGTTAAGCAGATGCAATATGTTTCTAATTAAAAAGGCTGTGATCAAACATAAGTCATAAATTATAGGTTGTCCTATGAATACCCATATGAAGTTCCTACAGCAGTTCTTTTTGCTTATGCTTTTGATGTAGAGGTCAGAGCATTTTTTCGAAACACGTGATAATGAAACTAGCATCTAAAAATTAGAAAAGCCATGTCTAAAGTTAAACGAAACCTCACACAGGATATTTTTTTTAAATTAAATCCATCTCTGGAATGTGTTAATTAACCCCATTAACTTCTTTTGTATTTATTTCATAAACCCCTTTGGAAGGTAAAACTTCAAGTCATAAAGATAGGATTTATAACAACCATGGAAAGAACAACCAAACCTGAAACAAACAGAGACCTAGACGAAAAATTTTCTCCGTCTTATTTTGACATACACTTGCCTTCATCTACACAGACTGTTCTCATAGAAAAGTGAAATTTATGTGAATATGCTTTGCAGAAAAAGGAAAGGCTTTTTTTTCACATTGATATATGTAGGCATGATCTCTTCCAAATTTAAAGCGAGAAAGATTTGAAAAAGGGTGGAATAAAGAAAGAAGTTTCAAATACATAAATAGCAAACCTCAAATGAATCACTACCTGTCAAACAGGTTGCTCAAAACCCTGTGTTTGCTCTTCTCACAAATCACATTTACAGCAATACTGTTCAAAAGACTTTTACGTTTACCTGGAAAAGGCCAGAGTTATATCAAAACATTTTCAAGGGGTCTGAGCTTCAATACTTTGGTCAAAGGTCTTTTGCACAGAAGGCAGCTGAGGGCAGGTTGCAAGCTCCTCTTGAATTTTTAAGCTTGCTGCTTTTTTGTGCATGGGGAACCCATCCATGTGAGTTTTCCTCAAAGCACGGACAAGAGGCTCCAAGAACCCAGGTTTCTTCCTTCTTGTCTTAAAGTCACAAATAGCATTGTTAATTGGCTTTGCAATTTCGTGGTGGCAGCCATTTGAATTTGTTTTTTGCTGGGATCTGTCTGAGGTACATCATTGACAAAAAATCAAACCAAGGACCTGTTGAAATTTTAATTCAGAAGGCTTCTGCCTGATTAACAGTTTCTAAGTAACATTTGAAACAAATCACTTTTTACAGATGCCTCCAGCTGTCTGATGGCAGAAGCCAAAAACGATGCATGTCCTGCAGGAGGCTGACCCCAAAAAAATACTGTCTTTTTGTGATCACAGTCCAGCATATAATTCAATGAATACAAAGTTGTTTCAAAAAAAGAGGAAGAACAGAAAGACTAAACAAATTCGAGGGGAGGGGAGGGGAGGAGAGGGAGAGGAAGAGGGAGAGGGAGAGGGGAAAAATCAATACTGCTTGAAAATGCATTCCCTTAGATGGGAAAAGGGCTGTTGTCTTGAGAATACAGTATATAACAGGCAACTGGTTATTTCCCCATGTTTGTTCAAGACCATGTGATGAATGTCCCGAAACAGCATCTGTAACTATAAAACTAGTATAATAGACTTTCCATACTATTGCACAGTAAACAACTGGATAGAGCACAACAGTGACAGTATCCTTTGTGTAATGGTCAGGTATTTTTCATTTATACTGTCCTTTCATAACCTGCATTGTGCTCACATTGAGCCAAAGCTCAAAGGCTTTGGCACCCAGTTACACCATAAATTGAAATAATGAGAATGGTTTTATATAGTTCTACAAAACGTGTCTAGGGTGTTGTGTGTGTAATGTGAACAATTTTACTGCCAAGACTCTTTCTGTGGAGAAAACTAAGACCTTGAGCTTTCCTCTGCTTCTGGAGAAAGCAGGGATATTTATGGCAATAAATACACTGTTTTGAAAGCAACTAATTTTAACAGGCCCATTAGTCTTCATTGAATTAATATAAATAATTTTCCTTCAAGAAAATTGGGTTCAGGAGCATAAAGTCAATTACCTGGCATTACCTTTGCACTCAAGAGAGACATTTCAAGTCATTACATCATACATACTACAAACTCAGCAAATTAAAAATTTCACACCCCAGAAATTTCAGGAACAGAGTAGCTGAGAAGTTTTGTAAAGCAGTATATAATCATCTATTAATAAATTAAAGATAAGATTTTAAAGCAATAAAGCTGTTTGAGCACAAATCATACATACTGTAGCTTCTTGAATACCTGTTTTTAGGTATAAAATGTAAATTTCAGCACTCCCTTTCGACCTCCCCTGTACCACTGAAAAACTAAAATCAGGTTCTAAAATTTTACCCCATACATAACCAGTCCTACTGCCATGCAGTTTGGATTATGAAAGGGAAATACATCAGGTGAAATTGAAGCCATTAAAAAAAAATATATTGATAAGGATCCATGGAAAGAATCAAATGGAACAGGTCCAAGGGTTATGGTGCACTAGGCCAGCACAGAATGCTCTTTTGTATGAGTGGTGGCAACACTGATCAGTCTCTGGACCATATTCTCCATATTTGGTCTGAATTTATTAGCTTTTCACATCACCTCTAGGATTTAAATGAATGCCCCTAATTATTTTAATGAAAATTCTGTTTTTCACGTCAGTTATGTAATTATTTGACTATGTGATTTAAAACAAATAGTTTTCTATGTCACTGTTAATCTCACTGTCACTTTTGTCTTGTTTTAGGATCTTCTTACTCAGCTTCCAGAATTCTTCAACAAAAGATGGCTTTCATCCCACAGCCCTGTTTAAGATACCACTGATCTAATGTTTTCAGTGTGTTTTAAGTGGGCATAACAATTACCTGAAAATATTTCACTGAATAACTTACTTTCATGCTACAATATTATGTTAGGAACCAATTCCCCAAAACTCATTTTCTTTAAACAAGGATGAAAATGCACTTAGGCATGGATTTCCTGTTCATGGCCCCAGCTGTAATTTCAGCTTTAATATAATTATTATTTCTGTGTTTACTAAGCCTCCAAAGTGCTTAGTACAGAGCCAGTCAGTGCTTAGAGAACTTTGTAACAGAGCACAACTTAGGAGAGTCATAACAGTTCCACTTAAAAGGCAGAGTTTAACAAATGGGCATTGTTTTCCAAGCCATAGAAGTAGAAGGATGCTTAAAATAACTATGAACCTAGGAAGAAAAAGATTAAGACACTGACCTGCACAAAAAAAAAAAAATAAAATAAAATAAAGAAGCAAACCATACATCCCAGGAAACAGAGGAACAACTCAAGGGAAAAAAGAATCACATCAGCAGTATTTCTTTATTATGGATGCTTAATAATTTACTTATTTGGTTGTATCCCTGCATTCTTAAAAAAGACTTGGTTATAGGCCTTGCACACTGCCCTGTTTTGGTTTTTTCATCCTCTAGCATTAACAGGAATAGACATTAAAGTTTTCATGGATTATATTATTTTTTTCTTCAGACTAAGCTTAGAAATTAAATCTTTGTTCCAGACAATGGGTCATATTCTTCAGCTGCTTCAGTATTATACAGGAATAGCATTTACCACCCCCTGACCAGCAGCCACAAAGTCTGCCATTCCCCTACACTGCAGAGGAATATTTTTAGAGAATTACGGAATTATTTAGGTTGGAAAAGACCTTTCAGGTCATCAAGTTAAACCCATCACTGCCAAATTCATCTCTAAACCATGTCCATAAATGCCACACCTACGCCACTTTTAAACATCTCCAGGGATGGTGACTCAACCACTTCCCTGCACCGCCTGTTCCAATGCTTGAAAAACCTTTTGGTGAAGAAATTTTACCTAAACTCCAATCTAAACCTCCCCTGGTACAACTTGAGGTCATTTTCTCTTGTCTTATCATCTGTTACTCGCAAAAAAGAGAAAAACCTCCACCTCAATACAACCTTATTTTATAAAGAAAAAAATCGTAATCAAATGAGAAAAGACTCTGCAGTAGAAAGGATACAAAGAAGTTAGAAATTTCAAAGTTAAATTTAACACAGTGATCCCAGGAGTTCACAATAGCAGCAGCTAAAATGTAGGTGGTGATTTTTTTGGTGCAGCAGTGGGGAGCAATTTTTAGTGCACTTTATATTTAAATGAGCTCAAAGTGTACGACTGAATTAGCTAGATGGTTAGATGGTATCTAACCATCTCAAATAATTACACAAAAGTATGTGATCTTACATCTGACTAATGATCCCAAAATGCTTCTTCTAGAGGGAAGCTGGCATGACATTGAGTAGGGGAAAAAAATCACAAAAAATGAGGACAATCAGAAAGTTACTTTTGCTTCAGTCATAAGTAATGTGAAAAAATTGATGCAGCTGCTCGACGGGGGACTCTGTAATGCAAAGACAGAGAATTTTGATATCCCTTTCTCCTACCTCATGCTGCAAGAAATGCTTGCTAAGATATGTCAAATCAGTATTGACCTTTACACATAAGCAACATATCATGGAAGCTCGAGATGAATCTTGAGAATAATAACATACATGAAACATTTCGAAGATCTAAAGTACCAAGTAATAGGGGTGGGGGAAGAGAGGGAAATTACAGTGAGCAAGATGCCAAAACTAATGATAAGGCAGAGCAGAGCATTGTTTGGAATAAAAATATGCTGTCACAGCTAGAACCTGATAAAAAATTCCTACAAGATGGTAACTAGATTTTTTGGTCTTCATAAGAGATAAAGACCATTCATCCTGTATCTCAAGTTCATAGGCCACAAAAGCACTTCAACAGAAAGGAAATGTGATCTACACAAGTGTTTCAGACTAGAACCCTCAAAATCTGATAAAGGAAATCCACTGGTTACAGAAACATAATTATGCAGCAAAGGAGGGAATACAGCTTTTAGATGGCATCCAAATATGTTATAACTCCATCCTGCAAAGGATCCACATCACTGGAATTACAACTGTGCTTCAAGTTTTCAATTTACTACTCAAAATGTTCACAGGACATCTCACTCTAATAATTAGGCATCAATTAAAATCTGCAGATGGCAAAATTTAATGACGCAGTTAAGTAATTTTGGTTATTTCCCAAGCAGAAATTTAACACACATAGCTCTCAGGACAAGCACACTCAAGATAAAGCCAGACTCTGTCTTTTCTTCTTGCGTAGGTTTAGTTACACCTTTTGTCACTTTTATGAGATGAGGCCACTTTTGCCTCTCTGCTGTTTTCCCTACAGCAGACACCGCAGCCTTCCCCCACTGCCAGCAGGCCTAAACTGTCATCCAGTCTGACTGCAGCATTTTAGAGGCACTGGCCTCTCCTGCCCATTTGCTCCTGGGGTCTCACTCGCTCTTCCTCTGATCCCTGGAGGCTCCACATCCTTGTCAAGACCAAAGAGAAGAACAGGGATGAGTCATGAAAATAGGCAGACGACCACAGGAGGAGAGACAAATCTAATATTGCATAAAGAAAAAAAAAATAGCCAGCATTCAATGAAGACACATTTACTATGGTCTGGTGGCCAGAAACACATTAGAAATACAAATAAAAACCACCCTAAAGCAGTCCTGTAGCAAACCCACAATGCTGGAGCTAAGATAGAAGGAATGAGTAGTAACACATTTATAAAAGCTGACTCACAAAATAAACAGAAAGAGGGACGGCTTTTCAGAGAAGAACTGAGCAACAGGGGATATTAGGATAAAACTAAATAAATGTTGAGTTCATAATAAAATTACATTGCACAAGAAACTTTTTTTGGTGGCATGTTTACAGTGCTCTATTTAGACTGTACTGCTGAACGTCTGGAATGTTGTAAAGGCAGAAAAAGGCAAAGGAAGTTGAAACAGCAAACTAGTAGCGGCTCTTGAACATATGGCTCACAAAACAAAATTAAAAATATTTGTATTCTCCCTGAGGAAATCGAATTTAAAAGTGAGCACAGCTCTGCATAAATACATGGGATCAATGAGTAGGTAAGTTAAGTGTTTAATTGAATACTAGAAACAAAGTACAATATTTACAAACTAACAAATATGGCACAGTTTCTTTCACAATTTTTCAGACTTAAGCAGTTTAAAAACTAATCTGAAATACACCTTTTGCACTCACAGATAATGGTATAATAATGAAATATATGTGTGTAGCTTGCATATATGTGCATTTATAAACACATGAACACATATCAGTATCACAATTTACAGATAAATAATTTTATACAAATAACTTGGACCACAGATTGCAACAGTGGTGAACTACCAGGGAAATAAAAATCCATATTCATACTAATTTCCAACAGCCATTTATAAGAACTTAGAAGAAGTAACATTCAAAAAAATAATTCATAGCACACTATCTGAATTGTTCTTAAAATATCCTACCTGAGCTATCAAATAGCTTTTAGTACTTCTGAAATTGTCAGTAATAGGGTTTTTGATGATTCCCAAATTGAGAAGACCACATACCTTTATTGGAAGTAAGTTATACAATAGAACAAGGTACTGCCAAAATATATTAGTAGTGATGCAAAATTGTAAACAATTTGGCCACCTTTATCAAATCAAAGAGGGTTGCACCCTGCTGCAGGAAAAGAGACACTTGGAAAACAGCAGAAGTTTTAACTCCCTGGAGATCTACTTTGTGTATGCTTGAGGGGCTCTTGCAACAAGAGAAAGTACTTTATAACCCCTAATTAGCTGGGAAACACAAGATTGGAAAATTCAGTCCTAATTCAGCGCTACTTCCTGCACCTACTTCAAACAAGTTTTAAATTTCCTAGGAGGGTTAGCGCAAAACAGTTTTGTACAACAGGTTTCAGACACTTTCCCAAGGTGCTTCCTATGACCAGTCCCAATTCCTTGCTAATTGCACCTGCACAGATATTAAATTCTCCAGAAACTTTCCTCCCTCTTCTGCTGGCAGTCCTGGCCTTAGACATTCAGAGTGCCAGCACACAGGCCACAGCTCAATAAGAAGAGGTGTTCAATACTAATTCTGGGGAGCAGCAGCCACCTCCAGTCCCTTGTCACTGCTGCCTCCCTCCTGCTCCTCCTCTGCTCCACGCTGTGCTGACACAGCCGCCGGCACAGCTGTCAGCCCGGGCCAGGGAATGAAATGGGATAAAGGAATAAAGGTGAGGAGAAGGAGGCTTTATTTTTAATCTAAATCAGTTCCCTGATCTGATTTGATGCACTTCACACCCTCGCAAGCAATTTTCAGAGAGTTGGCAATAGAAGATATGGTCAGGGAAAGGTACTACTTAAACTGTCATTGTGGTATCAGGGAACTGTATTCTCATTTTGTGGTTTAACCAGCTGACAGCTCAGGAAGAGAGTAAGCAAGATAGGAGATACACACGGACAACTCACTCCATCCCAGCATATTGCCACTTTGGCTAAATTCCCCTAAAAATGCCCATTTTATTTTCCCGGTTCTTACCATCCTGAGACACCCTAAGATTTCTAAATTATCAGTGTCAGATGGATTTAAAGTGAGGTTACAACATTCAGCACATTCTTAACCACTCATTTACGTAATATGACAAAAAAACCCATCTACACACTTTGATTTAAACAAAGGCTATATTAAAATGAAATTAATCTCAGATACCTTCCATTATGTTGTCTTAAATACAAAAAGAAAAACTATTTGTCAACATCTCATCAATTTAATATTATTTTAATGATCTTAAAAACATTTCTCTCCCAGTATAATAATTCATGGGGAAAATGCACTCTCTCTCATGCAGCCTGAAAAAAAGGTCTTTTCTCCTGGGTTCAACACATTTGGTTGCTTTTGCGTAAATGCTCAGAGCCAGGCAGATTGTAACTCCGTGGATTAGCTTTATTAAANAGGCAGATTGTAACTCCACGGATTAGCTTTATTAAATTTCAAAGGTACAGCCCTTGGCAAGCCTCTAAAAGCGGGGGGGAATGATGCCTTAGGTTTTAACATTTGTATTTTTCAAACCCTGTACTGCCTGGTGTGTAACTCTGAAGTTTTGTGTGGCCTGTTCGCTGCTGCTCTCTCATGCTGATTAGACATAACAAAGTCTCTCTAGGTGTGCTCTTCAAGGACACCAAGCCCCAAAATGTGTAAACTAAATCCACTGAAAGGTGGGGCAAATTTGGGGTAATTACAGCGTGAACTGAGATTGTAATTGGAGAATTAACCCTGATTTGCAAATGAACCAAACTCACAAAAGTGTGAAGAACCCATGACCCAGGGTCCATCTTGGGTGTTCCCCTTGGCCTGCCCAGGGTGTACCTCTGAAGGCCCTTCAAATAAATACCTACCTCTACCCTCTTATTCTTGTCTAGTCTCTGTTTTAGGTGGCCATCTCAGGCATCAGCTGCAGTTGCAGCAGTGTGGCCTGGTGTGAGGGTATGAATGACTTGGGCTCACAGGCTGAACACCTGCAACCAGGAGTTTCTTGAGCAAGGCATTAATATTGTCAGAGCAGATGGGAAAGGAAGGCTTTGAGCACAAGCGGCCACCTGAGCTCTCCCTGAGGATAGAAACAATTGCCATCAGTAACCCTCTGTTTCAGAAACGTCAGGGACTTAGGTCATCCCTGAAACTGGGATTTTAGGTGATCCTTAACCTTTTGAATGTCTATTGATAACAATAATCCTTTATATTCTAATCTATTTTTACCCACAGATTCAATGGAGTAGAATTTACTTGCACTATACTTTCAGCCAACCTTCATCACTATCAAGTGTAACACAAGTCTTTCACTGTAAAACCCCAGAAAATCTTTTAGATCAACAAAATATGTTCTTAATGACATCTGTGTGAATGCTAAGTCATCAAAATTATACCTCGTTATCATTTTTATTGCTGTTATGGGTGTGCTAATGAAATATAAATTGAAACTGAGGAAATCTTTCTGCTTTATTTTGACTTTTCAAGGCCAAATACAGTTCCTACAGCCTCCATTACAACTTTGCTATAAGTACTTTTCCATTTCCTCACTCACGTATTGTTTTCTGGTACTATTATTAACAGAAATTATGCAAGTTTAGAAATAAATCTGCTACACAATCTGACCTATGCAGCTGTCACAGTTCAGGCACCAGGGAGCCAGAGGTTTCTGGCTGCTTACATGTCAGTGTTTAAGTTCTGGCCCAAGTCTAGCCCTCAGTACATTTAAAACCAACATCCAAACAGCCTCCATCAAAATTAGAAATTTTAACAGAGGCAGTTCGAATAAACAAAATCATTCTCCATTTTGAAAGTCACATCAGACTTCCACAGGACCTCATATAACTTCTCAAAGAGCAAAAAAAGGAAATACCATGTAAATTGTATACTACTTACCCACCTGTACTTTCGTTTTCCACCACAACAATTAGAGAAGGGAAGTTCCTGTAACAAAGTTCGGCGCAGCAGACATTTGGCCTGTAGTGTGATTGGGTTATTCTATTTGAGTAATGGTCCTTGAAAACAGAATTTTGTGTGCTACTGAGGGCCAAATCTTCAGATGGCACAAGCTGGCATAACTCTACTGATTCAGTGATATGCAACACAAACCCTCTGAGCAAAAGATGTATCATTTTATGCTTGGAATGCACCACTCACATTTTGTGTGTTATCATAATTCAGCTGGATAAAAACAGCTAACAGCTGAAAACTGAGTCCTCCCAGGAAAACATGAAACCAGCTTCTAAGTAAAGAGTCCAAATAGCAACTCGTTTGAAAAATTGAACATCTTATAGACTATTCTGGCAACAATTTCCAGCAAGTTCAGCACTGAGTTTGTCCTATGGCATTTTTTCACTCTGTGACGGTCTTCATTGGTAATAGAACACCATAAATTCCTTTCCATTAACATGTAGAGTTTGATGTTAAGCCATGTTTTCCTGAGGTCAGCTGTTAATTAGAATGGGTATTTCCATATGACAGAAGACACTCATGAGGTATCATGTGCTGGGACACCAAAAAGGGGAGTAGGAGTAAATGGGAAATTTATTAATACTGCATACCATACAATGAGGATAGATTTTTGACTTTCACAAAGCTATAAAAAAGAGGGGTGGAATGGAAAAACATTAATACAGAAAGTCGGAATTGCAAGAAAAAAATCCAGAAGCCCAACTCTGTTAAGAAAAAACTAAATAATTGCTCATCTAATTCCAAACTGAGCAAGCTGTAAATGAATCCTGCAATAGGAAACTGATTAAGTGGTTAAAAAAGCGAGGAGGGGAAAATTTTTCACAATTACTGCTGGATGATTTCTCATTTTCCCATTTGCAGAAAACCAGGAGAATTTGAAACTAAACCCATAGGAATAAAACTATCATTTGCTCCCCGAGCATACTCAGTTCTGACTGCCTGCTCTTATTAACCAGCTTGTCACCAGAAAATGTTCCTTATTAAAGTGTACAAGTAATAAATTATTATTATAATAATGTTTCTCTGTTTCTCTTCATATTAATGTAACCAGACTGGCATTGTATTTGCTATACTTTGCACTTTAAATGTAAACATTTCCAATTATTTTCATTACAAAACTGATGTTTATGTTGCTAATTTTTAAATTCAATTTTCCGACCACCAGTTTTGCTCTTCCTCATGTAACCCATGTGATAACACTCTGACAGACAAAACAATCTCTTCTACCAGGCCGTGGCCATATTAGAGTTAACATAGATTTCACACAGAATAGTCAAATGGAGAGGCAGCAATAGGAGAACATTTGATAGCAACAGAATTCAGAGCTTATTTCTGTAATTTCAGAACATAGAGAGGGAAATGGTCTATCCTGCTAGAGCTAGCAATGTTTATTGTAAAAGTACTTTGAGATTAATCATGTTAATGATCTGCAACATATTTTCAGCTCTCTAAAAGGAAAGCTGGCAAAGTATGAAAGGAGAATGGAGGCAAGGGAGAGTCTTACTCAAAGTGAGAACAGACCTGAGGGAAATAAAGAAATGAATCAAATTTAACAATGAAGATATATAGTACCAAAACAGAGACAAAATTAAAAATGCATTTCTTATGACTTCACACTTTACTCTGACATACTAATGTTGACAAGTTTGAAAGAGTACTTCAGTGTCTATTTCAAAACATATTTTCATTGTATTCCTCTTTTTACCTCAGAAATTCAGTCAGACCTTTCAGTGGCTACTGACCCACATCCTTCCATGGTACTTCCATACTAGATAAAAGGGGTTAGGATTAGGAGAGGGAATACTGACATAACAGGAAATTCAGAAGGCATTACCTATATAAAAGACATGATTCCTAGGGGAAGAGAGGAAGGAAACATGAAGAATATTTTGTTACAGTTTCAGAAACCAGCATTCTCTTTGGAAAACAGCCACTTTTGCATGCTTAGAGATAATCCCTCTTTCTGTGCTCTGTCCAGAAGTACCTGTTTGCTTTCCCAGGGTCTTTTTAAAATATATTTCCCTGCTTAATATATTTACAGCACCTAAACAACCTTAATTTTCCCTTAGACAATATCTAAATGATAATATGAGGTGACTCGGTCTGTTCAGGCTGGAGGAGACTGAGGGGACACCTCATTGTGGTCTTCAACATCCTCTCAAGGAGAAGAGGAAGGGCAGGTACTGATCTCTTCTCTCTGTGTCCAGTGACAGGACCCAAGGGAATAGCCTGAAGCTGAGTCAGGGGAGATTTAGGTTGGATATCAGGAAGAGGTTCTTCACCCAGAGAGAGTGATTGGGCACTGGAACAGGCTCCCCAGGGAAGTGGTCTCAGCAAGACCACTTTTGAAACTGGTAATTTTCTTTAAAAATAACTTGTTTGAACACTTTCATTTCATGACTAATCATTCAGACTATAAATGATCAATACTTTATCATATCCAATTATTTTCAGAAAATTGAACTAGGTTTTTCTGATTCTTTTAAAATAAAAAGCAGAAGAATCTCAAGTTAAAACAGGGGTTTCTGCCCATTCCATATTTTGTAATGTTTGGCTTCTACTTTACACAATGCTGTACAGAACCGAGGCCAGACAAGTTCCTAAAATGTTCCCAATCGAAGGAACTCAAAATGCTTTCCTAGAGTGGGGGAGTAAAGCATCATCATTCACATTCCAGAGAAGACAAGCCATTGTCACAGGGAGATTTTAAATCAATTGCTTGAGGTCATAAGTTGAGTCACTCACACAGCCCTCTTTTAAAATTAAAACGAAATCCCCCATTATTGCAATTTGAAAGAGCAAACACCCTTAGCATATTTTAGTAGCAAAATGTGTATTAAACCACTACAGATGCTATTTGCAGCACACCTGGAAAAAGAATGTAGGTCTTGATGATAGTTAATAAATTGTGCTTCCAGGAGCAGCACGCTAGGATGCAATCTGGATCATGGCTTTTCCTTTGAATTTAAACAGGAAGACACACTTTAGTGCCAGTGCTCTGACGATTGCGTGCCACGGAACCAGAAGTCCATTATTTCACAGCCTGCCTGCTGCAACAACTCTGCTCAAATTTTTGCATTTCCGTCACAAGTTCTCTGTCACAGCCTTGTGTGGGTGCAGGGGACTCCCAGGCCTCATGAAAACAGAACAACCTTTCCTTTCACCGCCTCTATCTTCAGACTTTCAAGCTCTGTGTGTTTCTTGTACCACCTTTACAAGTTCTAAAGGGCATCTGTTGATTCTGCATTGCACTCTTTAAAAAAAAATGGACTTTTATATGAAGATGACAACTTTGAGCCACTACATCTGTCTCTGTGAAAAAAATAATATATATCCTTCTCTTCTCTGTGAAGGTAGTAGCCAAGAAAACAGTAATTTTTTGTGCATTGCAACAGATCTTCCTAACACTGTTATTTACATACTATTGATTTGTTACGACTGGCCATCTGTTTGTGGGTGAAATACTGTAGGCATATTTCATTTTCTTTTGACTTTGCTTAAAAAGCTTACCAAAATCTTAACTTTTTTTTTTCTCCCTCATAAATACTCTATGTTCTTTTCATCCTGTTGGGGAAATGCTATGTAATGATGATCCAAGATACTCAAATACCCTCACTGAAGTATCATCTGTGGGTTTCTTTAGGATCTGAATCACTGAATGCATGATTTTAAGTACTTCTTTCACTCTACAGACTTTATTTTTACACTTCTACAGTTAAATGGAAATCACAGTTTCATGTAGCTTAACTCTGTATTCCTTCCTCCATTTAAAATCCTCTAAACAATGCCAATGATTTTGAACCAGTTAATACCTTTAAACAGCAGCTCAAGATTGCTCAAAAAAATACACATTAGACAAGGACAATGTAAAAATCTACATTTCACTTCAAATTCAGCTGGAAGAAGACCTGCTATACTAATACCCTGGAAGTAATATCATGTATAAATCCTTTAACAGCAGCTGCTTTGAACAGAGTAGCTGATCTGAAATGCCCTGTGATTTAAATCCAAGTCATACACAAAGTAATCCTCAAACAACTGAATCCTATTTAACTTCTCAAAACATCTGAATTTGAATTTAAGAAAAGCAAGCATTTTTAGAACCCTACTTTTAAACACACATTTAACCTTAATCTCTTTTTCTGACTCTTTCTTGGAGCATACCACCTGTACATCCATCTCAATTATATGTTCATGTATATACATATATTTGAATGTATAATGTATGCAGCTTGCTAAGGACACATTCAAATGACAATTTTCCTCAGTTCTAAGACTACCACTACAATTCTCAATTTCTGATCACAGTTGGACAGCAATATGCTGTATCTACGCCCTATGCTTTTTTCCAGCTGGTAAGCAGGAAATATTTATTTGGCATTCTTTTTTTTTTTCTTTCCCAATACAAGAAAATCACCAAAAGTCAAAACCAATCAAACAAAAAAGCAAACAAAATGAAGCAAATCCCATTTCCCACCAGGCCTCAAAGAAGGCATTTCACAATTCATACTGAGAGGACATAAGATAGCCACACAAGAAGAAATAATTTATAGCAAGGCATACCAGTGTCATATAAACATTTAGGTCTATTGTTATGGCATTCATTTGCAAACAAGGGTTGGGTTGGTGCAGATTTGTGTGTGAAAAGTCCTGATTCAGATTACTCCTCTCTGGCCTGATGCAAAGGGAAATTTCATCTTTTTATTAGTCTATCACCATTCCAAACGTAAGATGGTAAAACTCCACTACATGCATTTCTAGAGCTGAATATCAAGAAAGCAGCTCAGGAAGCTTTCTTTTATTTACTGGCCTTGTATCTGTGGCTATACTTTTCCTATCAACCTAAATCCATGACTGGGGGAGATGACTATACTCTCTAGCCTATCTCACATCATGTCAGGAGAGGACCCAGTGCAGCTGTCAACTCCAAATCTGAGAATTTATTAATTGTATAGTTTAAGACACTCAGAGGCGTTGACTTTTAACCCTGAAACCCACAACCATAAGCATTCGAAAATTAGTAGCTCTCCAGCTTCTTAATTTTCATTCGTTTGCTTGACATGCCAGAGTTGGTAAAAAAGACCAATCTGTGCTTCAGTAATCCCAGTAAAACCCAGCATCTTTACTGAGATACATGAAAAAGCAGCAAAAGTAGAGGCAAATATCCACTTCTGTCAGCTTTATTACACAAAAAACTTTCAAAAAGGTTGAGGGTGAAAGTTTGGAAATTACATTGTCTAAGTGGCTCCAAGTAAATTCACCAGCAACTACCCCTCAGAGATCTCCATGCCTGTGGAAGGTCACATCCATGCTCAGGGTCTCCATATCTTTAACAGAGCCCTTAAAACTCAAAAATTAGAAAAAGTTAAAAAAAGAAAAAGGGTGCAGTACTTGGTCTAACAGTAACAAACTAATTTTAGCTTTCAATCTCCTCAGCTGCTTCTCACTGTTTGATGGTTCTCTGTCTTTATCCTAAATAGGAATAAAAGCAGTAATTCATTCCCTGTCTGGTTTTCAAAGACTTAAACACCTAAGTTTCTTTAAAAAGGTTTGTTGATAGTGACAACTTTGCAGAGTGATGACACACTGTTATTGTATCATTTTATTTGTATCACACTGATGTCTATTCAAGCCCTAAGAAAATCTGTTGTGAACCTTGTAAAGTTATTTCTATGGAACAACATTTAAAATAAAATCAATAAATAATGTGACCCGAAGATACAGTGAGCTGCTCACACTGCCTGTGTTATTTCTAGTGCAAGTCTCCCCTAGGCTCATAAACTTCCTGTCACTTGTCCTGTAGGCTTCAACACAAATTTGAATGATTCAGCTAGACACACTGGGAGAAGAGAACTTAAAAGTAAACAGTGAGAAACAGTCCTATGACGTGATAGGAATTCTGATTTTTCTCAAGTATTGCAGCCATTGAAACAGCCAAAATGAAAGTGACATTCAGAGCATAGTGTATTTATACCTGTAACTTTAAAATGTTTCAGAAGATACCTTTCTTCCCTTCTGACAGCTCCTAGTTTTAATTTAGCCACATACTCCATTTTTGTGATATCAAAGCTTTTTCCCCTTTTCTTTTTTTATGCCAGGCTATTAAACTACCCTATGGCACACAGAGGGACACAGAATAATAATAATGATTAAAATTATTTGAAAAAGTGACAGAGAATAAGGGAAACATGGCTTTCATTTCTTCTTGCTCTCTGTTTCCTTGCCTTTCATTGGCTATGAAGAAGAGTGCATTTGAACTTTACATGGGGGGAAGGAAACCAGAACAACTCCTCTCTGAAAAGGCTACTGGATGAGGATTCTCAATTTCTCATTTTTTCTTATTGTTATGGTTACACCTGGACAAGAACACCACAAAAACCACACTCTTAGTCATCTACATTCCACAGCTATGAGAAAGAAGCAAAAGGAAAGAAAGAGAGGAAAGAAGAGTTATTCAGTAAATATAAGACCTTATAATTAATATAGTGATGTCTCATCAACATCACTGAGCTGATCAATATTGCAATCAATATTCTCACTTGCAACTCCATGGGCATTTAAGGAGAACAGATCATCACACACTTAAACCCCCCACCAGCCTTTGTTATATAAATCATGCTTTGCACTAAGGCAAATAACAAAAGCTTATCTGACCAACTTTTCCAATGTTTACCTAAAGGAAATGATCTTCCATCACTTAAAGTAGTTCAACAACAGAAACAAAAATCTTCCAGTTCTGCTGAACACGGAAAAAGAAAATGATCTTTCAATTTTAAGAGCTGTATTTTACTCACCAGAAGAACTGCTTCCTCCAGGTCTTATTTAAAAGCTCCCCCAAATTCTTAACTTGTACATCCAAGGAATTAGTTCGAGAGTTTTTTCCAAATTATCAGTTGACATACCCCGCAGACTCACAAGCAAACACCTAAGCAGTATCTGAACATTAATACTCACTGGTCAATGAGCCACAGATGCCAAGACAGCAGCAGTAGATACTTAAGTAGTGACCCTCCTTTATTTCTGTCTGAAGTCTGTCAGTTATTTCTTTAACTGTCATTATCATCATTCCACTCTCTTATATTTCTAAATGCAAGACTGTTCCAATATAATCTTGTATTTTGATCTTTTCGTATCGGTAGAGAAACTGGTTTTGATAGGAGTCTGTTTTACAAACAGAACAAGTTGTCCAACAAATTGGTTATTTGCATGCTTTAATATTCACTGAAATCATGACATACACTTGGAAAAAGAACAGATATAATAACCCTTTCCCTGTGGAAATCCAGCTTTCTACCATGTGAAGCAAAACACACTCCTCGGCTATTTTAGCACAAGGGCTGTGTTGAACAACTCTGATTCAATTGTGGAGACAGTGGCATTGTGTGCTGGTCAATTTACTACAGTGCTCCATCGCTGTCCTTCTCGACCCATCGATACACAGACTCATAAAAAAAAGAAACTACATTTGAAAGAAGAACGCCGTTCCTTGAAAGGTCAAGAATGTATTACACACACTCCAAGCACAGATCATAAAGCAACACACAACACCCCGCTTCTTCTTTCAGCTGTACTCGAAACCATTCATTTGTTTTCTTTTTATAAAGGAAATATGGCAGGCCTATCTGAACAATTTTTGTGGCGTACCAAATCTGACACACGAGTGTGACATAGCAAAAGGATATGCAGGTATCTCCCCTGTGTATCTACAGGGACATTTGATTAATTTTATCATGAATTAATGATAAAACATGCAAGTTGTGTTAAACTTCTGAAAAGCTCCTAGCTTTTTTTTAAGCATCCTTACACATGAATACACACACATTGGGCACTTTACATTAACCTAGAATAGACTGATAAAACATACTTCAGTTAATAATTTTGCTGAAAAATGAGATGGCAGTTATGCCAAATCCAAACATTTTCAACTGAGAAAAAAGACTGGGAAGGATTATAATAAGTGATTTAATTTTGTTTCCCAAAAAATTCAAATTTTATAGTAAGTAATGAAGCAATATTCAGGTGACAGCCTTTTCTAGCTTACATCTCTTTCTTGTTCCCTTTTCTGCCCTTCACTTTATGGAAGTCCTGTGATTGGGATACTCACATGAATCCTAGTCTTGATCTTCTTTGGCCTTGGCATAGAAGGTAATCTCTGACTGTCCGAAGATTGTCCCAAATGTTCAAGAGAGCAGGTCTTCCTTTGAAGAAATTCCATTTTGTAAAAAATTATTTAAAATATACCAAAGCAAAAACCAGAAGGAACAAGTACGGAACCATGTAGTTAGACTGTGAATGACTACAATTAGTCCTAATACTTGATGCACTTTGTGAGAGTCATCTAACTCTCTTTACTCATATAATTTTATGCTTGTACTAAAATGTCCAGGAAAATAATTGTAGATTTCTTCAAAAATCTGGAAGAAGTTTGGCTTCTGACAGACTCAAATCAATTTATCTTCAGGCATTTCTTTTAAACAAAGAAAATATTAGTTGTTATACCCCAATGTAAAACCATATGTTAATCCCTAAGACAGAAATATCAAGTTGCCCAACTCAACAGTCAAAAGCTTTGAGTATTAAAAAGGAGGTGAGAAGAAAAAGCACAGGAAGTCAAAGAGGAGTGAGAGGAATACGAAAAGACACAAAAGTCTCCTTAAAATATACAACAGTGCACTTCATTCTCTCCAAGAAAGGAAAAATACATGAATGCATAACAAAAACAAGCATTAATATTGACTAGAACAAAGTGAGAAGATGGAGAGTTTCTGTTCTCCCTGATTTACAATTCAGGAATGTATACTGAGAGAAAGAACATCAGTTTCAAACTTATAATCGAGGGTGGGGGGGTTCTGGTTGTTTGTTGGGTCTTTTTCCCCAGGTAGAACGTACTGCTGAAGGGTATTATTAAAACAGGAGAATTTTGCTACAAAAACAACACTGTAAATTGATTAATTTACAGCAGCAATTAATGACAACAAATCATTCTAGAAGTCTTAAAAATTCAGATTGAGAGCCTAAAACATTACATCCCCAATCCTGCTACTTGTTCACCAATTTATATTTCTAGTTGCAAATAGAAATACAAGAAGAGAAAGGACTGCAATAAACAAACTTGGAAGCCACAGCCTAAAAGAAATATTATTAAATGTAATAATAATTGCAGATCAATAAAAATTATAGCGGGAAAGTAAGTGCTGAATGTTATAAATTTTCCAGTTCCTCTCTGAAGCTTCTAAAGACTGTCGTATCCAGAGACAGATTATTAAAACGATATCATGACTTAGAGAACACAGTGAAATATCTCAAAACTCTGTCAAAGAAGGAAGTTCCCATAAGTTAAGCCACCACACAGGCACAGATGGCAAACAGGAAGGCATTAATTCCAGGACTAAATGAAGGCGAAGGTTTGGAAGGAGAACATTAGACAAAAATCAACTGGACAAACTTGTGACAAGTGCAGAAAGCAACAACAGGAAGATGCCAGGCCTCGTGAGGCAGATCTGGGTAACCTATCTGGACAAAAATTCCCACCATGGCACAGTGTGGTAAAGGAAGCAAGTCCATATACACATGCCAGCCCAAGGTGTGGGAAAAGCAGCTACGCTCTGTGGATACCCAGGACTTGGACTGTACCTTTAGAAGAGCACTTAGGGACCCGCTACACCACGAAGACCAGAAGGAGAAGAGCCAGCAAGACACCACAGGGACCCAGGTGGTGGTGACTGTCTTTTCTACTTAATCTCTCTCTCTCTCTCATTTACTGTTGAATAAAATCTGTACTGTTGACTTTGGCATGTAGTCTTATTTGCACCTTAATTTGGGCAGAGGCATCTTTTAATAATCAGTTCCTAACAATCAAGAAGATCAAAGTGTGAAGCAGTATGGTTTTGCAATAAGTTAAGAGATTATTCATGCAACCACCTGCCCATCTCGCTCTGTATTCTGTATTGGCTCTGCAAGTGCACATCTACAGAAAAAATCCATACACACACATAACTGTAGCTTGGGATCATGGACACACAAGAGTAGCTCTTAATAGCTCTTCTAATAGCTTGTAAACAATGGGTGTTATAAAGGGTGACAACAGCTAAGTAGTTTCCACAAGAAATATTACTGAATATTAAACATGAGGCATGGGATGAAACAAATACTTAGGATGCTGTTCTAGATCTGCTAACTTTGAATGCCAAGCTGTAGCCATCCTCAGTACAACTTATA
>VZRQ01007802.1:812550-1187451 GCA_013397975.1 Machaerirhynchus nigripectus | reverse complement strand
CTTATAAATATATTTATATATATATATATTTTTTTTTTTAAGTATTATTATTAGAATGTTCTTACAGGCTTAATACACTGGGATATTACTTTTCTTGGTTGTGTGTTTCCCTGTGTGTTTATGGGAACAGAATGAAAAGCTTCATACTGCTGAGAATTTTGGGCTTTGTTTTTCTTGAAAAAAAGGAGAAAATCAGTGGTTGTTCTTTTCAACTGCCAAGTTTTCTGTCATCTCCTCTGTGACAACCAAGAAGTCACTCCCTGCAGGTATTCTCCCTCTGTATTGTAGCCTGCCATCTTTTTTCTTCTGGCTGCTGCTGAATTAGAGCCCAGCAGTGACGCACGTGTTCAGGTGTCATCGTTTGGGAGCCAGAAGAATGCAGCATAGAAATGAATGGGTTATTAGAGAATACACGAAGGTTGCAGTTTTCAGGCCTTACCGCTGAAGCCTAACGAAGTTTATCACTCACCAGCCAGTCCATGCTTTCAAGTTATTCTTTGCATTTTTATCAAACAGAAAGTTCTTTTCCCATTAAATGAATGCCGAGACCCTGGTGCACAACTCATCTGACTTAAAGAAACAATTTTTTCCTTCCTGCTGTATATTTCATCCTGTTCATGCCCTGCTGGCGTTTTTCAAGACCTCTTTTTCCATTGTTTTGTCAATTTTGCTTTTAACATTGCCTGTATAACACCTCTCTTCTGCATTTGCTAGCAAAGCCAGTTAATTTTCCACACAGCCACCAGTTAGCCCTGATTCAACAGAGACTACAGCCCTATGCTTTTGAACTGAAGAGTACAGACAGTCTGTTTGTCCTGTGCTCAGACCCTTTGCTGACCCTTACTCAGTGCTTGGAAGGCACAGTGGGATAAAACAGGTGGAAGGGAGCTGTCGCTGTGCTATCCTCTGCACAGGCAGTGTACTCAGAGGCCTTCTCTCTGCTACAAAGTAACCCCACTTAAACCAGGCTGGTGCAGTGAGTACAGCAGCACCTGCACTGTTTGCTAATCTCCACACCTAGAGTTCTGACAGAAATCTGCTTCACTCATTGCCTCTGTTGCACCTGAAGAACCGCGTTGAACAGGAGCTTCTGTACAGCAAATGACTCTCCAGGTGTAGATGTAAACAGGATCATCTTTCTATGGATAGGTCATTCCTATAAAAGAGGACGTAAAATATTCTGGTACCTTTATACAGATGGTCGCCCTTGTTGCCACAAGTGGGTCATGCCAGTGTGGATATCATTCATAAAGGACAATCTCTCCCATTCTGGTATCTCTTGACAGATTCAACAAAGACACTGTAAAGGAATAATTAAAACTGCACTCTCTCTTGCTTATGAAAATGCACCACTGCTGCTGGTTTTTAGGGCAACTGCCTCACTGGCACTCTCCATTCATTACCAAATCTAAATCACACTTGTTTTTGTCTTAAAAAACAGCTTCAAGTTTTAATTTATACTTTACTTGTTGTCACCTGCCAATTGCCCCCAAAATGGGTTTTTCTCTGACCTCACTGAAAATCTTTAAAGCCACGTATTATGTTATGTATTGCACTATTTAGAAAACATCTGTCCTACATTTGACTGAAAGACCATGCAAATTACTTGAAGTTTTGTTCGTTCAAAACTAATCTTCTAACTCAAAGCCTGTCAGTACAGTACACTGCCTGATAGCTTTGTTTGTATGCTGTTCGCCAAAATGATCATAATACTTTTTGATGCCAAACAAAGGAAACATTTTGAATATCATGTCTTCAAGTGTCTAGTAAAACAAAAGCCATCCTTTCAGTCTCTGAACAACATTAATAAATATTCATCTGTGCTATAAATAAATGCCATCTATGTTAGACTGGACATATTTTTGATAGTTCAGAATCAGCCTAGAGAACTAATGCTATTTATTTTTTATCTTCCTGACAGAACGTCTTATTTGATTTTCCTGCACAGCATACAGTACCCAAACCTTGTCTTTGCAATAAAAGCAAACACTACTTATTCATCTTTTCTCTGAAATATTACACAGACATTCATACATAGAAAATTAAATATTTTTGTCTTCTCTCAGTCTGAGAATTAGTTACCTTATGAATTAAAATATTTATTGTATTTTCACCCAAAATACATGGGGTAGCACTTTATTCACTATTCCATTATTCCATGTTTAATATGAAAAGAGGTCAACCTTCCTGTTTATACCACTTTCACCAGACGTTTTAGCTACACTGAACAGAAGCAGAATACTTATGTACATTTGAGATGCTTCACCAGTTTCATAAAATGTGATAAAATATACTAATTGTTAATCCCATTTAGTACTTTAGGAAACTGATCCATATGCTGCTGTTTCCTTTTTCTTGGTCCATTCCATTTAATAAATATGGGCACATTTACAGATTTCTGCAGAGGTGAAGGCAGGTGGCAACTGCTGCAGAGAAAGGAAAAATAAAAAATTGGAGGCAGCTTCCAAGATTTGCCTGTTTTTTAGTGCTGAGTGCTTCTGCTGTCTGATTGCTATAGAGACTACGAAGGAGCTGTTATTAGCATCTCTGGGCAGGAAGAAGCAGAAGGAAGAAAAGCATCCCTAGCTGAAAATGACGATTTCTGTTTCAGAGGGAGGAAGGATGAAAGGACCAGTGGTGGTAGGGCAAAACAACAACAATAAAAAAAACCAAAACCCAAAAAAAAAAAAAAAAAAAGGACAAAAAGCTGAGTGAGAAGAGTGAATTTGACAAAAGTTGTGCACATGGAGAGCCACATGGTAAACCTTGACACTCCCTCAGGCTTAATGGGATGGGGGAATGCCATAATCTGTCTATTAGCATCTTCTAGTGCAGTTCATGCTCTCTGCCACATGAAGATGTCTCACAGACTTGCAATCTCTGACCAATGCCATATCCTTATTTTCTCATGTTCCCAATAGAGTTGCTTCCTACCAAGCCACTGCTCAGTTAATAATTATGGGTTATTTTGCAGAAAACATAACAAGGGTTCAAAATTCAGAACCAGCAAAAATAAGTTTGCAATAATTATGGGCTACATTTTCTAAAATTCTGCACAACTGCTGTTATTGCAAACAGCCTGGTATTTGAACTGGTTTTAATCGTTGCTGTTTTACACTGCCTATGGATTACAAACTATACAGGGTCAACAGAACATAGCCATAACCTGTCACAACAGGATTCATGACTAGATCTCCTGGATGAAAGCATATGACAGCTAAAACGTTAAATAATACTTCTTAATGAACGAAAAAAAAACCAAACTCCACAAACAAACAAACACAAAAAACAAACCACCAAACCAGAATTTGGGTTTCCTATGTTTCTTGGTTGTATATACAGTCACAGGCACTTTGGTGGTATACAGGAAGTAAAAACAGTTGGGAAAAAATAAATAAATATTTATTCCAGCAGAAACTCAAAGATACATAAAATTATGGTTGCTTAAGTCATAAATTCCACATGTTCATAGATTTTCCTACATTATTATAAAGGGGGAGGTATTACAACTTTTTTCTGTTTCTCTAGTTTTCATCTGAGATCAAATGCACATAATTTTAAGGATGGCGTTTTTTACATGTGTTTGTGCTTTTTCAGACACCCCAGGAGCACTTCCATGCTACAGAAAATCATTGGATTTCTGTGGCTACCAAAAGCTGTGTCACTGCTGACAACATGAAGCATTCAGGTAAAGAAAACAATACAGACCTGGTTATACTTCACTGCTTTCTGGTACAACCTAAAGTAACAAGCCAGTCATTCTCCAAATTGTAATTTGAGATTTCTGATGGTTAAAATTTAGAACATCAATAGGGCTTTATGATTTTGAGTTTTGTGCCTTATATGTAGCATTTTCCATGATGACCAGCCTAAATATTTTGTTGTTATGTTTTCAATTTAACAGTGATCAGGAGCACCCATCTGGCCAGGAATTCACATATAGGCAGTATTGTAAAGAGGTAAAGAAAAATATTTTTTAACCATCGCTCAAAGGTTCTCAAAGGGTCAGTAAAACATGAAATCAGACACACGCTTTTCTGTACAGATAATGCTGACAACACAGATAATGTTAACACAAAATGATGCAGGGGACTCTTTCCAGTCTGGTTTTGATGAAGAATAGTTCTGTATGAGTGGTTATATCCACTTGCATTCCTCTTAAATGGTAAAAATAAACCCTATTAAGATGTCCAAAACTTTATAGGAAATATCATTGAAGAATAAGCAACAATTCTTGTAACAAGCAACAATTTAATCTTCCCAGTTTTATAGTGTTACTTTTCTAAAATGTGCTAATTTCAAATGACTTCTTTTTGTTCTTCTCAGACAAAATACTGCTTTAGAAGTTTACTTTAAGAGTGTCAGAGAATTTCAAGATTTCCACGATCACCAGCAAGTTTGAATGATTCCCACGGCCAGATAAAGAGTTCTCTATTCATAGCAATTAAGGCCATTACAACATAGACTTCTTTAGGTTATCGAGTAAAAGTATGATCAGATACAGTGTATGGTATTCTGGACTTTTAGTAATGTCTGAGGCTTCCTTAACAACCGAGACTCTGTGTCACCTTTTATATCTAATAGTACTTGATTTGTGAAATGCACCACATACTCAATTTTAAAGTACTTGAAGCTGTGGTGGAATGTGTGAATGTTAAGGGCACTCTAGATCTTATCACTTGAAATTTCAAATTTTTCTAAAGGTGCAATCTTTGATTTTTCCAATCCATCATAAGTCACTGTATTTAAACATTTCTATTTATTTTATTTTTTCCAAGATAGAGAGTGAGTTCTATCATCTCACCTACATGCAACAATCCAAAGAATCTTGCCCCAAAATTTTTAGATCTAACTGTCTAAGCTCACACAAAGAGTCAGAAAGGTGTCTGTGGAGGAAATGGTAAAAGTATTAATGTTATACTTCTATCAAAGCCAGTGTATGGAAGTGAAGTAAACTGAAGCTACAGATAAACCTCAATTTCTCAATATTCAGGAAATAAATTATCAGAACTGTTCATTTAGTAACACATTAGGTCTATCATCACTTTGGCGTTTTCAAACAAAACTGAAAAGAGAATGGAGACAAGGACTAAAATAACATATCTGGTTTCTGAGACTCTAAATGCAAAAACTAGAAGCTTATAGCCTGTCTTAGCACACAAGAATATTTATTTATTGTGCTTGAGGAAGAGAACAGACTGAGTGTTACCTCATTTATGCTACTTCCTCCACTAGAATCTCTTGTTCTAGGAAGCAATAATACAACCCTTGTATTAAAGATGAAGGGTAAGAGATTTTAAATTACATTACACAAACAAATAGAATTTTTCAGACAGTTTGGCATGAAATCTGCATGTGCTGAAAAAGTGTTCCCACATCAGCCTACAGAAGACTTAGCACAATGTCAGAATAAAGCACCAAAATTTTGTTGTGTGAAATCTGCTAAAATACAAACTTTTCATTTGTATGACAACAGGGAAAAATGAAAACATTTTGTATTTCAGTGGAAGAAAAGTTGACAATTTTATTATTTCTCACAGCTATACTTTTTTACTTTTGTGATATTTTTATCCTAGATAATGTAATTTATTTTAATATCCATAGAGCTTAATTCAGGAATAACTACTAAATGAGCTACTAACAGATAAGTAAAATATAATTAGACTATATCTAGCACAAAGTGACACAGATTTTCTCACCTGATTACTGTAACTATAGATTATATCCTAAAAACTCAGAAATAGTTCTTGCTATCAGCAGTCTGTTCTTTCAAATTTCCTAATTTTGAGAGATACCTAAGTTACTTGAATGTTGCAACACAGGGTTTTATTACAAAATTTTACGTAAGCCAGTTTTTCTATCCCTAATATAATTAGGACCAACAACTAAATGTAGTAGCTAAAGATGAGTTCCAGTGGCACTGTTGTTCTTCATTTTCCACTAAATTATTATGTGAATTTGATAAATTTTAGCAGTCAGGGAAATGAAAAACTACCCCCACTGGCTAAAGCCAAGAACAGTTCAGATGTGCTAAATCAGGTTCTCCAAACAGCTGTGCCAATGCTCCTCTGTCCAAAACTGCTCGTTGAGTCTCAGGTCTTTACTGAGCAGTCTGCCAGCTGCATGAAGTCATGCCAGATTGCATGCAACGTAAACAAACATCTACTTGGGCTTAAATTCAGAGCAGCAAACATGATGCATTTGTGTCCCAGGGTCAGATTTAAGCCTAACCCTCCAAAAATGTATCATACTGTATTGACCAACTGTGCCATCTAGCTCTCTTTTAAGGTAATCCTATTATGTAATGAATTATTATGAGAGATTTCAGCAATGGTGAAGTTGAATCAAATAATCCCTCTAAGCATTTGGATAGTAAACGAAAATATTTCTGCTGTACCTGGGCCAAGTCTTTAAACAGCAGAGTAATTTTCTTTTTTTTAAAGCACAAATTAATTCAACATCATTGCTTATTTTTTTACTAGGCAAGTATTCAAACAAGAGGCGAAACTTTATACATTTTCAGTAAAGTCCTCTAAATAAATTAACTCCAAAAAGTTAATAAAACTGAAAGGTATATATGTGTTAATTTTGGACATTAAGTAAAAATAGGCCTATCTCAAATCTTATAAACTGGAAAGTTTTTCCTTTAGATTTTTGTCACTTAACAGTCATTTAAACCCCAGGCTTCCCCTAACAACCCATTGAGTGTGATACCAAAACAGAGATTTATTACCAAAGCTGGTTCAGCTCTCATCTGATATTATCACCTGGAGAGAAAAACAACAAGTAACCAAACAAAGAAAAAAACTACAACAAAATCACTCCCAGCTTATTTAGCAGGAAACACTTCAAAGGACATTGAAACCAATTCAGCAAACCAACCAAAAAAAGAAAGGAGAAAATTACAACATTAGCATGAAATACTGCAACTGCAAGACACACAATTATGGTAGTTTAAAGAATAAAAGAATTTGAGGTGCCTCCTGAGACAGGGACTCAGAGGTGAATCCTTCACACAGCCAGACGGCTTGTACTTGATTAGCAGTAACTACTGAAGGCTCTAGATTAGGTGTTCTCTCAACAACTACTCATTGATTGAAAAAGAAAATGGGAAAAAAAACATTAACAGCAAAACATAGTTTTTTCATCACAAGGAATGACTCCATGTGGAATGACCAATCTCTGGGAGATGGATTCTGGGCAAGATTACTGTTTTAGCCAAAGCAGGACAAGTGGTGAGACAAAGCATTCACAACAAGGAAATCAAATAATCCACTGAATGACAGCTCCTACCTGAGAGGTGGGAACACCTGGCTGGTCAGAAGGTTCAGGTCATCAGCTTCTCCCAGTAAAACTGAGGACAATGGCAACGGGTTGGAGTGCCTGAGCTGTGAGGTTTTCCTGCAGGCAGAAATACTGATGCATGCTTGTGCCCACCTGTGAGCGTGCGTGTGAAAACACATAAAAACCAGAATGTGGAATTATGTAAACTGAAAACTACACATAAACCACACCACTTCTGTCTGATTTCTTCTGGTTTATTTCTGTCTTTAAGGCCTTCAGATGGACAAGAGACCAATCAAGCATTAATCCTACTGTTTGAGGAGTGCTCTTTTCCAAAGCGCAAATCTTGATGTGTAGTCAGGCTAAAATGCCTGATGACAGGCTCTAACCACCAGTGACATCTGGAGCAATTATGGTTCAGGGCTGCAGGACTTTAAGCAGTCTCTCATTAATAAATTGAAGCAAGAAGAAAGGAGGAACTCAAGTGAATGCATAGTTCTGGAAGGTGAATGAGGAAAAATAAGCTACAGTGAGCTTTCGGCCACTCACCAACCCTGTCTAGTTGATGTACTGTGGTCTCACTGCAAGTGTGCTAATTAGGAGCCACCAGCAAGCCATGGTGCTCCTGCCATGTGGTTTTTCACCTGTCTTAAATAAGCTGAGGAAAGTGTCACTGGTTTTCATGTCACTCAGGGGGTTCCCTTACACTGTGAGTATCTCAGATAGAGAACTAGGATATTTCAGCTGCCCTTGAAGCAGCACAAACCAGCACAACCAGTGCTGGTTGAGCACAACCCAGTATCTAATGCATACAGGAGAAAACCAGCCCAGTTTCTAAAATAAAATATTCAAAGAGGAGGAGCCAGAAGATTAAGACATGAATAAAACCTCAAGGTATTATTGGAAACATAAATTAGAAATGCAAGATGAATGCTATTCATATTCCGCACTGACTGATTTTTTACCTCAAATGACCCTAAGGGAGAATGTGGAACTCTCCAAAGTTACCACAAGATATCCAAATCAAAGGCTTGGCTAAATTTTGATCTCACAGGGGATTCAGAGGGATACCCCCTTTGTAGTTTGACAATATGTATGCTAAATTAAATTTAGACTATGATAATATTAAGCAAGTTAAATTCAGGCTACATGGCTGAATAATAGTAATAGAGGGACACAACATGAATGCAGCTGTATATTTTAAGTAATACTTCAAATTTTTCCTTCTGTGGCCCTTAGGCACATTGTCCTTCTACGGATGTGAATTGCCTCTGCTTCGAAAGGGAAAAGGAAGGAAGGGTGATACTTGTCTGTGAACATTCTGCACTAGCCCAGGCTGATTGCAATCCAACAAGAGAGACACTGTCACAGCAGAGGAAAAGGGCTATTTCCTTATACTGATGTGTGAAATGAGAATAATTCACACTGAAAGGCAGTCACAGTGGAGGACCATCACTCCACTCTTCCCCGGCAAGTTGCAACCCTACTGAGCAGTTAGTATCTGTGTTAAATGAGAGAGAGGAACATTTTTCTCATGTTAAAATACTACCAAAAGCATAGCAGAAATATGTAAGTGACAAACAATCCAGAGGTTCTGAGAAGGAAATATATAACGAATAGATGATAATAATCAAATTTTTTTAATAATTTCATATAACAGCTTCCCTAAAACTTTTTTTCCCCCCAGGAAGATGAAGTTGACAGGTGAAGTTAAGAGACAATTAGGAATATTTCGACTTATAGGAGGCAGAAAACTTCATTTTGGATCTCAGGACATTACAATTTCAAAAATCAGAACTTGCTTAGCATGTATTTTTTTCTAGGTCAAAACTGGTTAAAAATTGCATGAATATTGGTACTTTTCTGTCTAGTATTGCTTCACCCTATATGGAAAGGGAATAAATATCTTGTTCCTGCACCAATTTAAAAGTGATGATAAAATTATATGTGATCATAAAATGTTATGCTTCTTTCAAAGGAAAAAATATATCAAAACAATTCTAAAACATGTTTTTAGAAACAGAGTCATAAAAATAATTTAAATATACACACAAGTATAACAAATAGAGCCTGTCTCCTGGGATCATTACTTTATATCTTAGAGGGAAAAAAAAAGACAATGTAAGGGATTGAGAACAGTGATCTAATGACCAAAACATGACAAAAGTTGTCAAGGCACATTTGTGAAAATTTAGTTCTAGAGAGTTTGCCTTGGGCTTCACCAAAAGTGTAAAGAGAACAGCCTTTATTGCATTGCACCTGATCCAATAACTCATTAATCTCTTACACAAAAGAGACAAAATCTGTTATAGACTGTGGTTATCTAAACACAAACAGACTCTAGAGAAAGAATATTCAGATGGAACAATAACTTTTTCACAGGATAATGTATTCAATTCACGATACAGATGAGCATTTTAAACGATGTTAATTGTCTAATCAATACCAAATTTCTCTAAAACAAGAGCAAATTGGATTAGGCTGATGTGGAATTCCAGCTTTCTGATATGTACTGTTCTCCTAGCTGGCACAATCCCCATGCCCTCCCCTCCTGAACACCTGTAAACATGTGTGCCATCAATGATTTTTGTTTTCCAACTGGAAAATATCAGGGCTGAAAATCAGATATTTTCATAAAAATAATCCAGACAGAAATTTATTAGAACTTCACCTTCCTATGTTTCACGAAGTGTAGAACTGAGAAAAGTGATAAAAGTAAAAATCCTGGCTGTCCCCCAGAATAAAGCACATATATACACATTCACACAAATAGAATCATTATTTCTTTGAAAACTTTGATTTAATCACATAAATCATTTGATGTAGTCAAATTTGACCAAAAAAAAAGTCATAATTTAGTAAAAAAGTTAAATACAAATGGGAGACAGTGCATTTGCATAATGCAGAGAGGAAATATACCCAAATTTTTAAAGACTATTAGCATGACTCAGACAATGCAGGAAACAAATGAAATTGAATACCAAAACTGAATATTTTTTTTGTCAGATCAATGCATACAGATACTAATTTATGAACTATGTGTTCCTGGTATCAATTTATAAATCACAGCCAAAGAATTAAATTATTACATATATTTTGCTGTTTTACCTTTAAGTCTTTTCAGAATTTTCTCAACCAATAACTAGAATGTAAATAACTCAGACAGGCAAGAATTAATAAAATTAGAAAACAAACAAAAGAGCAACCATAATGGCCAGACTTCCTGAAAAACATTCACTTTTCCCTCTACTTTGAAATTTACACTGGCCTGAAGCCCAGAAATGGCAATATGCAATCCTCCACCTGTGACAAGTCAAAGACTGATATCTTTTGACCTGTTAGGATAGAAAAGGAAGATAGAAAAGGAAGATCAAGATCTTTCTAACAGAAATCAGCCCCATATCATCTGTTCAAAATAGTAACTTTTAACTGTACTAAAATACTCATGATGAGTAGGAAAACAGGATTTTATAGATTTAAAGGGGTTTTTTGATACCATTATAAGCTATTTCTTGGTGTTTTTCACATCCTGATTGAGAACAAGTCTACGAACAGAGGTATTAAAAAAACACACCCCATGATGTCTTGAAAGATTCTTAGGGCCTGGGCCTGGACTTTTGAAACTTAATGACATAAACTCACCCAGAAAAAGTAACCTAACAGCCAGGAGAAAGAACATTGGTTTTGATTAAAATGCAAATTAAACACTTTAAAAGTGCTGCCTCCCACCACTTTTGCAATACAAAGCCTGAGAACAGAGAGTCAAAGATGGTGTCTGAATTATCAGAATCTCTTGTTTCAGAAAAAATCTAGGGCCTAATGTATTACTCATGGAATGGGCAGAGTTCATCATACTGATTTCTTTTCAAGAGTTTTTTTTCAAGGACTCTGTCAATAACTTCAATGAAAAAAAAAATCTGTTTTAGATAAGGCCTTCCAATATAAATTTTAAAAAAATCACTACAGAGGGTTATTTCATCAAAAATGGGAACAACAGAAATTTGTCATCATCTATGAGCATTATTGTATCCATAATGAAATCACAGAACTGTTCATAAACATTTTAAATATTTTCATAATTAAACAGCAGTTAGTGATATCCCATAGTATTAAGAAAAATTGGAAAGAAATAGTCAAGTTATTTAAAAGTTCTTTAATATTCACACCTTCATATATATATGTCACCTTCCAGTTCATAAAATACTCAAAAGAAAAGTTGTGGGATTTAATCTTTTAAAAAAAAATCAACTGTTTTCACCCAAATCATATGCTGCATTTTCAGCTCTCTCTTCAGCTCTCTCATCAGTAGAGTAAGATAAGGAACATAAAAATAATATGAAAATTTTTTTCTGCCAAGCACATAACTGATACACACAGACACATAGGTTTTAGTAGTTAATGATCAACATGAACATGACAGACAAGCACAGCATTTAAGAATTTAAATGAATGTTCAAATACTAATTTAATTTTCCACATACATTTACAGATCAAAACATAGGGTTGTGAATGTGTAAATTGCAGATGTTACTGTTAAGGGATTTTTTGGGAGGAGGGAGAGCTAATGCTACTTTTTTAATTGCTAAAAGGTAGTTAAAGAAAGCCAGCTGTTGCCATGTGGTCATGGTTCTATCCCTAATTTTTCCTTTCTTTCTCTGCCTCTTTAAACTGAAGCTCCAGTGTTCACTCTCTCTGTTTCACTTTGCTTCCTGGCAAATGGGCTGCAAACCTGTCTATACAAGATAGAACGTTCTGTAAAGCTTAATTCATTATTTATAAGGTACTTTGAGGTGTTCAGAACAGCATATAGCAAATAAAAAGGAAGTGGAAAGCATCCAAGGATACAAGTCCTTTGAAGGCCTACAGCCTTTTAAGGGACTGCAAAGCACTCTTAATACATGACATTTCATTTCTGAAGATAAGTCTGTATTTTGACCTAGAAATGTTTGTGATCTAGATGTAGTCATGTTTCCTGATTCCTTGGCATCTGTTTAACTCCAGTTTTACTAAGCATGCAAGGCTTGGAGCTCCAGATCAGAATCTTAAAAAGAAAGCATTCATCATACAGTGTTTTTTTGCTCACTCTCAGTTCTTTATCACTACAGAAGAAAGTCGTGTCACAACTTTTCACCCCCATTTTCTCTCTGTAAAAACAACTATTTAGAATTCATAACATTTCCCCCATTTCTTATACAGCATTATTTACTTTGATTTAGTGATGTTTTTGAACTTCCAAACCACTTTTTTATCTTTATGTAAAGCCGACAAAACTGAGATACTAAGTAATCCATAAAAATAAAAGGACTTCCTCAATCCATTCCAAAAATAGTCCACTGTAATGAGAACCTGTGAGAAGAAACTGAGAGGAGAACAGAGATGAATTAGAGATGAACAACCAAGATGGAAATATTTTAACTGCCTTCTCAATATCTATCATTAACATGTATAAAGTTGCATGAAAATTACTTGTAAGTTGTTTTTCAATATAGAGCCTAGACAAACTTGACCATTCTATGATAAATATTTTCAATTTCTCCCTCTTTCTCTGATAGTACCTTCTAGCAATACTTAGTACACCTATTAAAAGAAAAAAGAAAAACAAACAAGACCCCACCTTATGCAAGGTTTTCATAGTGTTACAGTTCCAATCTTACTTCTAAGCTAATTTAGACTGCCACTAACTTGCTAGACAAGGAGACACAACTTCTTGATCTATGCAGTTATTTCCAGTTCCTGTCTATAATTCTTCAGAATCTGCAATGCTGTATCTTTAAAAGTAAATCATTCTGATTCATTTGCATGATCTTAAAAACTTTAAACAAAATAGTCATGTGTTTTTTCTTTTTCTTTTGAGATGGTAACAATTTGCAGCAATCAGTTTCCAATACCTTGATTGTGTCCTGTCCTTTTGCAAGTAAAAAACATTTTTAACAAAGTTTGAGAAAGGAAACAAGTGATTTTGAACCAATCAGTTGTTCAGAACTTGGCATATTTTTTCCTTATTTACATAGAAAATAAGCTTGAAAGTTATTAAAACATAAAGGAAAAATGATTTTTTATAGCAATCACCTGTCAGTATTTTCATTATTCGTAGCTCTACAAGGCTTCCCTATTTCCTTTATTTTGCAGCTCAACATTTAAAGGAAAACCTTTTATTTGAGAGCTGGCTAGTGCCTGGATGTTGAGTGTAACAGGGCTTCGCACACGAAGAGGCAATCCCTTGCCTCTGTACTGGTCATGCTCCCAAGCTGAGACGTTCACTCTTTGTTCCCACAATAAGCAAGCCCAAGTTCTTGTTTGCTTCCAGCATTATGCTACTTTTTTTCTGGATAAAAATGAGATGCTGAAAGCATGAAGGTGAATTGTTACAAGAAGGTGAAAGCCCTTGGAGGAACAGGATTTTCTCCCCTTACATGGAACCAGGTGATCCTGCAGAATTGGGGGAAACGTCTGGAGAGCCCAAGAAAGGTTTCAAAGTAGGGAGAGATGGTGCCAGAGATGGAGAGTAGTGGTCTACAGAGAGGAGCTGGGACTACACCCATGAGAGAGACATCAGAGCTGAGGGAAGAAAAAAACTTTCTCTGAAGGGCCTGGAGAGGGATGACTTAGCTCTGAGATGTTGAGAATTGCTGCTAGTCTGAGAGTAAAATGCTTCAGTCCTACAGGGACACAGTGGGCAGGCACAGACAAAAATGCAGTGGCTTCCAAACAGGTTTGCCTCACTCTGAATTTTCTCTGTGTAAAACATTGCCACATCACACTGTTTTCTACTAAAAGAATTACAGATTCAAACCCCTCATAGTGTTTTGAGGATTCTCACCACAAGGAGAAAGGGTTGCCGAGCTATGCCTCCAAAATGAAATGTAAAATACTCAGGGACCATTATCCACATCCCCAGCTCCAGCAATGCCACCCACCTCCAGTTCCCTGGGTTTTGCAGTTTGAAAGTCTGAAAAGCAAACTCAGACAGAAACACTTTCAAATACAAAAGACACTGAAAGATGCAAGATCTGAAACCAGTGCATTCCTTTCAAAAATATAAACTATATCTCCAAGCTTTTGGTGCTTGCACATCTGTGGAAACAGAAAAAGAGCAAAAACCCTTGGTAAATTGAAAAGACACAAAGGTGGCTGGTTTTTGTTTTGTTTTTAAACAAATTTGCTACCTTAAGTTCACCTCACATCTTATTTCCCTTATTTTCATTTTCCTTTCATACTGCATATGAAAAAGCTGTGTACAGTCACTCACTTCAAGAGTCGGTAGAAGTAATGCAGCTAAAAAAAATCAACTCTAATGGTTTTGCAAACCATCAAGCACCTCATTAAAAAACCCTAACAGAACTTAAAACATCTCACTAGTTCTAGAAGCATTTACTCTGTATGAATATAATAACAATAGGAATCTCAGCCCAAAATCATAATTGAAAAAGTTCTTCAAGCACCTGCAGTCTTCAGAAATATGCTTAGAAATATGAAACTAAAGCAAGACCTATTTCCGTAAATAACCGTATCAGTGTCTGATTTTACATGCTTCAGAACAGTTAATTTTTAGTGAGTTTCTTATTTTCCTTTGCATTTTTTCAGCATAAATTACCTTTTGAGAAATTCGACTCTAACACAGTGTGCCCAAAAATGTGAACACTTGTACCCTCTGACAAATAAAAGAAACCAAAGGGCCAGACAATTTTCTGTGTACAGAAATGTTTACTACGACATTAACTGAAAATGCCTAAATTTCCTAGTTTTCCCGTGAACCCTGTGACAGAATTTTAGCTAATAATTTACAAGTATCCAAAAGCAGCATGTCTACTGCTGTAGAATTTTAAGACTTTAGAGCTGCATTTTTTTTTTCCTATTTGTTTCAAATCAACCACAGTTTCCTAAATGTTTCAACTGGGAATACTGATTCATTACTGCTTAGCACATAGGCCTACTTTTAGATATTAGTTTGAAACATCAGCACTAAGTATCTTTAAAACTAATAGAAAAGTCAATAAGTAATATAGTCTTGGCCTCTAACAAGAGTCTTCACTCAGTGTTGTTGAACATAAGATAATGCTGTCCTAAAAACCTCTAACTCCCTTACTTTATGGAGACCTTCAGAAATCTCTGCATTTCCACCAAGCAGTTTCAGTATCTCTTTACACGGCCCCAAAGTTATCGAGATGCCAGTTCATTGTATCAGAACTTCTGTTTTCTTGTGTGGCTCTCTAAGTGCAGGTGCTGTTGCAGTCCCCTGAAATTCCAGATGGTAATTAACGTGGACAATTGTAATGGATTTAAGGCAGAAGACAAGCATGGGATTATGGACCACATTACTCCAAGGTCATGCACAGCAGACCCTGTATTTTTTCACCCACTTGCCTTGCCATGGTGAATACAAAACAGAAATAAGGAAAAAAAGAAAATGAAAAATTATCTCTTTGAATATATTCAGGATGCATCAGCTTAATGTTCTGACACTGGAAACTATTGCAAGGACTAAAATTTTCCTTGCCATTTTCTACCACGACATGCTCACATATGGTAGAACATACTTTTAGTTTTAGCTTGGTTTCCTAAAAAATAACAAGATTGGTGTAATGAAGATGGCTTCTTTTTTTTCACCTCTAGGTTATACAAAACTCTGGTAACACTTTAGCCCCCCCACTCTTAACTTTGAGTTTCTTCGCTAACTTTAACCAAGTTTGAGACAGCAGGACAGACCTCCCAGATCCACTGTTTTCACTAAAATAGTGAGGAAAAACTACTTAATTAGTGCCTCTTTATAAGCAAAATACTGCAGGATATGTTTGGTTTTGTCCTGGTATAAAGAATCAGTATCCAAATAAAACATTAAGAATGCTTTTGCCCACAAACCCCAGCTAGAATTCTCACATTTTCTGGCAGAATACAATCTAACCAAAAGACAAAAACCATAGGAAATCATTATTGCTATTAATTTTATTTGTTGCCTATGGATAACACTGTAAGATCACAAGTAGGATTTCAGCAAAAAAAGGCAGGTTATTGCTAAAATGAGAAGTGATGTAAATGAAAAAATACTTCTCCCACTCTCCTTTACACAGATAACCTTCACAATAGCATTAAAAAATCTGGTCTAAAATTTGAAAACAATATTTGTATGCATATACATATTCAATCACAGGTTATTTTGCTCCATGACAATCACATGGAAGAACGGCCAGCAGACAGATTACAGAGGAAGCAGAACTTGACACATTCTTACTCAAAGGGCCAAAATGCAGTACCAGAGGATATGAGTAGCTGGAAGAACTGTCCCTGGAGTGTGATGCACTGGTCTCAAATTGTTAACTTGGGTAAGGCATTACTACTGTGATAGACCATAGCAGGTCTGTGACCGGGATACAGAGTGCTACAGCAATCTATCTAAAAAGTACATGAGACAGACTGTATAGCCATTACACAGCATTCTTTGTCCAGGTGATGCTCCACTACCAAAAAATAATCAACAGTGATTTAAGAAATAATTTTCTATCCTAATCTGTTGACATTTTTGATAAAGAAGGTACCAAACACACAGCATAGACATAAAATTAAAGATTTTGTCCAATTGGTGTCCATTCCACCAAGGTATGAATCCTGATTTCAAAACCAGAAACTTTATTGCAGTAACCTATTAAGAAAATGCTTAATAAGATTACACTGTACAGTTCTGCTTCTTTCCATTCATATCCATGTAGGCTGTCAAGAGTTTTGCTCTCTGTCTATATTGTTATTAGACAAGTTGAGATATTTTCTTAATTGCTTTCAGTTTTCAAATATGACTGGCTGTACACCCAATCCATCTTCTCTTCCTGCTTACATTGCTTAGCATTCAATTCTTAATCATTCGATAATTTAATTTCCTGTTTGCAAATTGCTACGTGACTGTTTGCCATGGTGTACAGGTTTCCTGTCATGATAAGGACAGATCTTGAGAAGTTTACAACATCTTCTTATTTTCCCCCCCATCTTAAAAACTTTTGCTGCTGTACAAAATTCAGTAGCTACACAAGAATTAGTAAGTTTTTATACAAGTTATCCATTTGTTCACAGGGGACACCACTGGACTGCAGTTTCACCTTATTTCATATTTGAAACATAATTCCTGAAATGTTTATTCTATTTCTCATGTGTAAATATGTGTTTATCATTCATTCATTATGTAACTTTTTCAATAATGAATAAAAATCCTGATGTACAAATCCTGAAGTTCACTGTAATGCCTACAAATTATAAAAAGATGAATGCAAACCTGGAACTCTTAAAGAATCAAAAGACATTTTCAAAGACAAATTAAAACCTGTGTGCCTCCAACACTAACAACTTCAGAGTTGCTGTCATTTTTTTCCAAATTATGTAGCTGTTTACTGGGTTATGATTGCTCTATAGCTTTCAGTGATGGCTAAATTATTTTCTCTTTACTTTGACAGAAGCCAGTGTTGAAGTGTAGACAATTTTAATTCATTTGTATCTATATACAGACACTTCATCCTCAGAGTTCATCAAGTGAGAACTATTTATTTTCTAGTAAGTTAATATTTTTTTATCCTGAGAAAAAAAGTTCATTTCAAATATATATATATCTCTCTCTCTCTATATATATATATCTATATATATGTATGAAATCATAATACAAACTGCATCATCACCATAGAAGTATTTCTACTGTAGGTAAGCAGAACATACACAGAAGTACTGTGAAACAAATACTTTGAAGAATGACTTTGGGATGCATTTCTTTCAATATTAATTTGTTTCCATGACACAAGTAATTTTTTCTTATAGAGCAAGTTGTGGAGGATTTGTACCTTTATCTATGTTATACAAAATGCTTTTTAGTACAGTGTCCACTTAGTTTGTAGCTTTAAAATAACACTTTCTAGACCCATTTTGATTTCATTTGGTCTTTTACTGGCTGGCTTCAATCTTGTTTTAAATTCTACTGCCCACACAGCAACTCCATCTGGGACTCACATTATCCTATCCCTTCCACTTTGTACACATCTTGTTTTCCTTTTACCCTTTTCATTTCCTGTTTCTTTATTTGTTCTTCTGCTCCACAAATTACTCCACTACAGGAAGTGCACTGCACTACATTACATGTGCCATTTCTGTTGTAAAATTCACAGGACGGATACTACCTGTACCCGATCACTCCCTATGCCTAAATATAACTAAAGCTTATTAAAAAAAATCATCAAAAAGCATGCCAAAATATGGCCTATCAACAAGTATGTCTCTTTAGCTGGCACAGAAGCAGCACACAAAGACAGATTTTAAACTTTTTTTCCTCATCTCACAAAAATTTTTGTCGTATTTGATGCACAAGTAAAATGAAAACTTATTTGGTTGAGTGAGGCAAGACCAGGAGGAAAACAGGTGCTGCACACACCAGCTTCAGTTATCCTTAGTTATCTCTGTGTAGCTGATCACGGGCTGGGAGCAGGGAATGGATGACAGGATCACCTGAGATGTGTTCAAGCTCTGTCCTCTGATTTTAGGTAGAGGGCTTATTTAATTATAGGCAATCTTCTCGTCTGTTGTGAAGTGAGAATAAGATTTTAAAATGTAAATTATCTTAAGGAGAAGTTATAAATGAATATACTTAAATATATTGTTTTGATTCTTGGTCACAGCTTTAGAGTTTAGAAAAATACTAAGGTGGTGGTATTTTGTTTGGTCTTTAATCACCCACTCCTGAATAATTTTGTATCTCCCAGGTGTGTAGGTCCCTCTGCTCATTACCCCAGTCTAACAAGGGCTTATAGATCTAACCTGGTTCCAAATGCATTGTAAATCAACACTTTAAAACTACTAAAATGATAACAAATAAACATATTAAGTCATACAGCATCTCAGTTGTGTGTTTTTTAGTAGCTTGCTGATGCATGTCATAAACACTATATGAGAACCATATGTTTTCCCTTTTACAGGAAAAATAAGCAGAATGGTCTAAAACCTTCAACAATGCATTACAAAATTGTGCTGCCTAAGTAAATTCAAATTATACTATCAGGCTATAAGAAAAAATGCTAGGCAAAATAAGTCATTGAAATGACTTCAAATATCTGCTGAAAAGAACAATGTTCACTTTGGCTGCTTTATAGGGGAAAGCTAGAACATTAATATACATCAAAGTTAACTGCGAAGCAATAGTATTTTCCATTTCTGATTTTAAACAGTGCTACATTTTAGTAAAATTGACAATTCAAACAATTGCATATGGAAAAAATAATCACATTCTCACTAAAAAACCAAATGTAAGAACATGTAACAAGTTACAACAGTGAAAACTGACACAGTGAAGACAAATATGCAAAGCCTTTTGACTCAGATAAGTTATACAAAAATGTATGGACCAGTAATCACACCAATTTCTGGTTAGAGACTGCTGTGTGAAGGGCAAGTCAAGGAGAAGGCTCCTAACTTTATTCTGCAATGGAAGCCTCAATGTCCTCAGAGGCCGATCTTCCCACTGCACATTCAGGCTCCTAAAAACCAGCATTACATCCTTTCTTTTCTGCTGGATTCCTTCACTGACCACCTCAGAGCCTAGCACGTAAACTCATCTCCTCACCCACATGAAGAACACACCGTATATGTCCACCTTGTTCCCCGATTTTTTCCAAATTTTTCCTAAACCGGAAGGGAAGGCAAGATTTTGGGCTTCACCTGGTGGTAGACAGAACCTACCACCACCACAACTCAGAGAGGCACATAATTTATATCTGTTCATGTGTCAGTAGTTTATACGACAATTTAGGAGGCTAAAGTCTTGGCGAAGTCTAGACTGCCTCTGATGGCTGACAGAGTGGACAGGAAGATAAACAGCCACAGGACAGCATGGATTAACCATAAAAAGCTAATTTGCAAATCAGAGAGCAATGCTCCATGAACACTGAAGCCATAGAAAAACAAAGAGTAACTTCTAGAACAAGAAGAGACTTCCAGTCAGAATAAACATTGGGTAGAGAAGAATTATTGGCATCCGAATACGACCCAGTATTCATCACACAACAGTAGCAAATTATAGCATGATACTGAAGGCATAAACGTCTAAGTACCCATTTTTATGTAATTATAAATGAAGAAGCATACAGCAGCATTATCTGAGTCAATAGTCCAGTCTTTGCCAAGGATGTGTTCCCCAACACATTCTAGCTGGCATAGAATCATTGCATATCTCAAGTTAGAAGGGATAAGGACCCTAGAGCCCAACTCCCTGCTCCTCATAGGACTACCTAAAACTGAACCATTTGACTGATTGAATTGTCCAGACACTTCTTGAGCTCGGGCAGGCTTGGTACCATGACCACTTGCCCAGGAAACCTATTGCAATGACCGGCCACTCTCTCAGTGAAGAGCCTTTTCCTGATGTCCAATCTGAACTTCCCCTGAAGCAGCTTCATTTCATTTCCTCGTGTCCTATCACCGGTTGCCAGAGAGAGGAGGATAATGTATTCTCCCTTCAGCTTCCTCTTTTGTTCCCTCTCTCTCTCTGGGATGCCAGATTTATTTTAGAGGCTATTAATAGCGTTTGGAATTAGTTGCTCTCCAGACCTCTCTAAGGTGACTTATAATTGAAAGCAAAACCAACGGTGAATGAGGCCACAGCAGAACCCTCACCCCACTCAGCTTCTCCTTTCCCCACACACTGATGTGACCCCATATCACATCCAGACACAGTCTAACCAAAATGCAACAGATTCTCAGAGGACAACAGCAGTGCCAGCCAGGTGTCAACTGATATTTTTGCGCCCCATTAAAGAGGAACCAAATCTCCCCCAAATTCAGGACAGTAATTAATCATAGAAAACATCTACTCAATATGGAAAACAAAGTCATTTTCTCTCCCATTTCCATGAACGCAGAGAGAAATATTAGTCATGTTCGAGTAATTAATGCTATTGCATGCAAAAATAACATTTAAATATAAAAGACAAGTACGGAGGCAAGAGCCAAGACGGCCCCACAGCTGCAGGACCTTGACAACATCTCCAGATGCACCTCTGCTGCCTGCCAGTAGTGAAACTGGAAAAGGAGCCAGCAGAGGTGACACCAAGGAGTTAGCAACAGACCCGCCTGATGCTGCGAGAACAAGCATTGCAGAGCTTGGCATCTGGTCCCTGCTTTTGCCAAGTGTGCCCTGTTTGTTTCCACAGCTGTTAAATGTGTTTGCTCAAAAAAAGGGGGAAAAGCAGAAAGAGCAAGCGACTGAAGATACACAAGTGAAGGCGGAAGGGAGGATGAAGCCAACATGCAATTTATTCCCAGATAACAATTTGCTTTAGAAAACGTATTTCTAGTTATTAGGACAAGTCTGAGATATTCTTAGATAAAATTCATGCATAAATTCATACGGCATATTTGTGTTTACATCTTCAAAACACTGTAGGCAATTATCAGAGGGGGTTAACAAATGCATTTGCTGTAAACAACTTTTCCCCATTTTCTATATATATTTTAAATTACCTTGTAATAATCTGCTACATCCAGCAGAGGAAATTATTTTAGGCAGACTGAAATCTGCACTAGCTGTTCCAGTCTACCTGAAGGTAAAAGGATACAAAATTAAACATCACTGTTAAGTTAGGTAACTTGTTACAAATCCTTGTGATGTGTGAGCATAAATGTACCTTATAAAACAAAACAGCCATTAAAAATAATAAAATCACAGTTCTCTTGGATAAACTAAAAATAATCTTATTTTTAAGTAGCATCTCCCTTTTAACGTTAGCTCAAAACAAAGTCAAATTTAAGAGAATAAAGAACTGCATATAAGTGAATTGAGAGACTCTAAATATTTAGACTTCAAGAAGAACAGGTAAGGTCAATGCATCACTTCAGGATGCAAAAAACCTGTCATATTCAATTTCTGGCTAAATCTTATCACTTTCTTTGCTTCTGGCAGTGTTTTGGTCTTCACAGGGGAATAATTTCTGGGTTTATTAGCATAACTGACCCTGTTTTACACCTGTGAAAGCAAACCTTGTTAATATGGCAAAGAGAATGCATATTCAGTTAAAACATGGCCTCTAGACATATACCAAACATTGATTTACTGAAATTCAGTTACCTTCTCCTAGGCAAATATAGAGATATCTTGAAAATATAGTTATAAGCTAAAACCATGTGTCTCATGCTATGACACTAATTTAGAGCTTAAACAAAATCAGCTACATAGAGGTTTTTTTTTTTTATAAAACAGTCTCTGCTAACCTGAAGCCTAATAAAAGAAAATAAGTTTAAAAATCACATTGAGTATTTAATCTCTGCTGGAATTCACAACACAGTTTTATCCATTCTATATGTTTTATGATTTTTTTTTCCCCTCTTTCTTGCAGCAGTAAAGAAATTCCTGCAAATTTGGTTTCACTGCTTTTCACTAGCTGGAAAAAAATAATTACTCTCGTTATTTCACATTATTTTCCAATTAAAAAAAGAAACTACGTATAATATTATTAAATTTTTCTCTCTTTTTACACCAATTGTGTTGCCCACCTAGTGATAATGGTTTTACTGAGAAAGCTCTGGCAAGATATTGGTACACTACCTTCTCCATGGGCCTTCCTAGATCTTAACATGGGTGGGAAAAGAAGATTGTGTGGAGCAACTCAACTTCCATGTTAAGCTCAAGACACTGGTTAGGATGGCAGTGTAAATTAAAGAGTCAATGCCATTATAATTTGTAATTAGTCTATTCTACAGACATGTTCTGACACAAACTCTAACCCGTGTTCATATTCATTACTGGCAATGAAGTAAGGCCAGCCTCCCACGATGAGAAATAGGCACTGGTATGCAAAACTCAAACTTTTAAGACAAGTATTTTGTGACCAGTATATTACAAGGATGCTTTGCAATATTACAGGGAATGGATGATTATAAAGTATTGAAGATGGCACAAATTCTGCCATGGATGTATTCATGGAGCTCTGTTCTTCCCATGTAAAAATGATTTGAAGTAATTATCATGATTGTTCTTGTTCTTCAATGAGGGATAAGAGAGTCTCAATAGAGATTGTGTGTGTCTGAAATCACTTCAATGAAATGATTATTCAGAACATCTTGAAGATACCTCATCTTGAATGCACATTGGAAAAGTAGTTAATACAAGCATTCATAGCCAGGGAAGGAATTCTCCTTCAGGACTGGAAACTGGTCATGACTTTTCCTTGTTTGTTATTTTACAAATTGATAGACCTTGATTTGAGTGCTGTTTATCCAGCAAAAAGCGAGGGGGTGTAATGTTCATTCTGTTCTGAAGAGTAAGTCCTAAAATCTTCAAAGTCCTCCCTAAAGCCTGATATTTTTTAAGTCTCTAAATAAACACGTTTTATTTGACATCTGTTTGCCCCCTTTACACAACTCTGTCCATGTGTAGTAGGACTTGATTTATAGACCTTCCACAGAGGGTCAGTGTCTATGGCTCAGAGCCAGAGTGGAGGCATTTGTTGCATTTCCACAGAGTTTCTCACAAAATCTGTACACAGCAATACCTTAGTGCTTAACTGATGGCAGTCAGTTTTTCCTTCCTAAACCACATGCAGCTCATCAGCTGTGAAACCTGGCTCTCATGTCTGTGGAGGTGTTGATAATACAGACCCTCAACTAATCTGAAACCCAGGACGATGGAAGAAGTGTGCCAGCAGGGTCTGCCGCAGGAGATGATATGGTGCTCTGTGGCTATTTTCAGTATGAAGCTTCAAGAAGCTTCTCAGAAGTGTGAGAAAAACTGATTTTTCTTGTTTTGGTTGAGGAGTTGTAGACTTTGGCCATCTGAAGGCAAGTAAGGAGTCTCCAAGTGAAGAATAGTTATGGATGAAACTAGGGCAGGGTGGTTGGATGGGGGAAGGTGAGAGAGGAAGAAGCTTTGATTTCTCTGTCTCCAGACAAACAAGAAATGGAGCACAGAGACGATGCTGCTGTTGCTGTTGCAGTAGTTTATGCTACACCCAGCTAAACACTGTGTTAGCTGGTTTTCTGGAGCCTGACACGGTAAAAAACCCCACATGAATAGGGCTGTGACTGAATTCCCTAATCAGCTCCTTGACTTCTCTGGCCAGTACTGGGCAAAAACTGTAAAGAGCTCAGGATGATTAGGCACCCCTCCTTAAGGCCAGTAATGCAGGTTTGATGTTGTTAAAAGTTGGGCAGTGTAGACAATCTGATTTATCCTTTAAATCCTCCAAAACTAAAGTAAGACTGAGTTGTTTTTAGAAAAGAACAAAGGAGGAGTTAGTGAACTCTTACTGTTATGTCCCCAGCTATTGCCTCTCATTTTTCTGCCTGTCAAAATAACTTTAAAGTACATCTTGCATTTGCCTTCCCTTTAGCTGATGTTAAAAAAGACATCAAGTGTCATCAGATGTTCTGTATTGGACAGGTTTTTGGTCAATGGGGGACCGAGCATCAACAACATCAGTAAAGCACATTCAGGGAAATAAGACTGATTCTGATGTGAAATCTTCCAAGGGAGAGCCCTGCCACCATTTGATATGCAGCTGTTGTTACTTAGATTATAAACCTGGGCATCTAATTTTAAGGACAGGGTAGAATTCTCTCTTTTGAAGCATATAAATTCTTAACTGCCACAGATAATATTAGCTCAAATTATTATTTCAACTCCAACACAGATTATAGGACAAGAGAACTTAACTGGAAATTAAAAAATAAATTCAGCATAAATATCTATCAGAAACCACCTTTTCATGTAGAGAAGAATAAATACTTAGAATAGCCTGCAGGCAAAGTTGTAGAGGCAAAAAGCACCAGTGTCATTCAAGAAACAATTAGATATCATCCTTGGGGAAACAGTCTACTAAAATGAATATGTCTTGATGAACCAAGTGACTTTTATTCATTCTCCAAAATTCTCTCATGTGGTTATAATTCTATTGAAGAATGCTTCAGCATTTTGGCCTCCAGCAATGTCAATTCTTCCTTGAATTATCCTGTTCATCAGTTCACTGATGACAGTGATCCTTTCTTACGCCATAACTAAACAATCACCAGCCCTGTATCATGACAATGCTTTAAGTACATGATCAAAATTCATTTTCAGTCCCATGACTGTACCCAGTCCTGTATCCAGACTGATTAACAGAAAGTTTTTCAGGCATCTGGAAAACAAAACGTCAAAAACCTTCTCAGGGTTTTAAAATTAACTGGAAGAAACATGGCCGTTCTCCACTCTTGGCACACAGCATGCACCTTTTAAATGAAAAACATACAGGAAAGCAACAAGTTAAAACTCCCTCAGAAACCTAAGCAGATTCATGAAGATCCTTGTAACTCTCCAGTGGTCACTAAAGTAAATCTTTTAGTATTTGAAGTATGTTTGCTTTAAGTTAATACAGATAAAAATGAATACAAAATTAAGCATTGACAATGATTTTTTTATAAGATGTAGTCCTCTTGAAACATTTAAAGTAAATACTGGGAAAATATAATCACTGCTATAAATAAGGAAAAGCATAGCTTATCTGTACCAACATAACAACCAAGTAGAAACACTCCGCTTTGATAAAAGAAACTTTGACAATTTAGGCAACTGGGGAAAACCTGGTGTTACCTGTAAAGCTGTGTATCTTTCTGTTTTTACTTTTAAAACACTTGCCTCATACACACAAGTCACAGGAGCTCCAGATTAGTCTGATGTTTGTTTCTCCATCCATAGTTTTAGGAGGTACTTCTGAGCCTTCTTGCACTCTGCACTGCACTGTCAATTCCCACCGAAATTAGGAACAAGCAGCATTTCACAGGACTGGCCCCATGTACCTAGAGAAATAACAAAGGAAAAGGTGTGTCTGGAAATCCATCCCCACACAGAATCTCTGTAGTGCTCTCTACATGTCACAAATTGAAGCTCAAGGGGAACTGCATGGCGGGAGCGCAAACTTAAAAATCTGCAAACCTGTTGAGTAAAGTGGGTGTTCACTACACCATATAAATCCAAGCTAGAGAATATTGCAAAAATAACTTAGACTACCCAAAAAAAAAAAAAATGTTCTGAGATTTTAGAGTTTTGCTAAATGGTATGGGCTATCAAGCACAAACATTCATTTAGTCTAGGTTAAGAAATCTATTAATATTGCTGTGTTATAAAAGATAATTTCTGCAGCCAAAAAATATTAATAGTAAAAATTATATTAGCAATTTAAAATGCAAGAAAATTAATTACTCGAAGTTCTCCACATTTTGTTTAATTGGAATACAAGATCTAATACACCAATGCTGTTCATCAATAAGGTATTTTTTAAGTGTTCAAGCTTTAAATATGTGGAGAATTTTAGTATTTTACAACTTTGAAGAACTAAATTGAAGTTTAATAACATGGAAACATCAAACCATTACTTTCATTGTGACATTGCTACATATTACTAGTACATCGAAAAATTCAGATTCTGTCACACAGACTATTTATTTTCGAAATATAGCATGTAAGTAATACCAGAAAAGACACCAGAAAGGCAACATAAATTTTCCGAGAAATCCTTCTGAAGACAATTTTTTTTTTCTGCATACAGAAATGTAACATTAATATCAGTTACTAGGAGTGTAGGAGTTCTGAAAACAAGAAAAATATCTCTTGGCATATTATGGTTTCCACCTGCTAAATCTTCATGTGTCTACTATAGCTTCATTTCTCTTGCTATTAGAATTTGCAACACAGACTTTTCTGCAATAAGATGGTTCCTACTTCTTTGAGATTCACACTGGATCCTATCACAAGTTATTTGTGCTACACTTCTTTTTCCTTCGATTTTATTCATTTTGTCATCGCTTTTCAAGAACTTTCCACACAGATGGACACTTATCCATGTTGTTAAATTACTGAAGCAGTCTATTAATTCACAGATTCCCTGACATGGATGTGTGTTGGCACAATTTATTGGTTTACAGAGTCCCTCCGCAGCAGAACATTTACCTAATGCTGAAGTTTTTGTGTCACTAGTTACAATTTACACAAGGTCAGCCCTAAGAGCCAAGGTTTGAAGTCAGATTCCTGAGAAAATACAGCTGTCCTCATCAATTTTAGCACAAGAATAATTATTCTGTAGTCACCTACAGCAAATTGTATTTGCATAATATTGAGATACTTGCTCATGCCGCTATGCAATCAACTGTTCTCTTCAGAGTTTTGGGTTTTTTTCCTTCATTTCAGACCCCTCACCCAAATAATTCATATAAATAGTTTTAAAGCTCCAATATAAACTCTGAATTCTGTAGTAATGTAGTAGCAAAACTGTCCAGGGCAAAAATGTGCCATTTACAGTTTTTAGTTACTGTTCCCCAAATTTTTGGGAGTCACAGTCAAATTTTTACCTAATATATTAAAATGTAGTTTTTTTCTCAAGAAGAGGTTTTCTTGTTTAGGGAAAAACAAATAATCCCCTCATTAAGAGTGTAAAACTGAGTATATTTCCCTCCTTACCTTCTGGAAGATCATTCCTACTGTTCTTTGTTATTTGTTTCTTGAGTTTGCATAACCCTGCCCTTTCTAAAAGGCTAAATGAAAAAGTTGAAGAAAGCTTTCTGAAAAGGCAACCTTTTTCATTTTTTTCCCTATACTTCAAACATTTGAAAAATACCATCTTTTTTAATTCTTAAAAAAAAGTTAAACGTTACAGCTAGTCAAAAATGCTGAAGAGACATTTTAAAGGACAGTATGTTTCAACCTTAACTAAATTTCAGCTATACCTTTATATCTATAAAAACTGGTTTTAAATGTCACATAATATAATAGAGGGTTTTCTCAATCCTGTAACCCTCACTAGGACACAGTCCAATCTAAGGTATTTTCTCAAGAGAAAAATAACAATTAAGAGGTTTTATAAATTAACCCTGTTGCTTCTTTTATGAATTTTGTTGACTTAACTAAAAAAGAACCCACTGGCCATTTCCATAGTGAAATTTCTAGGTACAAAGTAGGTATTTCTGACACTGATTTGGATGTCAAAAACCCACTTGCTTCAGTGGATTTTGACCAAAATAAAATGGTATGGGTGCTATAAAAGGTAATCTCTGGTGAGAAACAAAGGGGAAGAAATCAGTACTACTATTCTATGGGCAAGTCCCTTTGCTCACAAAAGACTTAAAGTCATTTTGGATTTTCATTGGCTGGTTTGGTTTTGGGGGTTACCAATTTTGTCAAAAGAGAGTATAATATTTTTCAAGGGCTGATGTCTTCAAAACCAGATTCAGACAATGTTGGAAATTGGAGAGGTCTTCCTTTTCAATAGTATTTGGAAAAGCTTTTTTCTGTGTGGATTCATGGACATGTAATAAGGAAGATATTTAACCTAGCTGAAACTGCTTCATGATTTTCAGAGTGCCAGGGATATAACAGCTGCCCACAAAGAGGGGATAGACCTCAGTGAACTTCTGGAGCTTGAAATCCAAACCCAACTGAATCTTGGGTTTAGATTGAAATTTAGAAGACCTGGCAATTAGTCTAAGTAAAGAAGGAGAATATCTAAATAAATAGTTACAATTCATATCTGAAATTATTGCATAGACAATATTTTTTTTTATGTCTAATTCCGTGTTATCCCCTCATTTTTTGTCAAAGGTTCTACCCAGCTAAGAACATCTGAGGTTTCTCCCTTGAAGGACTGACAAAGCCTTGGAGTACAGCCATCCTTCTGGCTGGGTACCCAAATGAAATGTCCCTGCAGGCATTGAAATCCTCTGCTGAACTTGATTGTTTTCTCAAATGTATTCCAAAGCAGGATTTTTTTAATTCCCTATACCCACTATAATGCCATAGCATTGCACCTGCTTGCTGCTCTGAGGCATCAGACAGACCTGAAAGGAGAATATGGGCTACAAAAAAAGCCTATGCCCAAAAGTTTTTACACCCCATCATGTTACTCTACAACTTAGCCCCCAAAATATCAATGAATAATTTAGGTCACACAATTTTTATAACAGTTAAGGAAAGCAAAACTGCTGATGTGTTTTATAAGGACCTTAATCTACTCTATGTTAGTCAATATTGTATTTGATCATGCACTTGGAGTTGCAAAGAGGATTTTGTGCCATCATTCCAACAAATCAGAAACACCATAACTCACATGAAAATGATATAACTGACCACATTAATTTACTTTTATGTTATTGTTCTGAGCAACTCTGAATTACAGGCTTCATTAAAAAATGGTTGGTACCAATTTATCTCTCCAACATTAAACAGTTTCTAATTCTATCTCTACTTTAGTTGTGAAACTTTCTGATAATCTTGAAAGAACAAAATTACTATGCTTTGTTTTCTGTCAACGCCAAGAACTCACAGGCTATTATTTTCATTTGGAAAAGCTGATTAAGGTACTTAAATTATATTCTCACACTTGCCTATTTGAAAAAGGCTTAAGGAATGTAACAGGCATTGAAGCAGGGGTTCTATATAAAAATTTTAAAATCAATTAAATTTATGGAAAAGCTATAATTTTCCACTGGTAAATCTCCCTTATGTCTTAACAGTGTCACTTTTCACTACACTGTGTATCATGGTTAAAAAAACTTCACTTTTTTCTTTAACATACATTTTACCAAAATTTCAGAGATAATGTCTCATTTCTCATAAATTGTTTTTATAATCCTAACCATGGATGCATGTATTGATCTTGCAGTCCAAATTTGGCAGGTTTAATTGTTCTTTCAAAATACAAGAAGAATCTTCTGATATTCACATTTGCTGCCCAGCATCTGAGGTATAAAATGTAGTACAAGTGCACCCTACTTGAGCAATAGCAAAGAAGAACACTGATAGACAAAAGTGCAAGTGTAGTTTCTCCAACACCACTGCTCACCAAAACCACTTTTTTCATATAAAGATACTTCAGATAGCAAAAAAGAAATCTATTTTTTTTTTTTTACTATAATGGTGAAACCAGTATGGGAGATTAAATTATCTATTTAAATTAGAAAATGTAAAGAGCAAGCTCATTTTTTATTCACATAACCTCTATGTGCATTTTTCAAGGAAATAATATGAAGACAAATGAGACAAAACAGTAAAATTCATATGTGCTAAGCTTTTTCCAGACACATAATGAGATGGCAATCAACTTGAGATTTGACTGAATGTAAATGAGCATTCAGTCAGAATTTTGATAATACAGAGGGCATTCAAAAGCTGAGTAACTTATGTCTTATATTTTAATAAACTCAAGTGGTAAGATGGAAAGAAGGAGGTAAGATTCAAGTAAGCAGAAGAAAATTGTTTTGTGAAATGTATTTCATGATGGATGACTTCAGAGTGTTTGCAGACACCTGTATCGCTGGCTTACAATTAAAATTCATTAGGTCTTGCAAGGCCTGGATAACATTTTGTAAATAAGAAGCAGCATGTGAAAAATTTGAATGAATGCAAGGACTTAATGGAATAATCATGGCTTGAAGTAGCGCTCCACAACACAACAATACACAAATATGTATGTGTCAAGGACTAAATCATGCTGACTCTACTTACACTGGCAGCTCCATTAACTTGGCTTATTCTGAAATTGACCAATCAACTCAGAGCAATAAAACAAACAGCACCCTAATAACTTTGGTGGCCATCCCATCACCTCTATTTCTGCTGGTAATATGTTACGTAAGCATAACCCATAAAATGCATGAGACCACATCAATAATTTCAACCGAAGGAATCTTTTTTCTCAAAAGTAGATTTTTTCTATTCCCACTCACATTAACTTCAATTCAACTCAGAGACAGAAGGCTTAAGTTAATGTTAGTTTAATGTCTAGTTAAGATAATGAAATATTTTTATAAAATTGTTTCCATTTAAGATTCAGATTTCTGTCATTTATTTCAGTGAATCCAGGATTATACTCTATGGGTTACATAGGAATCTATCATTTGCTCTTATTCTTTTGTCAACTCCTGCTAATTTATTAATGATAATTTATTATTTATTCTCATATTCAAAGAAACTATAAAGTGGAAAGCATGCATAGCCCCAGATATAGTGAAGAAAAGGCTTTTAACAAAACCAAGCACAGAAACATTTTTGCTTGAAGTCAGAAGTCATCAATCTCTTACCATCACTGGCACAACACCACTCTCTACAAGTAACTGAGTAGCAAATGAATCTACCTATTAAAATAATGGAACATGCAATCAGCACACCCACCAGTGCTTTCAAACACTGATCTGAAATACTTTGGAATGATCTCAAATTACTCAAATAATTGTGGAAATCCCAGCTTGACTTGGAGCAGGAAAAGGAAGCATTCATACAGCTGATACTGCTGGGGTGAAGGAAAAGGTAGCACCTGTTCTTTTAATCCACCCATGATGCATGTTTGCTTTTGCCATCCAGCAGCAGCTATGGTGGACACCAAGAGCCTTAGAACACCTGGCTTAACCCAGATGCTGCAGATTAGGTGGGAGCTATAAAGAAGCTCAGCAGTGAACCTGAGTTCAGTGCTCAGTCTGGATCTATCTACCAGATGCTGCTGTTGTATTTGGCCCATCCAGCTGTGCTGACTCCTCAGTCTGTTGTCTCCTCCTTCTTTACAAAATTAAGGAAATTTCTTTACCACATATTTAAATAGTCAGAAACATTTTGTTTCAACCTTCTTCCTATTTTTTTAAGACCAATGCCTTGACTTTCTCCGTCCCCTGCTAGTTTGCCACCTATACACAACTATGTGAGAGTAACACACCAACATGTTACTGTACATTTTAAAGTTTTCCTTACAAGACAGGTGAAAAAGGAGTGATTATACATAGCTCAAATCCTTTAGTCCTTCCACTAACTCGATGGGACTGGTTTTCAAATCTATATGCAGTTCAAACAGGACAATCCCTCTCTACAGGACCTTCTCATTTGAATTATGCGATTTGCTATTCAGATCTCAACCCACCTGTCAAAAATATTAAAGGGCAAATAAAACACCCAGAAAACATGGAGAATGAGAGATATGCATTGTCAAAGAAAGTTATTATTATCTTGTAATACCATAGCAAATGTCTTATTATGGGGAACAGTTGAGAAAAAAACATGCAATATTTCATACTAGAAAAAGACATACAACTAGATGAAAATAAATATGAATGGAACTTTTAAAACATAAATTGTGTTGTTACAATTGATATAGATGCTACCACACCTTAATGTTTTTTCAGATGCAATTCACATACTTGTTTTCATCTATCTTTACATCTTTTCAGCTCTTTTAATTTACTGCCTCTTGCATAAATGCCCATTTTATTCCTCTATATGCATCTTTGAACTCTACTTTTCCATTAAGCAAGGCTTAGCCTTCTACAAGTTTTTTCCATATCCAAGCAGCAGCTAGACATCTCAGAATGCCTGCAAATGTAATTGTCCCTAATCATTACATGACAATAATCACTTTAATGAGACCTAGTCTTGTCAAACTACTGGCATAGTGTCAGCTCTTTAGTTCCCAGACAAGGAATTCTGAACCAGGACTTTGGTTGTACTGGTTTTTTCATCACCATATTTTTTTCAAGGAGGTGATCAGTTAGATCTCCACTGTCTGCACTGAGAGTTTATACAGAAGGCAATGCCAGCCACTGCTCTGAGCTCAGCTGACGCCAGTTCCTGCAGAAGGCAAGGATCCCAATCTTTCAGCCCTAACAAGAGAGAGGCAGATAGTTTGCAGTCAAAGGAGAAGGCCACAGAACGTACAGCACCGATGCTTTTGCAGTTGATGCATTGCACAGCCCTCATGCCAGCAATCAGCTCTGCCACATATTTTCCTTCCAGCCTCAGCGAAGTCATCTGTTCTCCTCGTGAATCAGTGCCACACTGGCACAGCGGGGAGGACAGTGTGCTCCCCTGCCTGTCATTTGTCTGACTTTCAAAATTAGCTCCAGCCTTTCATGGAGGAGCACACGGAGGCGCTTTGTCAAACAAGCAGAACCCCGCTGGTGCTGAGACCTTCCCCACCGCGGCGAGGCCGCGGCTGCACGAGCGACACCTGCCTTGGCAGGCCTGGGGAGCCCACCCACGCGTGCTCTCCGAGTGATGCAGCCATGTGCATGTCAACAATAAAGTGAACCCTGAGAAGGAAAAAATGTCCTCAATAAGCCAGGGAAAAAGGTTCATTAAATCTGTTAATTTATGCTAGAATTTGAAAGACTTTGCAGCCTGTCTCAGTGTTACCACTACTTAGAAGCAAACTCGTGATTAAACAGTGGTTAACATTTAACTTAAAACCTTGCTGCTTTGAGAGATTTCATTTATGATTTGAAGTTTCTAATTCAGACTCAAACCAGGAAACTAAATATTTTAGCAATTAATAAAGTCTTTTCCAAACTTCAAGTAGACTTTTTTCATCCATTAATTTATTCTCAGTATTTGAAGTGTGGGACAAGGAAACCAAAACACCACCTGTGGTTCTATTTTATTCCTAACACATCCTTCACTTATCATTTTAAATACTGCATCAAAAGGAATCTGTTAAGGTGATCATGTTCACTGTCAATTCAGAAAAATAATATAGTATTATCTCCTAATGATGTGATTCATACATTTATAATAAATCTAAACCCTACTTTCTATTTAATTCTTCCCTCACAAAATCCTAGTAATAATGCCTGGAAGATAACTATAGAAAGGAACTAATATCTGATCTCTACACACTCTTTTTTATCCTTAATATGTTGTTTTAATTAAAAGTAGTGTTGTTTATATTTGAAGGAACATTAGGAAGAAATTGAGTGTTTAATATGCCATATATGAAAGGGATGAAATAATCAACACTTTCTGAAGTCTTGGAACATAGAGTCATGTTATGTGATATTACAGCCATTAATCAGATCATTACTCTGTCCTTTGGATATGAAAATGCTTGATAATTAGGTTAAAACATATACCTGCATGTCCTCCATGTAGCAGAAAGTTTAATTTATGCATAAGATAAGAAGAAATAACCTAGTGTGGCTTCATAGCTTTTCGTTTTTTAAAATGCAGTTACATTTTTTAAAAAATAAAGAAATTTACCTAAACTTTTAAATACTGGTTTTGTTAAATGAATGAATTAATCACAACAGATAACAACTGGAAATTTTATCTACCCTTACCTTTCAAAACCTGTCCTGGCAGGTTTGATGAGCAGAACAGCCTAACTCCAAGTCACTGTGGTACCTCTTCAGTAATCAATTAAATCCTTGGGGCAGACTGAGGTGATGATTTGTTTGCAAAGTAGCTAAAATATCCTCTGCTTCAAAAGAATATCTTTTATTCCCCAGTTAGAAAGTTATAAGATTTTTTTTTCCACGTTCTCAGAGGTTTTTGAGGTTCTCACTCATCTGGGTTTTCACATTCTTTTTCCCAGTGTGACAGCAGTTGATACTGTGCTTCTAACACAGAACAACTCTGTTACACTTCTCAAGTTTCCTGACACATCAGGGGCTGATCATACAAGATGCTGAATGTAGCTGGTCCAACACCGTGTTATGCTGGAAGCTATTTGAAAAGTGTGAGAAAAGAAATTTTGTGAAATTTATAGTTTCAATGTTATAAACAGTGACAGCGTGTACGTAACAGAGGAGTCCAGTGCACCCTCTTAAAATTTTTCTTTCATGGTTTTACTCAAGAGAGTAGTAAGTGTTCTGATGAAGGAAAATACCAGCCTAAAGTCTCCCAAGCCCAAGTATTAAAGACACAGCCTTTCCTCTTTGTGTTTATGCTGCTTCTAGGATTATTTGGAGTAGCCACAGTTGGTTCAGCTGGGAGGGGAGTGAAACTTCTTTTCTGATACAGCCATTACAGCTACACCTGAGTCTGCTTTAAAATTGACAATCTTCCCACAAACATTCAGTTCCACTCTTCAGGCTGGCTCTGTATCATTTCCTGTGACTGAATGCAGGAAGAAAGAACAGGAAAAAAATTGAAAAAGCACACTTGACCCAGGTGCTTGCTTTCCATGCTGCCTTTGTGTGACATAAATCAACAATTTTGTATGTCTGTGGCATTTGGCTGCTGTAGCTGAGCAATTACCTTCAGATATTGGCGTCTCCACCTCAGCTATACTCTGGGGTAAGGGCATGAATTCGACCCGAAATACCCCCATAACCCGTTCAGATCCACTATAAAAGCAGCCAGTAAGAGGGAACTTCAGACAGTTGCCATTCTGTAACACTGGACACATCCTGGAACTCAGAACTTCACTTGTACAAAAGCCAGGTCAAGCCATTATTCCAGTTTTCTGGCCATCTCAGAATCCTTTGTTTCTTGCCTCTGACTGACTCTGAAGCAGAAGCTAATTATCACTTCTAAGCTGCATATGTTAATAAAACTCTTAAAGAGCCTCAGTAATGGATTTTTGACACCTTGAAACTAAGAGTAGAACCTAAAGTGGTTTTTTCCATGAGGCTCAATCAACTAGTGCAATAATCCAACAATTAAGGATAAATTATTAACTAAAAAAAAATTCTGTAGATATCTAATTGTTTATTATGTCTTAATCCACTACCCTTCCATTTCACCACTGATTTTGTGATGCTTAAGGAGTGCAAACACAGCCTTACAATGGCAGAAAGAAAGGATGAAACTTCAAACTAAACAAAAACTTCATCTCAGAAAATTTTTGATACTATTTAGGGGAGTTCCAGTTTCAGAGTTTGTATCTAAACTGCTTGTTTCCATATAAATTGCTTTTAGCTACAATAATAAAATGAGGGAAAATAGGAGATATCTAGGTTTAGGTAACTTCAGCATTGTGGTAAACACAGACATACAGAAAAACTGAATGGAGGAGAAAACTAAAATGTTTTTGTCAGGCTGGCAAGTTAAGAATATCTTTTATTCACTTGGTTTCTTTACTTATTTTTTTGTTTGTTTACTGTTTGGATGAAAAGAAATATCTTCAGTAATCCTAACATATGCTCTTTGTACCTTGAGATAGAGATCATCTGATAAATACACTTGAAAGACCTCAGCATTTGCAACGACATGCCTATACTTACAGCTTTTCCCTGCAGTACTGATAATGTTATACACAGAAAAGAGGATCTGTGCACAATACAGGGACTTGCCTACTCCTACAGAGCCTCAGCTTTCCTTTTGCTGTCCCAAACTGTCTGTTGAATAGCAATGAGGCTGATAATGAACTCCGTAAAATGACAGCTTCTAGAAGTTCAGAGTTCCCTTAAAGAACAGCCACACTTCAAGACAAGATTTCTTTTCATCTGACAAAGAAATTTGTTTTCAAATATGTCTCTCTTAGGTATCTGGGGAATCCAGTGGACAACATGACAGACTGCTTCAATTTCTGAATTCTTACCCAGGAAGCCCCACAGGAAAGGGCTACTCCCTTTCTAGTGGTGAAAGCAAAGAGGCTGCACTGTTCTACTGCCAATGTGCTCAGAACACAGGCATCAGGAGTGAGGAGGAGGCCTTTCACACCTCATTTACAAACCGAGTCTCAAAATGTTTCGGTATCATATCTTGCACATTCTCTTTCAATACTGAGTGAATTAACAGACACCACTTACTGCAGAAAGTGTTAGATAATAGAAAAAGAGAGACTGGTTTATCTTCTAAAGGATTCATATGTGATAAAAGGAACATTCAAAATTCACCGGAGGATGGGAGGGCTGTAACACAGAATTCTCCACTCAAGGCAAGCAAGAGTGTAGTTTACAAAATCTCTGGTATTTTGAAGTTAATGGGAAAGCACAGAGGGTAAGAATTTTTTATGTTTGTGTCTACAGAATATAAATAAGAGAAAAATCAATCTCTCTCTTCCTATTTATCTAGCTGCTTACAGGGTCCTCAGAAACAGTTTGAGAGCTACAAAATCATGAATGGATTTTATCCTTGAGGTCTTCAATCAGCACAGGAAGTATTCCCTATTTACTGGGTCATAAACAGAATGTTTTTTCAAATCAGGAGTTAATGTATATTTGAGAGCCCTTATCCAGTAAGACTTTTTTCATCCTTGTCTAGTTCACAGAATATTAATCTGTACTGGTGTAGTAAAGCAACACAAAATGATCCCAATATATCATCCACCTATGATCACTATTACAAAAGCAGTGGGTTGCTTTTAGGGCAGTATTACATTATGCAGAGGTGTTTTAAGTTTATTAAATGCTCTCTGAATCATGGTAGAAACCAGGCAGAGCACAGAAAGAGGATGAAACATGTAAGCAGCAGTTTTAGAGGATTTTGGATACTGCTCAAAGGGCAGGTATTTAAGAGCGTGAGGGACTGGGAAGCACGGAAACAGACAAATAGGTAAGAAATATATTTCTTTAAACGTGTTAATTTTCTCTAAGAGACAAAGATTTCATCATTAGAATGAGAAAGAGAACAGCTTTTCATGCTTGAAATAACCCCAGTTGTGATGCTTGCTAGGAACTTTTGTTGTTTCTTAATTGTTTTCAAAAACTAAGTTTATTAATGTCCAGTCTGGTAATCTGAGATTGCTTCTCCTGCAATTTTCATATTGATTTTCATTATCAAAATGAAATTATATTTTTAATAGCTTCTAACTCCTTGCACTATCTGGCAAAAATCATGACACATTAATTAAATCTTTATGTTAATGGTCTTAGAAGTAGTTCCCACCTCAATAAATCAGAACCTTCCAAATCTGCACAGTTTATTCCACTTGCAATCAATGTTAATTTCCTTTTGCTTCAGCAACTTCATTTACTTTTCTACTGAAAGTCCAATTATTTCTGATTACAATTTCAACATATTAAAATTAATGTGATATACTATCTATACTGTAATTCATTGTAATTTAAGTTTCAGTACACTATGGTGTTTGGATTTATTTTCAAGGTAATCTGACAGGATAAATACTAATGTTACTATCCCAAATTTTAGGTTCTGATTTTCACATAATTCCTCTGCAACTGAGCCATGATGTCTATCTGGGCTGCTAACACCATGAAGTTTATTTTTGATCATACTACATGTGACTAAAGAAAATTAGAAATGCAAAGCTATGGTTGCTTCTACAATTATAGAAGCATGCCTGTCAGAGCCTGTGGGCTCTTGTAAAATTAACATAGTCACATGTTCTCCATTAAATGAAGTGATACTCTGATTTTTCAGATTCCTTACAAAACTCTTTTTTGAGGCTTTTCAAATGTTTCATCACTTGCCTCTCTTTCTTTACATTCCTGCTTTAATAACAGTTCTTCTGGTAGTCTTTCGTGATGCCTTGTCCTTCTTTCTAACATCACTCTGAAGTAATGAGTGAGGAATTCCTAGTATTTCCTTTTAATACAGATTATATAATGAGGACAGTTTTTTGAAGATTGTTTAACATATGATCCTATTAAAACTGCTGTGGAAAGGAACTTATATGAAGGATTTTTGAAACCTATTAGGATTTTCCTCTGGATTTGTATGCATTTGCCATGATTCTGCTTTCATTTTAATCTTTTATAGTAAATTACCTAATTGTAGATTTCCATTCCTGCAACTGATTGCTTTATTTATGCCTTATTTCCTCCTTTATAAATTGTCTTTGTTACCTTTGTGACTTCTTTTATGGGCAGAATCCATTTTTGGCCTTCCCTGTCAAAGCACTGCAATCTTCTTCCTCTGATTAGCAAATTAGACATTAGTATATGCATCAGGATAAGGAGCTGAAAAAATGATGAGAGATTTGAAGCACTCCTGTAGTTAAATGATTGAGAGCTTTATACAATAGTGTAAATCATTGGAGGCTTCTTTGACTAAATCTGACAATTCCTTTAAATCATGTGAGGGACCATTTGAGACATATTGACACTTCATTAGGCAAACAGACTGGAGATCCTGGATGTGTTGTATAGCACTTCATTAGATCAATCACTTTAGCTAATTCACGTACATTACTTTAATATGGCCATGAAAGCAGAAGGCAGAGGTTGTATTTGATACTTTCTAAGTGCAAAAAGAGCTAGAAAATATTGTGTTTAGTTTCTTCTTGCCCTATCTCTGACAGAGTTGGAGGAAGGTCCCTTATACATTCATTCTTATTTCTACACATCTGTAAAACAGACATAATTCTCTGAGGAATCCTGGTTCTAATAAGATGAATATTTCCACTCTGATTTCAGTAGCTCCAAAATTTCTGAGGTTTGCATTTCTGGATAAAATCCACCAATCACTTAAGCAAAAGTAACTTCAAGCACAAGCTGATTTTTGCATAACATATCAATTCACCATCCAGAAACAGATGTTGGAGATATCAAACGAGGCTGCCACAAAACGTACCTAAGACCTGGTCTACAGCAGAGGCTGGCTGAGAACTAACTGTTCACTGTGTCTCCAATGAGAAGAGTCAGGAGAGGAAAACCTAAAAGTCAAAAGAAGCTAGTAAGAGCCATGTTAAAATCCAAAGATCAGAAAGTAAATATTGGATATGGGTGTGCTGGGTTTTTTCTCCTGTTTGAAGTGTTCCAGAACCTCAAAACCTTTTTTTCCTACCCTAATGGATATTGTGGCTACTCAGGTTTGTATGGATTCAAGGGATGAGGAACATGTTGGAAGAAAAAAACAAGAGAAGAGAGATTTTTTTTCAAACACACAGAAGCAAAACTGGCTTTGACTGTCTAGCTCTTACATATTTTTCAGCTAAAAAAACATTTTCTTAGTAGCAGTATCATACTCAATCTAACAAGCAGCAGATTTAAAACAAAACAAGAAGAAAGCAATATTGTGGATATATGGATGTTTACTTGGTGGTCTTAGATTGGGTCACAGGAATAACCAAGTCGTTCAGACAAATTTTATATAAGTTGCACTTTCCAGTGAGGCACTTGAGGGCTAAGGCTGGGAATAATGGCTCTCTAAATGATAGTTTGCTGTTCATAATCATCTTCAATCATTCCTTTCTCCTTCTCCCTTGCTTCAAGTCTAGAGTATAAAGGTATTTATCTTTATGAAAAATGCAGAACAAAGCTGGTACACAAACTCAGTAAGTTATACTTGTGCTCTTATGGACATTAAACCCAATATTCCTCTGCCCTCAAGGAAGAAAAAGCATCAGGCATGGAGCTATCCTCCTCTTTACTTATATATCTTCTATCACTTCTAAAATAAGGAAAATCTATCTATAACTTCATTAGAATTCAAAGATTTTGCTTATTTCTGATTTAAAAATAGCAGTTTAATGCATGAAAAATATTTTGCTTGTTTGTTTGGGTTTGGGGTCTTTTCCTCACAGAGTTCAGTCTCACAATGGATATACAACTATTGAGGACACGTTACAATCAATCATTCTTCCTAGAGCTTAAAGTATAATGCAAAACAGAGCATTTAAAAAAAAAAATCAACCTGAACTGTGAGCCTATTATTCCACTTCTAGACAAAGGCTGCTGTGCACAACCTCAGGACATCCAGTAGCCTGGATTTTAGCAGTAGGTATTCAGTTAAAAAAAAAAAAAAAGCAAACAAAATCGTTCAAGCTTATTTGCTGGTTATTTGAGTAGAGGTTTAGTAAAGGCTGGCATTGTTAGCTTGATGGTTAAAGTGATGCAGCTTAGGCAAATACATCAAAATCTGGCTTTAGTGAAATCAACTGTTTCTGGCAAAACCTCTGTTACAGTCATTGCAGTTAATAGCCACGTAAAAATGGGATTTATCAAAAGGAAATCCTACATAGTTATCTACAGAAGTTAACAATTGTTAGTTAACACAACTACTGATATTTTTCAAACAGAGAAATAAAATACATGCTTTCCTTTCTTCTATGTACACTTATATAATGAATTTTCAATAGCTGGTTTCAACTCTTGCCTGCAAGCAAAATATTTAGTGCTTAGAATATATGCCAAAACACATGCAAATTAGGAGTTTCAGAGACCTGTATCCAGCTCTGGGGCATCCAGTACAGGGGTGTGGACCTGTTGGAGTGAGTCCAGAGGAGAACCACAAAGATAATCAGGGGTTTGGAGCACCTCTCCCATGGACACAGGCCGGGGTTGTTCAGCCTGGAGAAGGCACCAGGGCAGTCTTCCAGGACCTAAAGGGGGCCTACTGCAGAAAGACAAAGCATTTCCAGCATAGCCCCAAAACTTTCAGTATACGGGGGAAAATATACAGGCAGACGTGTTTCTCTCTTCCTCCCTTTGAGATCATTTACAGAGGAACAACATGGAGAAATCCCTGCACACAACCTGCAGTGGACTGCAACAGTGGTTTTTCTCTGTAAAATCAGTTGTAGCTTGGTCTGCTGGAGTAGGCAAAAAAAAAAAAAAGGCTCAATGATTTTAATTCCTCCATAATCTGGTCTGACTGGATGTCCGGGACATCCAAGTGACAATAGGAGCAATCATTCTGAATTTGATTTTAACGTGCTCCTTGAGCTGCATATCCTTCATTGGAATAGTTAAATGCTATCCCTGTGGATAGGTCACTCTTGAGGGAAGTACCAATAGCAACATAATTTCCTTCTTTTTACAGAGCATTCCCTACACCTCACAGGCAGCATTAAATCCATTAAAGATTAGCCATACTGCAGATTAGGCCTGACAAGATAAAAATCACATAAATAATAAATGCTGAAGTAGCATGCCATGCCAAAGCCTATTTCATCAAACACGACAATGAAAACCTCTTACTATTTTTGTTTTGATATTACTGATATTGTAAGGGGACAATAAGCTGCATCTTCCACACTTCGAAGCCTCAGGGGCAAACTATTACAGATAAAACACCTTTGTCAGCCATCGGTAACCTGCTTTCCAGGAACCCAAACCCACTTCCACACTGGCCTGGAAAAGCCTTGCTGGATTTCATTATCAAGAAGTTTGCCTGTGAGTTTTAGGGGCATTTTTGATTAAGTTCTTCTGTGTTGATATAGACTGTATTTCACTTTATTTTTTTCATAACTGGTAACTTATTATGTTACTTGAGATACTTTTTATGCTTCTTTTAGTTATTGCAGGATTATTGTGTCTCCATGTCCACAGAGATTAAACATGGGAAGTGGTAAATGAGAATTTCCTTAATTTTTCAGCATGTTTCTCTTGGGGAGGGGAAGTCATTGCAGTCTCATATTAATTTTTCTTATTTTTAACAGTTAGTCCCTATTGTTTCATTAAGTGCATTACCTATATCTCTGCTGTCTATTTGTGCAAAAAAGTGCTTGATCTATATATTGTATGTTTAAAAAAATTCAGACTGTTGGTTTATTTTATTTTTCCAACAGAGAGATACTCTCAAGTTAATTATTTATACTTTGCTCACAACTTTTTTTTTTTTTCCTTCACATATCTAGTTAGATGATCAAGTTTAAAACAGATCTGGTAATTCAGCTATTTTGTGAAAAACAGCTGATTTCATCTCTTCATGTTTTATTAATGAGCTTCCTTGCATCTATTTTTTTTTTCTTCTGACTAGGTATAACTCCTAAGGAGTTAAAACAGGGATTTTGGCAGCTCTGATAGAGGGTGTGGGGAGTTGGAAGACACAAAGCTGGAAGGAGTGGCCGATACCCCAGAGATCTGTGCAGCCCTTCAGAAGGACAGGCTGGAGAGAAGGTCAGAGAGGAACTTTCTGAAACTCAACAAAGCAAAACGCAGAGTTCCTGCCCCTGGGAAGGAATAATCCCAGGCATTAGCATGGGCTGAGGGCTGAGCTGCTGGAAAGCTCTGTGGAGAAGGACCTGGGAGTCCTGGTGGACACTAAGCTCTCCGTGAGTTAGGAGAGCCCCGGGACAAAAAAGACCAAAGGTATCCTAGGATGCATTTGGAAGAGCATTGCCTGCAGGTCAAGGGACATGATCCTGCCCCTCCACTCAGCCCTGGTGAGGCCTCACCTGGAGTGCTGTGTCCAGTTCTGGGTTTCTCAGTCAAAGAGAGACACGGAGCTCCTGGAGCAGATCTGGTGGAGGACAACAAAGTTGATTAAGGGGCTGGAGCATGTCTCATATGAGGAAAGGCTGAGGAAGCTGGGCCTGTTCAGCCTGAAGAAGAGACAGATGAGAGGGAACCTCGTCAGTGTCTATCGGTATCTGAATGGAGGTTGCTGAGAGGATGCAGCCAGGCTCTGCTCAGTGCCAAGCAATAAGACGAGAGCAGAAACTGATGCCCAGCAAGTTCCATATGAACATGTGGAAGAAGCCTACTGTGCACTGGAACAGATTGTCCAGAGAGGGTGTGGAGTCTCCCTCACTGGAGACATTACAGAACCATCTGGACATGATCCTGTGCCACGTGCTCTGGGACAGCCCTGCCTGAGCAGGGAGGCTGGACAAGCTAACCCATTGTGGTCCCTTCCAACCTGACCCATTCTGTGATTCTGTGACCTGACTTTACTTCTGGCTTTGCATTTTAAATGCTGATTTTCTGTTAGGTTACCTTATGTCTCTCTAACTCAGTTTTCTCCCACCCTTTCTTCTTGTTTTCTCTACTTACATTTTCTGCTTTTGGTATTTATAAAATATATATCCCAAAACAAAGACCCCTATATCAGTAATAAATACTAGCACTATTAACAATCACTGATTGGATTCTGCAGAAAGACTGTCTAACACAGTGTCTACGTCAATTTCTACTCCTCCCTTTCCTTCATTTCTCATTAATCCATTCTGCACAAAGATTTTAAAACATTTTTTTCTTGGTGCTCAAGAAAGGAGTTTTAATTGAAAACTATCCTCTTTACCTGTGTAAGAATTACGGGATTATAAAATGGAACTGGGGGAGGCAGACAAGGGGGTCAATAAAACTGCACTGACTGCACCTCATTTCCTGAAAATCAGTTAAATCAGTTCATAGATATTCTTTTTTCCTCCTTCAGTGTAAGACTGAAACAAGACTCAAAGCCTTGTTGAGGTCTCTACAAGTCATCGTAAGTGTAGCTGTGTCTCGTGCAACATAACAAAGGTGCTGCCCAGCTTTGTATCTATCAGTAAATATCTAGTGATGTGTTCTATGTTCTCTCCATATTAGTAATAATTTGAAGTTGTCACTTAATAGAGGTAGAGATATTCCACAATTATACTCTTTACATTTATAAGTAGTTAGAGGGGTTATTTTAATATTTAATGTTTTAATTGCTTTTCCTCAAACATTTCCCCTTCCCGGTGACAGAAACAAATTGCGAGCTGTATGGTCACTGTTACATTATTAGCAAATATTTGCCAGGACAAGGTAAGTAGATTTTTTCCAAAAGTAAAGACTGTGAAGCCCAACAGAATGCCCACATGGAACTCACTGCACCTTGGTCCAAGATACTTGCAAGTAAACCAAGGAAACGGGAAGTACAGAGTTTAAAATAATAAGAAATTATAATAAGGAATATTTAGGATTAACAAATATATTACTTACTCCTTAGAAAACCAGTTATTAAGATACTTTCTCCATGACTGATAAAAATGAACAAACATGTAATTATAACATACATTTAGAGATATTAAAGAATGTTCAAGAATATAAAGAATATAATTGTGACAGGGTTGTAGTGTGCTTACTAGGATTTCATATTTTTAAATGCCAGCCCATGGTACATTAAAGTACCCTTCTTTTATCTATGTTTCCACAGTAAAATGAAAGTTCTCCAGTAAAATGAGTGTTTGGTTGTACGTGCATTTGCTGGATCACAAGACATTCCCACTGTTTCCATCATCTTTTCTTTTTGGAAGAGAGAAATCCTGCCATAAGCAGATCTAAAGTTTTCTTTTTTAAAATATCAATACATACATTTAAAGCATTATGGCAGTGGATACAGGACCTGTGAGGAACTCTACTCTCATTATTTACAAACCGTGCATGCAGAACTCAGCCTGCAGAGGCTTAGTGTACTTAAGACTCAAAGAAATCTAAATACTCATTTCAAAACAGAAATTTTTCAGAATTTTCAAACCAGTGATAAATTTCCTGCAAGATGTGTTTAAAGAAATGCTAATCCAGTTGCAAGAAAGAGAGAAATTTGTAAAGGGAAAAAAATTTGTCACAGACCTCACATGCTAGAAGCAGTCACCAAGATCAAGAATCCATTGTGCTGTTTGTAGGCTAAAGAAATAACATTTTTCTTCAAACAATCTAGCTAATTGTCTTTGGCAATTAATGATTCCACTATAAAATCTCAGCAAGATATATTATAAAGGACTATCTGGAAGATAGAGTTACATTTAAGAAGGTATTACACTTGACAAGGTATTTGTAAAAGCACAATTATGTAACACTGACCATAAGAAATAGAGTTCCAGATCCTCTCATCTTTGTTAAAACACCTAAAACTCTGCCACAGAAACTCAGAAATATTTCAGGACAGAAGTACCAGTGAAAGTGCACATATGTAGAAAAAACAAAAGGAAAAATGCAGAGGGGTGAACAAGAGGTTCATTTAAAAAAGCCAAAAAACTTTTAGAAAGGGCAGGAGTCACTGGAAAGAGGTTATAAAAATTTATTCAGCTTTGAAGTTTACTGTTTAACTTAGCCTTCTTATTTTAATCATCTATGAAAATCTACTATGCCATGCTGCTACCAACAATAAATTTCATTTTAATTATGCTGGAGATTAATTTATATGTAGATGTTCGCCATCAGATGCATAAACCCAGTGAAAAAGATTCATTGAACATCTGCTCAAAAATTTAAGAGTCAGGTCTGTTTAATGAGTAGCATTGTCCAACTACCTGTTCTTTCCATCAGATATCATTTATTTTACCTTTTTTCCCAATAAAAGTGAAAACAAGGGGGAACTATACCACCTTCTCCTTTTTACTATTGTTACGTACAATTTGTAAACACAATAATGAAGTATAAAGGATTGCCCAGCTGAAGAAAGAGCTGAGGGCAAAACATTGTAAATAAACTCTTATATTATTGATTTGGAACTAGAAACACAACACTGAGTCTTATACCAAGGGAGTGATTCACGTACTAAACACAAGCATCAGGTGCCATTTTAAATGCCCAAGTGGATACAACAGAGTACAGGCACAGAGCCTGATTTCCCACTCTTCTGCAGCAGCAGGTGGAGGTGTGGGATATCCTTGGGCATCTAAGCAGCCACTAGATATGCAACTTTAAGCACCATTTTCATTTGTGCAGTGGCTTGACTGTAAAAAAACTGCTGCCTCATATTAATGGTGGCAGGTTTGTTTTCAACGACTTGGTCTGCATTCAGAGCTAGACTGAAAAGACAGTTTTGGTCTTGATCCGGTTTTATTTTAGCTTGTTTAACTTCAGGGCAGCATAGTTTTATTCCCATTTTCACATCCTGCATGCACCAATACAATATGGTTGTAGAAATACCATACTGAAATGAAGGAGCTAGATCACCCAAACATAACAGCTTCAATTAGCTCCACTAGCAATGCTGAAAATCTCAACCTTTCTATGAACAAACTGAGTGCCAAGAAATATAGCTCCTATAGTATGAAAAATATGACTTTGGTTATTTATTTGAATTGTCTTTTGTATTTGGGGGTTTTGTGTGTGTTTTTCCCCTCCCAAACTCTACGACACACGTTGCAGCAGGGATGATATCCCTCAAAAGCAATAGGATTGTCCAACCGCTGAGCCTGTCTGCTATGAAATCATTCCCTCCAGCAGAGCCCCATGATGGGAACACACCTGCAACAGGTCAGATAACGGGGATACAACAGGGCCAGGCTCTCATGGGAGAGGGGAACACATTCCTTGGCACCTGTCACATGCAGCTCTGGATGGCAGCTGTGCCTGGCACATGGAAACAAGGAGCGAGAGAGAAGCTGTGGTATGTAAAGTTGCCATCTCTCCTCCCAGGCTACTTCTGCCACATGTTGGTTTTCACAGCATTTGTATTGCCTCCCAACAACTGCACACATAGCATTTATTCTACTACGTATAAAACCAGATCAGCATCTTTAGTTTATGCTATAAAAAACTTAAAATTTCAGGAAGATCCCCCTGGAGCCAGTGCTGTTTAGTAACTCTGTGTAGTTTCTTACTGATTATGTGAGTGAGCAAGTAGAATTGCCTTCCCAGAGAAGTTGTCTTTCTCCTTCGCTTTTATTGTCTGGAAAAAAAAAGTTGTTTCAATTGCAGTGCTTTCCTCCTCCTTTCCTATATATTAGCAGAGGTGGTTTTTTGTTTAATTCTTGAACCACACAACTCCTGAAAAAGATTATAGTAGGTTGAAAGGTAAGATGCAGCTAACAAAGTCTAGAAAAAGCAAATGAGATCACCCCAAGAACAGTCAAAATTAATTCAGTTGCTAGAACTTGGTAAGGCTGGATGGAATTCAGTCTCGAAATGAAACAGAGACTAAAATTTTGGCCAGGAAACTAAGCACACACCTTGAATGATAAGGAAGGAAGCAACCACAATCCAGGGACAGCATTACATGCCAAAACAGACAGACTTATTCAGCTTCCATATGCTTTGCCTTTTTTATTTATTTTTTTTTTTACATTTGGCTGTAAAGCTCAGTATTACAGGGGCCAACCTAAAGCAGTTTTTGAAAGAAGTTCTATGCACAACAACATTTGAGAATCAAGCTTGTGTTGACAGCCAAACTATGGTTGCAAGATTATTCAGCTTTACCTTACAGTTCATTTTGTTCCTAAAATACATGCCCCACATAAGTTGTTGAAGTTTAGCTTACTCTAAAAAAAAAGAGAAAAAGCTAAATAAAACATACACCTATGTTTTCACAAATTTTTCACAGATTGTTTGCTTTTTTTACAAATGCATTATTTCCTCTTTTTTCTATTAAATAAAAAATCCTCTTATTTTAAGAAGACTGCTTATGAGAAGAGAGAAAAATAATATAGTGTCTGTGAAATACAAAACATGATAAAATATGGTGCCAGAGTTTCTGTCATACACTTGTAGTCCCAGAGTCTCAAGCTTGAAATTCAAAGTTCAAAGCATTTCAAACGATAGTCAGCTTTTTAGAATCTCATGGCTGTGCCCCACTTACAGCTCAACTTTGAACACAGAAGTAGAGAAGAGAGAAATGTGAGCCATCTTTGCAACAGGGAATTTTAGTTATTGTTGATGTTGACCTCAGAGCTCCTGTCCACCTACATATACAAACTACATCACAACAGGTTGTGATTGGCCCTGTGATGTTCTTACCCCTGTCTGTCCCCTTGTCCTAAGCATCTGTCTGTCCATCATATCTGTCTTCCTTCCAGCCTCCTGGGAAAGCATCTCAGATACCAGTGGTGCGTGCACAACAAGATTAGGTGAGATAGTGAGGGTTCAGTCATACTTCCCTCCTTCAAAGAAATATCAATTCTTTTCAGAGTTTAATCACGCCTAATCTTTGAACTTGAGTGGAGTGTTAGAATGAGATCAGGGTTCAGAGTACAAACAAGAGTCAATGATAATGGAGAGTTTAGACACAGGCAGAGTTCTGGAGAAAGCTGCCATTTAAATGGAAAAAATGGAAAAGAGATGTAACTGATATGTGGTTATTAACAAATTATTAACAAATCCCTGCACACTGATGAAAACCCATTATTATTCATACACAGGGATTCCTGCAGTGTGGCTTACAGGAAGCAGACACCAAGGCTGCACACTACTCAACCTTTTTCAGGCATTCAAAATATTGTAACACAAACATATATATACATACACACACATATATATACACACTTAATAGGTGAGCAGGGGTATAGAAGTCTGGTCTCCTGGTAAGCTAAGGAGGACAGGGAAACAGCAAAAATATTTTCTTTTATTCAAAGAAGTATAGTTATCATTTCCGTTCACCTGGATTTGCTTTATTTTGACCTCAAAATGAAAAACTTCCTAGAATCAATGGATTTCAGTGTCTTGTGCGGGTTGTTACAGCTATCACATATTTTTAGGCAGATTAAATAGGCCCTTTAATGAAAGGCACGGGGCTGTGGTACTCCTTGCAAACCATCAGTGATAAAATGGCTTGGACTGTGTGCTTTTTTCTTTTTTCTTGTAGTTAGAAATTCCTGTTTACTTCCATGTCTATTTATTCTGAACGTGCTTCATATTTGCAAGTCACTCCCTGACTCTTGAAGGGGAAGGAACAGTTTATAATCTTGCCTCTACAAAGTCCTAGTAATCCTTCTAAAGAAATTCATACAATGCTGCTACTCCACAAAATAGAGCATATTTAAGAAATTACAATAGTCTTAATGAAACTCTTCTCTGGAGGCCATAAAGTGCACACCAGTCTTAAAACCTTGTCAAGATAAGGAAGGGCAGAACCTTTCCAGTGCTGAGGGGAACAGTTTGAGAAGCAGCCCTTGAGCCTTTGACACTTGAGCTTTGACATCTTATTTTCTATCCCCATGGCCTTAAGGAGGGGGACTGACAGCAGCCAGGTGGATGTCTGACAGCTGGCCATAGCCAACTCTCTTCATTAGCTTTTTAAAATCAGCAGGCAACAGAGAAAATGGTTTTGAGCTAAATACAGACAGTTACCTCCTGGAGTGAACTGAGGAGCCCAAACTGAGCCTGTGTCCCACCAAGGGACTGTCAGCTGCTTGGCATGAAGATGGCAAGAGGAAAAAGAACAGAGAGAAGTCAGTACTTTATGACAGTTAAATGGGGTAAGAGGAAGACTTCTAGTTTTACACAGAAGTCAGTAAGGGAGAATGAGTTGGAAAAAGCTATTATATTTAACATGAGATTCCACTCCCAGTGGAACATGCTTTCTCTGACCAGCTGTGTCGCAAACTAGATTGATTTTGTAGGGGTGTGTCAGAGACTGAAATATTATAGTTTATAACTTTAACATTTTCAGGAAGGACCTATAGCAAAACTGTATTGCAAAAGCTGCAGAGAAGACTACCACACCCTGAAAGGGGCTCTGAGAGGCTCTGGACTGCTCACTGGTGAAGGAAGATTAGATAAAGCAACACCTCAGTGCTGGGGACATTCACAAAGCACAAGCTTAACACCTCAGGAGTAGAGGCCACAGCCCCAGGGCTATCAGCTGCCAGGCTCGAACAGACCCTCGCACCAAAGGGTGGGGGGAGAAAGGCTTTGGGTGTGTGCTGGAAAAGCCTCTGGTCAGAGGTGCAGTGACCACCCATCCTCCACTGTGCAGAGGAGCCCAGCTGAGGGACCCCTCACCCAGGGAGAAGCTGCATCCACATGAAGGACAGAGGGGGTGGCATGGCCCACCAAAGGCCCCCCACAAAGGGGTCCCCAGATCCCGCACCAGAGATGGTGCAACAAATCCACAGTGTTGCAAGGGACAGTGTCAAACTGGACCCCTGCAAGGGAGGCAGGTGAGCATTCCCACCTGGCCAAAGCGTGTATTAATCCACGAGATTCTTTACTCTTCAGCATGTGGTGGCATGGCCATGGTGATCGGGGACCCTCACCACCAGAAGACGGGGAGCCACAAGGGTCATTGGTACCCTCGGAAGGGTGATACGCTTCCACCTAACCCCTGTCACCTCTCCCTGACCCCGCACCTCCCACGCACACTTCTTNCCAACAGAAGTTCTTTCCTTCCCTTTTTTCTTTCTCTTTGCCTCTATTACGATTAAATAAAATATATCAAATTTTGGCACCAACATTTGGCCTCATTTGGTTTTAATCTCATTTTAGAGATTTATCTTGAACCTTCTAAGTTCTTTCGGGTTTATAGACAGAGACTTAATTTTCTTTGCTCTTCTGGGTTTAAGCTGGCTCACAACAGGGTAGGTGTAGATTTCTGTGATGATTGGCTCCTAAAACATGAAGAAAGTGAATGAATGTAGCCCTAGGAGAATACTCTAGAGTATTTTTCAACTGTGAAGAAACTTCTGAAGAAATTTTAATTAAATTCTTCCTAAGCTTCGAGGGGTGTTCATATATTTATTTATTTAGGCTTGCTCAGCAGATAGCTATTTGCAAATGCTTATACCATAATTCTAAAGCCAGTCCACCTCACTGATACTGCTTAGCTCTAAGAAGTGTTACAAGTGGATGCTGTAATATTTTAATTACAACATTAGTTGTACTGATATTTACAGTTATTGGAACCTAAAGTGTTCTACACCTGCCTCAAAGGGAAGTATCCAACTCCACACAAAAAAAGTAGTTTCCATACAGCAGTGCTCATTGTATCTGCCTTCTTCTTGCTCATTGTCCCTTCCATCCTTCAGCTCCAGGCCTCTCAAATGTTGCCCTCAATTTTTCTCCTTTGTTTACTGGTCTGCCTGTCAGATTCATTTCTCTAGATGTTACTCTAACCCATCTATCAGTCATACGCACATACACATACTCTCTCCTTTCTGTTTTTGCCCATTCTGCAAAAACTCTTGGATGTCCTTTCTAGGAATCCAAAGATGTCACACCTTAAGCTTAGGTCTAATGCACACTGGAGAGATTGGTTTTCTGGTGAAGTACAAGGAATACAACTCAATATCCACGATCACAAAAAAGAAAAAAATTGAACAGCTTGTGGATATTTTAGAGAAACTGTGTAAAAGCCAGGAATAACATCAAGAAATCTTCACTGAAAATGATTTGAGAGAACTCCTGCCAAATTTCTTTTGCTGAAAATAAATTCTTAACTGCAAGAATTTTTACATGCTCTATTTCTGACTGCACATAGTCTCATGCTTTATTTACCAAATTAATGTTTATAGAACAAGGCAAGAGTGTTCTCAATTTACATGACTGTAATTTGGCTATCTTCAATGAAATTAGAAGTGTTCACATGAGAGTTTAAAAAATGCCTAAATCTTAAAACTATGTCAGTATACAATTCCTTTCATTTTTTAATTGCTTACCCACATAGAATTATAAGTGGAAGAAAATAAGGCAAGTGATTTTTTTTCCTCCTATCATCTCCAGTTCTTTCAAATCTTTCTGCTGATGGTAGTTTTTGACAGACAACATCAAGCTGCCTGAGTCATGTCATGTTACTGCTAAGTGGTAATTTTCTCATTTCAAAAATGTTAAATTTTTAAGGGTCATTGGTAACCACAAAACCTTGTTGAGGTTATTTGCTAAGAAAAAGCCGACATCCTAAAAATGTTACTTCTTTCATCCCATACAAATTCCATAGAGGTGAGACAACATCCATTTTCCTCTCAGTATACAGCTTGAGATATAAATAGTAATTATTTGCATAAAGAGGGGTCTACAAAGCTCACCTTTGCCAAAGAAAAATGTCAGGTATAGAGTAAAATAAGAACTTTTTTTTTTTATGTTGCATACATGAAAAGGGAATAAAATGACAGATATGTAGCCTGATTAAGGGCTTTGTTAGGTTTAAAGCTTCAACATCAAGACTTTTGTTTATGAAACTGTACAACTGAGACTGCCTAAAATATACAGTTTGTATTTCTACTGAAAAATTGAAATGCAAGAGGAAATGAGAGCAAGGCAATGACAGTTCTGTGCACCTGTTCCAGGCAGTACACGCAGTCCACAGGCATAAGAATTTCCTTTGCAAATATGTGATGCTGACAGCTTTCACCCCAAAGTGTTTCAATAGCTATGAGTTATCAGTGTAAAGGAAATATTTCTGGACTGGATGTTGGAAGAAAAAAGAGAATAAAGGTAAAGTGGTACACAACAGCAAGTGGAGGAGAGCACTGAATCAGAAAGCAGGATCTCTGTTTAGAGCTCACAGAATCAAGTCCTACACAACAGAGCCTGCCCTGAATACCTCTCCACAAAAAATATCCTTCCTGTAGCCAAGTGTACCAGTTTTATTACAGAAAAGTAGCCATAAAGACAGTGTTATCTGCTGGGATTTGGCCCATGGGACTTGCACTCTAAAACTCAACTCACACGAAGCAAACCAAATTTGCAGACACTCTGCCTAGCCTCTATTAAGTTAGTTTGCTTGTTAAGAAATAGACAGATTACTTGTTTTCAGCTTCTGCTTTGACTTTGCCATGATGCCCTCATTATCATATTCAATTAATTAGCATAAAAAGGTAATATTCCAGCATTCACACCTCCTTTAGAAACATTATTGACTTCCACTAAATAAGGTAGACTTGTAACAGATTAGGGGGATTAAAAAAAACGAAGATTTAGGGGCTCGTATGCATACAAAATGGCACACCTCGTAGGAAAAGTATATTATAGTAAAATTATACCAGCTTTCTATAAGGGGACCAGAAAGAAAAGAGGAAAATAAATTTGAGAACAGATAAAACTAGGGAAAACTGCATACCTACTGAAAAGTAAACTCATTTTTGTTTCACCTTGACATCACTATGAATAGAAAGATGAGGGGAATAGAAAATGGGTGTGTATTAAAGCCATCTATTCCATTTCCCTGTCGCAAAGAAACAAACAAAGGTTTTGTCACAATTTTGGGGGATGGTAGGGGATTAATTGCTGCACTACTTTTAATCAAAAGTCTCAAATCTATTCATAGGGGTAAAAACTGTAAAAACAAAAAACAAGAACTACCGCATTAGTTCTAAAAGCTAAATTAGACAGGTTGTAAGTAGCTTGGTTGTAGGGTGCTTTTGAAAAAAATAACATGATCATCTCCATTTTCTGTATTTCGTTTTTTTCTGTGAAATGGTTTCGAAGCACATGATTTGGGAACCTTCCATATTTTAAAAAAATCCAAAACTAGAGATATATTCTGGAGGCATCTGTAGTATACTTCATTCAGTCAATGAAACCTTAATAAGGCTCATAAAAATAAAACCAAACAAGAAAGCAAATATATAAATGTAAAAGTGGTTGGTGTGGATGTTGCATCCCCAGCCTGACAAACTGTTTCTAAAGATCACGTCCTGTTAACACACAGTACTCGGCAGTGTGTTTAGAATGGAACAGAATATTTTTAGTTGGAAGATACCTCTAATCCTCTAGGCCAAGTTCCTGACCACTTTAGGGTGACCAGAAGTTAAAGCATGGTTTTAAGGGCATTGTCCAAATGCCTTAAGCACTGACAGACTTGAGGTATTGAAGAAACAAAATTCTGCTCATGCTGCACAACCTGAAGGGAACTGCAAAGGCATAAATCCTCTCTTAGGCCGTGATATAAACCAATCAGACTTTACAGGTGATGTTTAGTACTCAGAGTTCAAAAGCCTCCAGATTTCTGCGGTTTGGGTTTTTTCGTGATGTTTTTCAGTGGTGCTTTGAAGAGTAGGTGGCTAAATTGCTTTTCTCTTGGTTGGTGCCCTCATTCCGGTGGTAAAGGGGATGGTTTTGGTTTTCATCACTAAATAGTCTCACCCTTTTTTCTTACATATTTTTCAAATTAAGTGAAATATATATGATGCCACATTTTTACATTAGGCACTTCCAAATCTCATTAACTGCAGCTTAATAAATGTAATCCTGCTATTGGTACTATTTGCTTTCAGGGAGTTAAAAAATTATATGTTTCTAATGCAGACAAATTGCTTTTGGATACAACATATGACCCAGCATACTCAGGATACAGAATAATCACTAAAAAGCTATTTGCTCTGCTTTTCCCTACAATCTTTTACCAGAATATCAATGTTGTACTGGAAGTAATATAAATACAGCACAACACATTGATCTCATTGGGGTTGCTGCTGCAAAGAGGTTATACATATATATCCTGAGGCCTCTTCTAAAACGTGTTTTCTCACTCTTCCCCTGTCAGAAGACCTTGTTTCAATATTGTTACCAGAATTATCACTACATTAAGCTTGGTCTGCTATTACAAATACATTTCCAATTCCTTAGCTGGAAAAGTATTCAAAACTTCGGTAGCTCACATAACAGAGTTCAAATGTTCAGAAGCATAAAGATACTGTATGTCCTCATAAAAGGCATTAGGACAACTACAGATATTTGTCTTAACAGCACATTCCCTGAACTGAAGCACTAAATTCCACTTATACCTACACCCATTTATTATATGCTCTACTCAGTTCCAGGTGCATTTATTGCATTAATATTAATGGCAATATTGATTTTACTGGCAAGTCCCTCTCTTGGACAGATCCATCATTAAAGAAAGTTCTTGACACTAATATCCAGTAACTCAGAGAAACTCTGGTCCTATCTGAGCTACCAGATGCCAAATTAATGCACACACCCCACACACATCAGAGTTGCCATGCACATGTACAATAGCTGAAAGGTATGTTCCAAAAATGACCAGTTGGTAACTGAGTTTAGAAAACAGCAACTATCAATAGAAAAGAGTCACCAAGAGGCACCCTTTTGTCAGTTAAAGGCTGTGGGTTTATCTGATTTGTTCCTGAGCTTCGCTGTTCTTTGTGTCGCAAATATTCATCTATTTGATTTTCACCAAAAAAAAAAAAAAAGTTGAGTGTGGACTCAGAATTTCTGGGTTTTATAGATATATTTATAGATTTTAAATTGGACACTGATCATCTTCACTGGGATGAATAAATAAATTAGTCATGACCCTGCATTCTGCATTTACTTCCTCTTCTATCTAGGCTACCTGTGCATGCTGTAGTTGTTTGATTAATGACCTGTAGAACATCAGCTGAGTGAATTGATCGCATGAGGTCTGTCAGCCATTTTCATTATTATTATTTTCCTTGAAAATGGCACACCTCTAGTGAGTCAGGCTTCCAAATGTAGAGATTTAAAAACAAAAAGTCTACAACAATTAAGACCATCTTTTTCAACACCTAATCTATAGCACAGCAAGGACACCTGGCCCTCTGACTTGGAAGCACAGGCTATGCATTTGGAGCTAACATGAAGAGATGCTTATCTTAGAGTTGACTCTTCCTTTGCAACTCATACTTTCTTGCAATCCCATTCTGTTCATTTTAGGCATCATACCTCCTCCACCCTCCTCTTACTAACTTTGCCTTTTATTTGCATCTGAAGATGACAGTTCTGTTAGGATTTACTTTCTAGTACTGACAGTTCTAGAAGGGCAAGGATATTTGATGCATTGCTTAGGCAGAAAAAAAATCCATGTTAAGCATTTGTTTTTCTATCACTTGTTTGAATAGACAATGTTGCATTTCCAATCTTTACCACAATAAGGCTCTTTTCCTTCTTGGAAGAAAAAGAAAATTATGAGCTTCTAAACAAACTCTAACTCAACTTCTTAAAAATAATTCAGTTCTCATCTTTTAAGGCTTGCAAAGAAAATTTCATCCTTATATACTTAAATTGGCTTATCAACAATAACACGAGCTGCACGCTGCTAAATGCCTACTAGTAGTTGGTATTAAATCAAGTTTGCATTTTCCAACTGACAGAAATGCTCAATTTTTCTGAAATAAAACTTACAGCTATACTTTTGCTGACAAGCATGCAAAGTTTTCAGTTTATCTTCACCATGTGAAATCTGAAGTTATTTTGGATAACTTCATATGTCAAGGTAGCACAAACTGGAGGCCAAAACGAATTGTTCCACAGGCACTAATTGCCTTACTAAGACAAAGCAATATAGTGCTTCACTGTAGAAAATTGCTGTCTTGAAAGATGTTTTATGCATTATATTCAAGGTTTCTTTTAACTGTAGAGATTGTAGACAAAAAATATATTAAAAATATCTTGCTATTGTTAAATTTTCAAACAAAATGGAGAGTTTTTAATATGTTGTGATGCTAAGAACCAATGCACTATAATTGAACTTGTAGTAGTAGAAAATATACGTCAGTATATACAGGATCTAGAAGACAGCTAACACTATTAGATAGGCAGAAATCCCCTTCTTAGATTTGCATTCCAACCTGTCAAGAAGTTTCCATGCATCAAAAGCGAGCAAATAAATATCTTCCAAAGAACTTGAGACACACTAGTTTAATAAAACTAACAAAGGAGAGCACATACATCAAAACGAGTAGAATGCAACAAAATAATTTCAAAATAGTTTTTAAACTAATGTCTATGCCTCAGAGCACTTTAATATTGTTCCTCCCCAAATTAAAATTTTCTGATCAAATACATACAGGCATTATGAAACCAAACGGGAAACATACAGATATAACCTCCTTTTTTTGCTCAGGGATAGAATTTAAGTGATCAAACCCATATGGCCTTCACTCCAATAAAAAGACTTTTCAAGAACACTTAATAAAACAGATGATACAGTTCCACTACTTATCAAGGGACAACAAGCATTAATGATAATTGTGAAACCAAAATGTAACTGAAATACAGAATTAAGTCCTAACAGATTTCCTTTTCTATGTGGTTCACTTCAAAGTAACTCTGAACTGGCATTAGACATGAAAATAGAAGTTAATCTAAACCCTACAAAAAAGCCGATCAAATATCAGTAACAGGTACATTGAATAAGCAAGTAAGTAAAACAAGAACATTTTAAATATCTGTTTTGGCAAACTATTAAAAATTAATTCAGCTGAAATGTAACTTATTGAATGCTAGTGCCTGAAAATGGCAAATAAAGTAGATGCCTTTGTTACTATAAAACAAATAACGTAACTCCTGACTATGTGCTACTTTCTGTTATGAGGAACCAAAAAATTTGGAGGTGAATACTTCTCCAGTAAAGTTAAAAAATCCCAACACAATAATAAAAAACCAGACAAACGAACAAACACCACCCCCACCCCCATAGCCACAGTTCTCTTTTTGAATTCACAATAGTTTCACCTATAGAAGAGCTGAACTTATTTCCCTACCTGAAATTCATTAGGAACCGTCAACAAAGTGCTGAAATTGGATTTAAAAGGGTACCTTGCATGTACAAGAACGTTTTCCTTTAACTAATTCTAAGCATAAATTGATTTTTCTGTATGGGGCATGTTGCTCCTCTAGATAAGCAAAATATCAAAAAATTTTAGCAGATATAAAAGGCCACTGAGTAATACATCTCTGATTTTAGAAAAAAATACCATCATAAATTGAAATGGTCATGCAAGCTCTATCTTCATGTCTCTATTGGTTAGCTACCCCTAGCTTTGTAATTTAGGTAGCAAAGTCTTAACTTCTGATAAAACACCATTCTTCTGTTGCGACAACAACTTTACAAAGAAATAAACTTTTTAATAATCTGGGTACAAAAGTAGAAAATCAGTTAAAGTGGTGGGAATTGATAAATCTATAAGGGCTTTTGCAAATCACTGTTGAGAAACTGTAGTTTGGTTAAAAAACAATGCTAGCTTTTTATTTTTAATAAACTATTAAGCTGTCCTTCACAGTTTTCTCAGATTTTAATGCAGCTTTGCAAATAAATGAATTCTTACCTAAAGAAAAATGTGAATTACATTTGGACTTCATATTAATTGCACAGATTAAAGCACATACGTTCAGCAAGTTCTCAGTGTTATGTTTGTGTACTTAGCTGGCTTGTAGAGCTTTTACTTTCTCAAGGAAATGGCTTTTCTACTTTTATTGTTGTTATCAATTAAAATTTTGTCTGAGGCAAAAACTAAACCAAATTCTGTCTCCAGCCTAACTAGCTGGAGAACATAATTGTATGCACACTGCTTCCAACTTTCATGGTTTTATCAAAAGCTACAGAGTAAATGGTGGTTTTCGTCCAAGGTGAGGGTCAGAGACTTTTTGTGAGTTCCCACTTTCCCTAATGCACCAAAGACTAAACCAGCAGAGCAAAACCCTTGCAAAACATGAGGGTTTGAAAAGTCACATGATTTCCCAGTGCTTGGGGATCAGCAATGTTCATATGAGGCTTTATGAAACAGGTAGGTCTAGAAATAAAAATCATTCCCTTTAGGAAGATATAGTATTATGTATCAGCTAAACAAACTCCCTGTGCAGATGAACCATCTACCGGGTTTCTTCCTTGCCTTGTACTATTATAAACCATTGCTAAAACTGGATGGTTTAATACAAGGGTTATGCTGAACCATCTGAAAGTATCACTTAGCCTTCCTAGATGTCAAGCATCAGCACACTCCTCTTTCTTGTTTCTCTTTGCAAATATATGTTTAAGTTGCACCTGCAACGCAAAGCTAACCCAAGTAATTGGAACAGAGTTCATTTGCCTTGTTGTCTGCCTAACACCTCCTTCCTTGCCCTGTGTTCTGGATTTTTATGGCTCGTTTTTACCTCATCTATGCATGCCATTGAACGGCACTTCCTTAGCCCAGAGTCCTGGTGTGCAAACATAACCGGTGTTTACTCCACTTCACCTACCAGACATTCTTTAACTGAAAAAATGATCATTCAGGCCTATTTTGCACTTGAGAAGAAATGATTTTTGTTAATCGTATTAGAAGAGATTTCAAAGGCCCATGACTAAGAGAGAAAAATCAATGGAATCTGCATTCTCAGCACACCTTGGTTTCTTGGGAAAAAAATTCCCCTCGTGTTATCTCCACATAAATAATTACTTCTATCTGTATTTCTATAGTTATATCTATACTTTGATCTATATATCTATATCAAAGATATTTCACACAGTCCTGTAGCTAAAGTCCATGTTAGAGGTTTCTCATTAATACATCCTTGTTGTTTCATAGTGCTATCACCTATTTTAGATATTTGTGCTCATTTAAAGGAGAGAGAGGTGCTCACTATTATTTCAAAGGAATCTTTTTCAATTCAGATCTCTTGAAGTGAATTACTGAACTACAGCTTGACTAGTTTGGAGGTTTGTTAAGAATATTTCTCTCAGTTCTAACTGAAAACAAGATGCAGAGAGCTTTGGGGGTTTTTTGGTCCAGTCCTCCCAAGGCTTGTGTTCTAAAAAGTCGGATATTTCTTGCTTTACACTAACACTAAATATACAGTGCTAAATATATAATATATAGACTTAGACTATCCTTCCCCAGGATATCCCTTCTTTCTTGCATAATATGTTCTATGCTTTGCTTGGGTTTTGTTTCATCCCTCTTAAATGTTAATTTCCTTTATCAAGACTCTTTAATCTCCACCCTTATTCTCTTTCAGTCTTGAGCAAGGTGTTTACTGTTTGCTAAACTTGATGGAATTTTTTTTTACTGATTTCACAGAGATTTAGAGATGTCAGCTTTTTTAGTAGTGTCAGAGTCACCAGGTACCTCCAGCACAACAAAAATTGCAATTTAGAAGTGTTTATGTACATACTTTTAATGTACGCGTCACAATTCACAGTGGATGTCAGAAATGACCAGGTACCTTCATGTAATACCTTTGGAACCGAGTGCAAGTATAAAATCATAACGATGTAAGTCTACTGGAACTAAACTTTTTCCACTTCTCAGGTTTATCAGAAGAACATACACAAATTACCATTCACCATTTTACTGTGTAATATTTGAAAAAAAAGCAAATAAATAATCCTAAAAATTCAGAGTTATATCATCTTATTTCCATTCCATTGCTTATTTGCTTTCATTTGAATTCAACAGCATTTAGGGTATCAGTATTAGCTACCTGAACCCAGCCTCACAAAAAAATACCAAACTGATAATCACATGGCAGTCAGCACTATTAAGAGATTTGTGAAAGGCACAAATTAAATTCTTTAAAAAGTTCTACTATAATAAGAATAACTCAAACAAGAAAATAAATACTACTGATACCATAGACCCTGTCTCAAAATGATAACACTCAATCGACAGAATTGGGTTAGAAACCTAGAGTTTGCTTATGAAAAAATAATTACACCTCAGCAATCTCTTCATTGACTATGGGTATTCATATTTTAGACAAGAAATACTATTTCTTAACTGATGTAGTGCTTAAAAACAATGTACAAAATATGCATGAATGTCAGTGAAGAGTAAAGGAACAAAATATTCTATGCAACCACATCTCTTTCCTCTCCTTTGCACATCACACGGAAATAATAAATTTATTAGAGAACATTAGGAAGCACCATAGTTTATAACTTGATTTTCAGATCCTTTAAAGACTTTTGAAATGCCTAGTTCTAAATCACATGGATATTATTCTGTTAGCTGATATGAATGCAAGTGGAAAACGTAATATTTTTGGTGGCTGGTTTCATCATCTGCTGTGTAAGAACTGTGGGACTGTGTCATTTCCAGATATGTTTACAGTGTCTTCAAGATATGAAGATAATCTTAAACATCATAGATAGATATGTTTATTGGGTGAACCAGGCAAATTTTAATTCTTCAGTAGCAATAGTTCTAAGTTATTAATTGTCTCTTAGGTTAGCGATCTTGATTAAAGGATTTGGTTTTCTTGAAAGTATGACTGCATTCAATCTATTTCTTTGAAATATCCAATTTTCACTGATCCCAGAAAAAAAAAAGTATTTTTCTAGCCACTGCTCCTTCTCCAGATGTCTTCCAATTTCTCTTTCCTCTGTACTTGAGCAGCTTTTTTATTTGCACGAGTACCTATGCACACATTAATTCCTGAGCTCCCAATTTTATTCCTCTGTTCCTAACCCTCTCATTTTATCTAGTCCATTTGATAGAGTGGAAAATTTTCACTCTCCAACTTTTTATCTTCCTTGAACATCTTCCTGGGTGTTCTTTAAGATGATTAAATTTCTTCTCCTTCTTCCAAGTGTTCTCATAGTTTGTTTTTTTTTTTTTTAACATATGATCTCATTCACTTTGAAAACTGTATCGACAACAGAAGTTCTACTCACAAATTATTCTTTCAATTGATAACCTGCCTTCTAATACTGCTTTTCTTTTTGCACTTAGTTGCTGATTTTACCAACAAGCAACAGGTCTAATACACTAAATCAACATGCTCTTTCCTTCTTACAAAACTCTGATAAATCCAGGTAAGTTACCTTTCATACTTTTAAGTTACCAAGTATATATCTTCACATATATTGACCATATTTTAGTGCAAAACTCGTGTATTTGCACTGAAGAGGTAGATTTAACTCTAGTTTTGACATTTTTATACCCTTGTTTTCTCCTGGTTTTGCAGTGTCAGAACAATGCAAGTAATCAATAAGTACATTGCTGTTCCTTGTATCAGGCTTTGCTCAGAGCTAAGAGATTGGCGCTTCGGCTTCTGCTCTTTGTCTAAATGTCTGTGGGTGGGAGTGGAAGAAGACAGAAAGCTGTGTGCATATTAAATGGGCAACATAGTGTACTGTATAGCACACCATAACCCTTATTTATGCCTAACAAGCGCCTAATCAACATACATTACTGAAATTACTTCTAATTCTTTACATGCTAAATGTGTAACGTATTTAAGGGAAAACCAAAGTCGTGTAACAAATGCACACGAATTTACACCATTTCAGCATACGGTAGACACTTTAAATTGAGTATATAGCAACTTCCATTGATTTGATATCCTATCAGGCTGCTAGGAATGGCAGAAATAGACATTACGCAGGGAAGTTTCTGATTTATGTGACTCTTCCCTTTTGTCTGGCTTTGCGACTCTACCAATTTTTCAGGCCTACTGAATGCTAAACAAATATAAGCTATATTTCTATAGGTGCCTGTTGGAGTGAGAGCTCCTCTGGACCCAGGCCCAGAGGAAAACCAAAGCACAAGAATTGAATTAAAACCTTTGGATTAGCTGAGATACATGAAATCACATCGAAATGAAATAGAAATATAGATTTTTAACTCTTAGTAGAAATATATGCTAAGTGCCTTAAACATTGAAAAGCTGCAGCAAGGAGACCTTAAACACAGTTTGTACTGCAGCAGTTTTATCTTTTCACAGAATTTCCTTACTCTAGAAAAAACATAGAACTATTTTGTTCACATTTTTTAGATAGTGTTCACATAAACAATAAGAGCTGATAAAAACTATATACGTAAATTCATGTAATACCTATATAAGACTGGTGTAAGATTTACGATCATTAGAATTCGATCACGATAGGCTAAGAAAATAAAACTAGAATTGTGTGTTAATTTTATTGGTTAATTAACAAATATAATCCACTAACTGTAAGTCAGCAAGAACTCCAACATCATCAAGCTAAGCCTGCTGTCACTGTCGCTGCTGCTTTGCCTTATTGTGTATCCCCTTCGAACTCTACCTTCAGAAACTATGGAACTGCAAAATAAAGGACTTTAGGGAAGCAGCAGCCTCCTCTGCTCTTTCACCCTCAGCCAAAAAGGGAGGGTGTCCCGTCACAGCTCAACATGTGCCCACTTTTATGATCAGCTCAAGCCATCATTTACATAATGGCTGAATTTGACTTGGAGGCTTTCAAGGGAATTTCCACCTATTCCGTGAGGTAACTGGGCAAAATTATCAGTGCTTTGAACTTCAGGATTCAATGACGTCATTATTACTTATTTCAACTGGTTCCAGCTATTTTTACTACAAACCCCTAAGTTTTACATGTAGCCTACTTGAAGGCCTATAATTTCTTTAAAAATATGGTGGCGTTACAGAATTATGGTCAACTATTTATTCTGATATGCTTACAGTACTGTCCGAGAAGACATTCTGGAACAGATATTTATCACTAGAGCGGTGACAGTTTCATTAAGTCTTTAGTACTTTAGGCTACGTATAACCTTTTTGGTAGAACTTCCATATAATTAGCCAACAGTCACAAAGTTATTACTGTTTCCACAGCTGTCCCATCAAATTCTAGAGACACAACAGGCACATTTTTCAATTCAAATGAACATTACATGATCTTTCATTGCTGAAACTCTTAAGTCACTTTGTTTTCCTTTTTCTATATTAACTTCTGGAGTGGTTTTAGCATCTTTGAACTCACATTTTTGCCAGCACTAGAAACACAGGTGTATATTCCATTGCCAAAACACTGCACTAAAATTAATTTTGGTTTACTGTTTAAGACCTTCATATTTTTTTTTCCTAACTAAAAAGGAAGAAACACCCTAACCAAAGAATCCTGAGTAAGAAATCAAGAATAAAGAATCAATATTATCAGTTCCAAAAAAATGTATCAGAACAGGAAAAAAAAAAAAAAATCATTTCTGAATATTTCACTCTGTCCTGTGTCTGTGACATCATCTTTTCATATCCTGCCCAAGTGCTGTACCCAAAGCTCTACCAAAAACTAAGAGCAACCCACAGATTCACAGAAGACAGTGTTTGCAGAGATGGGTTGCACAACACAGAAAAGTCAGAATCCATGCACTGGTTAACCCTACTGCTATAGCACAGACACAGACTACCAAGTTTATATGAAAACAAACAAAAAAAACCTTAAGGTTAATTTTTCAAATTGAAAATAATGGGAATTCTCTCCCTGGTAATATCAGGCATTTCAGCAGAAGACAGCATGAGAAAAAGAAAAGGAAACATCCAAACCAGACTATTTTGAAATATTTTCAGTAATATTGTCAAGCAAAACCGAAAATTGCCACTATGCTCAGAAGCCCTTGACTCTTGTCCTTCATTTTCAGATACTTGCTAAGTGAGATTACACTGCAGTGTGGTGGAGGTAGTTGAGAAAGCAGAGTCAAACCACAGCAAGACATGAAAAATGTGTGTCATATCCTTTTCATTTCAGGTGTTTACTTAACAGAAACGGAATTGTCAAACCCTGACAATTGGGTTTATCCTGCTTATGGAGAGTATTTTAATTTATACCAAGATGACACACAAGAAAAGTATGGGGGGGGAGAAATAGATTTTTCTTGTAAGTAACTGAACAACTAGAAGTTTCATGGGAAATCAATGCAATTTCAAGTCTTCAGTGAACTTCCACAGGAAAGCTGAGAAACTTACTTTTCAAAATTGTGTCTGCTACGTTCAATCTATATAGATTACTACAAAATAGGCCTGCAGTTTGGATCACTGTAGTGGGTATAGCTTTTGTATAAAATGCCTATGGAGAACATTACTGTTAAAAGAAATCATGATTTTACAGGCAGTATAACATTCAAAAAAAGCTCTGGAAATTATTCCTTTCCTATGCTCTGAATATGAGACATATGAATTCACCTATTTTTTCAAGCTTTTATCTTGAAGACATATTACCTTCCATTGCATGATAGAATCACTCTAATTCTAGTGTTTTAGAAAGCTTGTGCCATTCTTTGAAGAGAGCAAGAGAAAAAAAAAAAGCCTTAGGGTAGTGGAACACGTACTGCACGAGTGTGTGATAGATGTACAACATCTGCTATGTCTTCTCGTCTCACATCATCTGTGTGACCCAGTTCCTTCTCTCCCATCTCATTTTGAGACAAGAACACCGGACCTTACATCCCATCAGTACTGAATGTGGCATCCTCTAAACCAAAGAGAGAAATACATTTCCTCAATATGGCAAAAAATATCACTTTGAATCTTTTTGTCTCAATGTAATAAATCCCCCCAACAAGATGAATAATTTCTTATCTTCTTCGATGAAGGCCAGTGAAAATTCCACCTTCTTACTGGATTTACAATAGTACAAATAAACTAGCACTCCACCTGCATTTTTAAACCAATCACTCCCAGCCTTCCTTCTCAAGTGGAGAAGAAAGGAGGAAATGGAAGAGGGGTACCGAGAGTGGATGAATTTCACAAACTAAAGGAATATCTCTTAGGCTACCAAGTTGCTGCAATGACATTAATTGCTTGAATTTTGGTCATAACTTTCACAAGTTTAACTAAACAGATCCACTCTACACTATTTACTGCCTTCCTTCCAATGCAGACACTTTGGCCTTCGTCACTAGAAGTGTGTTTATAGTACTAGCCACAAAAATAAAACTCTGTATTAGCGCGGACACAAAGTCCTGCTAAACAAAATGCCAGCCAACTGAACCTATCCTGCCTTCATGATGTTTTCTGTCGTAAATTTAACATTCGAAAACACCCTTCACAGCAGCAATCCTGCTGCGGAAAACAATTTTGTTAGTATTTGGAGTTTGTAATTTATAAAGAAATTCTGACAGTTTATATTCTGACTCTGACATGCTCTCAAAGATCTTTCACCTCAAAAGCATTTTTTCAATACAATGTCTAAGGAAACTTTAAAAAAAAGTTAAACATCTCACAGCCTTTAACGTTTCCAAGAATTAGATTCAGTTGAGCCTTAACAGTTTTATAAGACACAATACTTTCTCCTATTATTCTATGGAAAAGAAAAAACTTTAATACCTCCAGTACTTCTGTTTCTGCTATGGGGACAACTTCTGTAATCTGCTTTTTTGTCATCTGAGAACAGCAGAAGGCTTTTTTAAAAGCAGACATTTTTGGTTTTATTTTATTTTGCTCAGATACTTAAAAAAATAAAGTTATGCTTGCTTGGCTCTGGAGATTATATAACAGTTTTTATATAAGGTAGCTATTAATATTTAGCAAGTCCTACATAATAGCTTTTAGCGCTTTTAAAGGAGATATTAGATATTGGTCTTTTTTACTGTCATTCCAGCAGCATTTGTGATTTCCTGTGTGTCTGAATTGTCTCAACAGAATTAATAGAGAGAACCCGCTATACAGAGTATGCCCTATTATAAAAAAACATAGTGACCTTCAAAAGCTTACTACTTTATTAAAATGCTGCAAGAATTTGTGAAGCATATTTTCTATCTTGTTGATTTTCAATGAGATGCTCATGTTTTATCAAACAAAATGTTAAAGCCTTTGTATATATTTGTATATCCATTTAGTTTTTCCTGATGTATTTATATATAAATTTAACAATAAATAAATTCGAAAATAGATGGAGTTTGTTTCAATTGCTCTAATCTATATTATTTGCCAATAGTCTAACAGTTATTCCCAAGTATATTCATGACTGAATAGTTTAATACCATTAGAACTGGACTCTTTTGAGTGCAAATCTGTGCACAGAACAAATCACAACACAGAAAAAAAATCCATAGGAAAAAATCCATAGGAAAATCATATTCTCTTATGACAAAAAGTAGATGAGCATAGTAGATATCACTCTGTGATATGTTTGTCCCAAGATCTTTCCTGTACATCAGGTTTTTATGGTATTGAGCAATCAGACTGCTGAAATGTGGCAAAGCCATCTCTTAAGTACCTGAAGCTGTTGACAACTGTAGCTAAATATTTCCTTCCTTCTATTTCACATACATCGAGTCCTCAGGTTTTATCAGCTTCTGTATGATAACTAATGAAACATTCGAAACTGTGACAGGCTGCAGAAAGCTCCATAGAACCATTTACATGCCCACGCCTGAAATACCCACGTTCTCATCTTCAATCCCTAGCCACGCGTAATACAGGGAAGAGTTTAGCAGGAAGATATCGTGGGAAAGTCTCCTTGCTGGCACAGCTAGAAGCAGGTAGGGTTTGATGGTTCTGAGCAAATTAACACTCAACAGGAATCCTGAGACGTGGCTTTGATTGTCCCTGATGAGCCCCTGAGTCACTTTGCAGGGCCCACCTGAAAGGAAGCCGGCATGATGCCTCTCCCTGTCAAATACTCCTTGAGGAGACAGTGACAGCGCTTTTCACCCTTCTTCCCCAAAGGACTCAGTGGTGAAAACCTGTCTCCTCTACAGCATGTATGCTCAACTCTCTTGCTTCCCACCAGTGTCCCAATCATTAACTTACAGGGGTTTTGTTGGTTTGATTATTTGGGTTTTGTTCTTGTTTTTAACAACAGTAATTAGTGAAGAACAAGATCTCAGTCCTCTCTCTCTCAGGTGAATATACCAAAACCACGTCTGTCACTCCCCTTGGATCTGCCATGGTATTAGTTTCAAGTCATGCAGAGCTCTGTTATTAGACTCCATCAACTGTGAGCAGTGCTCCCTGCATTGATCCTGTTTCATAAACAAAAATCACAGAGCTAAGATCAGGATCTGATCTGTGTCACAAAAATTCGTATCAACACACACTCCCAAGGTGTTCAGACACCCATAACAAGAAGTCTGGAAAACACATGCCACAATACTGTGCCGTAAAGCTGCTGTGATTAATTTCTCCCTTGCTTCCTTGTCTGCGTTTCCCAAAACCTTTCTGTTGATCCAGGGCTTGTAGTGAAAAAAAGACCTCGATGATAATTCACACATCCAATTTTCACCCTATATGACAGTACTGGAAAAAGGCACTGTCTGGATGGAATAAACCTATCCTGAGTCATCCACAGATGGCTTCAGCTGCCAGACATGTTGTTTCAGTAGGGCATCCCGTAATCCTCACCTCTTAGCAACACCACCTATTGGCAGCTACCATTTCAGATAGCCATGATGATTTGAAAAACAAGTGGTTTTCCTCTGTTAAGAGCAGTTTGTACTGGTTCCAGGAACAGGGTTTCTCGCTTTCTGAGTCTGTTCAAAAGCTATACTACTTTTAAGAAGTTTATATGATAGTCACCGAATCATTCTGAGAGTAGCAATCTTCAAGAATCCTTTATTAACTGTACTCCTTCTGAAGCTGGACATATGCCTGCTCCTTTGTAAGGTAATCGAGTTGTTTCTGTCACAGCAGGCAGTTCTCAGCAAGCTTTAGATGCTATTCCCCACCCTCGCTACATGCTAGGCAATTTAACATGTTTCTCTCACAGCGACTGTACACAAGGATAATAAATGACTAGCCATTCCAAATCCTGCCGTGCCTCTGGCATTTTCCCCTTGATGATCTCAAGAGCACTATTAGCACCAAATATACACCTGTGGCTAAAAGATAAAATAGCAACGTACCTTCTTCCCTTGGAAGAATGCCTTGCAGCACAAGACTCATTAATCTCCCAACTATTTTGTTTGGGTGCTCCCAACCACACATTTAAGAACTACTCCACACTTCATCCGATGCACAAAGCAACACCCAGTGTAAACTGGTTCTCTCTACAACTGCCCCCCTCCCTTTCTACATCTCCTGGAGTTGGAAGAGCTACATAGTAAAATTTTCATTTAATCTTAATTAAGCATTGACAAGGGTATGACAGAAGCAGTTTCCCTGTGATCACCAAGACCAACTTTTTCTAAGTCCCATTTGAGAGAAGTGCCAAGTTATGAATTTTGTGGTATAGCCAGGCAGTCCCAGAGCATCCCCAACCTCCCTCAGTACTGACATAATACCAGGTATCAACTTTGTTATTTTCGTGTTACGGGGAATGCTTTTGTAGTTCCAGCATGCTGGGCAACATCTGCTGAAGCTGCTACTGAGTCTCTCATGTGCCACAATAACCTGCTTCCTATGGAAAAGTTAATGCCAAACAGAGAGAAAAGAGGGACAGATCAAAAGAGTGAAAATGGGCAAAATTTGTACAATGGGCTCAAGAAGAACACAAGTGAAGAGGAAAGAACAGGCAAACAGATGAACACCTCTGTTATCGGTCTTACCAATGCTGTTTATGTCTCTGCCAACTTGCTCAACTAATCTTCCTTCCATTCTGCAGGTTGACACCAAACACAAATAACAGCAGCTGCAAACCAGGCATAAAAATTCTGGAATTCAAACCTCTAGATGATGGTTCAGTACGATGGCACAGTCTTGATTCTTCCTCTCATTTATTTACTGTGGCAAGGCAAGCAGGAAACTGTTCCAAGGAGACAAGGTTGGAGAGCAGAGTTAAATAAAATTTCATAGACTGAGATAGTAAGAAAAAACAGGAGGGTAAAGGTGAAAGGCAGCAAATTCTGATAGAGATTAGGATCAATCAGAAAAAACTGCTACCATTTGAAAAGCAGTTGAGAAAAATTAAGGTAATTCAGTCAGGTGCGGACTCTTCTGTTTCACTCTGCCTGGGGATAATTTAGGGCTGCAAACTCCTTCACAGAACTTGACAGTGTCCTTTGTAGTTTGTTTTTGCAATTCCAATATGCTTTTACAGTTCTAGGCTAAAAAAGAGTGCCAGAACTGTGACCGTTCAACTAGCTTACTTCTCAGTGACTCAGGAGAAGGGTGAAGGCTAAGAGAGGGAGATAAATAAAAGTATAGTAAAATTAACTGTTGTTTATAAAACTGCATCTCCTACATGAAGTGCTGCGTATAAGCTGTACCTGTCCTCAACCCAAAAATCGTCTCCCAATTCATGAAATTTCAAGCAACATGTACATTCTCTTTTTTGTGTCCATGTCAAGCAGATTAAACCCATCTTATGCTGTATATTTATCCTTCAGGTGGCTGTTATCAACTTATTTCTGCTCAGCTTGGATCAGCTCACAATGCCAACCCTGCCTGCAAACATAACAATTTCACCAGCCTCAGTGCAGCTGCCAGCATGGCACTGTCTCCCATGACTCTGCTCTGCCCCTGGTCATACAGTTTCCTCCCCTTGACTAAGCAGCTCCAGCACTGCTATCCATTCTTGAAAGAATCATAATCCAGGTCTTCATTCCCTGTCCCAGGAGTCTATCATTACTCTTTCATCCCAACATTTCTCTTCATGAAACCAACTACACATAGACATTTCACCCTGGCCAGTTCAGTTACGTTATATTCGGATTAATATTTAGTCCCTTTACCCAATTTGAAGGCTAATCCTTTGAGCACCTCTCTATAATGAGGCCATGCTACAGATGGGGTGGAATGATGAAAGTGGAAACTTGCAGATTTGGACCAATACTGAAGTCACAGGCATTTAAAAAGTTTCTTTGGTTAAAAGAACGTCACCACATACACAAACCCTCTACTCTCAGTTCCTGTATCAAATAAAAATTAGGCACCATAATGCTCATTAGCATGTAAAATTTAATTCAACTCCACTTACTAGCTGAAGTAACATGGACCCTTAACACCTAATCCACAGAAGTCTTTCAAACTACAGTCATTTTTTCCCAATTTCATTCACTTCATAAAGCTAATAACTGTAAAATATGCTACTGTAAAGCATATGTTGAATTTGGCTCTCTCCATGTACATTTTCCTCAGCACACTTGATGACCTTGATGCTGATTATTGTTGAATTCCTCTGTCAACGACAAGAATTTAAAAATACTGTACATATTTCTGATTATTAATTCCATGTCTTCTACATTCTTATCAAGTCTACTTAATGATTAATTCCTCCTTGATTAACTTGAAAACTATTATTAGCTAGCTATATTAGCTACCTATCTTATTGCACGTTAGGAAGGTTTTGCCCTAAAGAAAACAGGGACTCAGTTGTCCTTGATGAGCTCCTGCTCATCATTCTCAGATTTGTAGTAATTCCTGCCAGACCAACCTTCCTTTGTTCCCTGAGCTTTTAGCTTTTTAGTACAAAGTGCTCTCATCAGTTGTGTTTCATTTGGGGATGAAATATTCATCAAACTCTCAAACCATTACTATTTCATAACAATTTACATTCTCTTCACACTTAAATGCTAAGGTTTAAAGTATTTTTTTGTGTGTCCTTCCCCTCTGACATACGTATCTGCCTTTCCAGTCCCTGTGCATTCAGCTCTGTGAACATCCCGTGCCAGGCAGGTCAAACATTCCCATCAGTGCAAGCTCCTGAAGAGCTAAACACAAAACCTTCTCGATGATCCATTTCTTCTTTCTTACTAAATATAAACTTATATCCTTGTTTTACAAATCAATTCCTTTTGGACATGCATCAAACCCAAACAAAACACCCTTCTGCTTAAAGTCAAATAACTAGTTAATTTTCTTAAAAGAAAACAAAAAAGCCCACACAAGCCCACATCAAAACAACATTTCGGTGGAGTGCTTTTTGTCTCTCTGGAAGTGTCTAGCTAGTTATCTATCTCACACATAACAAAAATTTAATAAAGAACTAATCCCATTCTCAGACTCAAAGCTATCTCAGCTCTGTCAGTGATGCTTCTTCACAATGATACTTCAGAACCACCACTTTAGCAGTCACCGAAATTCGTTTCATGAGCTGTTCTTCACAGCTGATAGTCACATATTTCTTGATTTATCTAAAGACAACTTAGCCCATACAAGAGTGGCCTCCTTTAAGACTCTAGTAAATTATGCTTAGTCTTTCTGTAGATAATTTGACTAAATTCAAATGCCCTTTCAAAGAAACCAAACAGACCCTCATTCATTCATGAACTGAAATTCAGCATGTACTATTTGGCAGATAGGCACAGACAAAACAGATGGAGATTAAAAAACAAAGAGAAAAAAAAAAAGAAAGCTTCATTTTGTATTTCTCCAGGAGCCAGTTCTGCCAGATCTTTTGTGGATTTCCTCACAGTTGTTCTGCTGAGATACTATTGTCCACAACCATTGACAGTAGTCAAAATCATCCTCATGCATAATAGGCTTAATGTCTGAGCCAAAACCTGACTCTTCCAAGTGGTAGTTAATATCACTAAGCATCAGAATAATTCAGGAGGTAACTTGCTGGGGCTGTACTTCCAGGGAGCACAGGTGATTTTTCCTGTGTGTGTGCACAGGCCCATGCTCACACAGTGCTAGAAACAGAAATCTGTCTTTCCCTTTTCAGCCCACAACACATTTCTCGTTCCTCTCTCCGATTCCAGTTTATAAACTTCATCTTGGCCAAGATGAGAGACACAGGGTGCACATCAAATGGGCCCAAAGCAACACACTCTTACTTGACTCTCTATATTTCATTTTCAAACTGGCCATCATGTGACTTGGTAGCACACTGACACTGAGGCACTGCCCAGGAACAGCATCTGCTCTTGGATATTTGAGGATGGGCATCTCACTCAGCAACAAAGCTCACTCTTACAAGCACAATGAAAAAGGTGTCACTTTATCTTTCTTGAAAGAGATGTGAATGTGTGCATGGGGAGAATACCACCACACAAGCTTGTATTGCATTTTCAAGCCCTTTCGGATGCACAGGAAAAAAAACTGAACTAAAAAAACGTGTTTTAATTTTCCTTGAATCGTAGAAGACTTGCTGTGCTCCCTTGCCATTTGCTGTTCTTCTCCCTTGCAGTATTGATGCATAATAACCTCTACATATTTCTTTGCTACCAAGAGTTGCCAAATTATCATGAGAACATACTACAGTAAGTAGGGGTCTTTCCAGAAAAAATGAGTACCAAACACCTAAAATTGATATGTCCAGAACAATTTTTAGAAAGTTTTTTTTTTCCTTAGGTTCAAGCAACAACTCAAAAGAAGCCACATGATCTGTAAAGTTAAACTCAAAAGGAAAAACCAAGGGTACTTGATGCTTTTTTCTAATTTTCCACCCTTCTCATAAAAAGCTAAGGTATTATTGCAGTTCCAAAGTGAGTTTAAACTGGCCACACCACTTAAACCTAAATATAAACTTCTTCTATCCCAAAACATTTCTTCCTTAAAGGTTTTGCTGTTGGGGGGCAGAGAGGGGCATGTATGTTTATTTGGGGGCTTTGGGTTTTTTTAAACAGTATTTGGCTTTGCTCCCAGTGCACTGCTTGTGCTGTTTTAAGTGAAATAAAATCAATTCTATGTATACATCGATAAGAACTTTCAAACACACATAGATGTCTTCACTTCTGCAAGTTAAGGACAGCACAATTTTCACACCAGTACAATAAAAATATAGTTAGTGCATAAAACCAGAAATACCTTACTTTTTTAAAACAGTGCCACCAATTTTCTTTATAAAAAAGTCACTGTAAGTTTCAAGTGTAAGAAAAAATGATGCAAATCCCCATCATGTATATCATATAAGTACAACTTAAAACCTGACTTCTAGTCCCCTATATACATAAAATATTGAATTGTATAGCTTTGCCTATGTTATTCCACTTTGAAAAGCTAATTAATTCAGAAGATTGAAAAAAACTGGGTTTTTTTAAACAAGTTAATTGATAATAATTCCTTTACAGCTTTAGACTTACAACTTTCCTGAGGATGCTTAGTAGATGCTTAAAAAAACATTTCAGAGAATGTACTGCAAGAGAGAAACAAATATAAACAATCTTGAAGAATAAAAAAAAAAAAGAATAGATGACGGATGAGAAGAGTATTGGCTTTGACTGGAAGAACTTATGTTTATCATCACCTACATTTTATCTACTAGTGAGTCCCGGCATATGATTCCCAGAGGTATGTCTGTCTCTCTCAGCATCATGCTACAAGGCAGTAGATAATACAAAGTAGAACTGTAGTTAAAATTCTTATTATGTGCTGGTTTCCCTACTGTTGCCTCTAAGGCAAAAAGAGACCACTGAGCTCTATTGTATTGAAGCTTTCAAATGCAATTTCAGCCTAATGCTTTGCATTAATGTGTGGCATCTCTGAGTGCTCTGCTCTACTACTGAACGAAAGAACGACTCAGGTGCTGTGAGAGGCACATCTGTGATTAAATATGGCAATGGTATTTATGCTGCAAAGCCACGGGCAAAACAGCTCAAGAATTAATGAGAAGAAGGTTCCACCACAAAAATGGTGGAGCCAATTAATGTAGACAGATTGACAGTACCCCAAAGAGAGAAAAGAGAAATTGGCCTACCATCCACACTTCTGCAGATATTGCTAAGTTGTCTTTAATAAATAGAGTTATACATAGACATTAATCTCTACCGTGAACGTACAGCTTACTTATTCAGCTATGTTATGCTATATAAGTTTGAGAGGGTGACATCTCCCAAACAGATATTTATCTGTTTTAGACCTGCATGTCTTCCAGGAACTGATCATACTCTTTGTGATTACAAACTTACAAATAAGTCTCCAGAGTAGAAAATGTTTAATTTTCCTTTTCCTCTCCCATAAATCTTAAATTTTTAGTTTGTCTCACTGCTTTGACAAAAAAGATATTATCACTTCAATTTCTGTTTCTGAGGAAAACACATAGATTTCCTCACAAATAATGCATAAAATCATCTCACTTTCCGAAATAATAATAGTGACATTATAATATATCAACACAATAACATATTAAATGGAACAGTTTCCTCATTTTTTGGTCAAACATAAAACATTGCGAAAGAGGTTTCAACAACCTACAATTATGGTTTCTTTGCTGCTTGACTATTCCCCTAGGACTGAATTCCATGTGATATCTGCTCCTCTAGTACTCATTAGTGGATTTCTTAAGTTTTTTATTAGGAAGACTTTCTAAGGAAAGACTGAAAGAGGTAGATATAGACGAGATGTTAGGAAGAAAGTCTTTACTCTGAGGGTGGTAAGGCACTGGAACAGGTTGCCCAGAGAAGTTGTAGATACTCCATTCCTGGAAATGTTCAAGGCCAGATTGGATGGGGCTTTGAGCAGCCTGGACTGGTGGAAGGTGACCCTGCACATGGCAGGGGATTTGGAACAAAGTGATGTCTAAGGTCTCTTCCAACCCAAGCAGCAACCAAAATCTAAAGTGAACGAAGACTAATAAAAATGCATACTCACAATATAGCCTAAATTTGCAACAGCTAATAGCATCATACAAATAACAGGAACCCTTTAAAAATATCTGAAATTTTAAGATTTAATTAAAAAATTTGAACCTTTTAAAAATATTTGAATGGTAGATATTATGGACAGCCACATATTGTAAATTTTAGACCAAACCCATTCTGATCCCAGTGCGCTCAAGGGCATCTTTGTTAGTAAATTTTTATAGGATTACACACAATAGCTTTACCTGGAGTCATTGTGTTGTGGCCCAAAAAATATTCAAAGCTGGAGCAACTTGAATTCTTACTGAATATGATGGGTCTCCTAAAGCTATCCCAATGCATAAATGCAAACACAAAAATACTTTTTGTTTCTAAAAATGGTGTATATTAAGAGAGAGCAGTGCTAAGACAGCAATAAGAATGATGCAAGAAAATTGCAGATCTTCATCCTAAAAGCCCAGCTAATGCAGTTTAAAAGTTATAAAATGGGAATTAAAAGACACTCAGAGTTTGATTTTTTTTTTCAACTTTTTTTTAAAGTGTTACCAATCCCCTACCAATATTAACACCTACACAAAACACTACAGCTCTTTCCAGAACAGTGTTTTCTTTACTGTTGCCAGCTTCCCTTTCATCAATCACAGTATGGAAATTTAGAAGAGTTTTAATACAAAACATAGGCGAATTTTTTTTAAGTTATTAACCTTTAATTTTAAAAAGAATTGCAGTCCAGAGTTTGAATTTTAGTATCAGAGAGCCATAACGAAATAAGAGATAACCTGATGGCTAAGAATGATTTCTTATATAAACTTTTCAATATGTCTATATATATACACATCGCTGTGGGCCCCATTTCTAAAACCCATCCTATAGCAGAAATCCAAATGAAAAGAGCTTTAAATACTGATCCAAGTTAAGATAAAAGCCAAATCCCCATGCAAAATTTTACCAGTGAGGTTTGGAGTTTATTTTTATAGTCTTATATTCCATCTCATTCTTCAAAATCTATTAAAGACAAACCTATTTTTAAATATATTTTTTAAAAAATTATCCAGGCTCAGATTAAATGACTCTAAACTTAGCACTCATACTTTGGTTCACAGAAAGTAGGTTTACCTCTGTTGTTCTTTGTTCCAGTGTCTGTGTCCCTCTGCACTTACCCTCCACATGGATGTCCTCTGCACAAATTAAGTTACTACCTCTGCTTCTCCTGCCCATCCCATCCCACCCCCACCATGATTCTGGAGTCTCATGTGGGCAGGCACATAGACATGGTGATGTTTGTTTGTTCTTCAGATAGGGGAAAAGGTAAGGACTCATATTAATTGGACAAGCTGCCTTATTAGAACTGTCACAGACTCTCTATACCAGTCACAGTGGATTAAAACTGTCAGGCAAGTGGGCAGTTAGTACAATATATCACCCTCCCTGTACTGTAGGGCACAAGGGTGTCACTTTAAACCTCATTGTTTAGCGTGATCAGCTAAAACCCTTCCTAATTTTCCCTTTTTTTTTTCCTTGAACAAAACCAAAGTAGGTTTAGAGACCACTAATTATCTCAGTTTAAAAACTGCTGAAACTGGAATGACACCTCTGCTTCTGAGCAACCCTCTTTGCTCCTGAACTAATCTTATCTGAGAAAAAGAAGAAAAGGGAGAGGTGCATTATTTATTTGGATTTTCTTTTTTTTTTTTAAATTCTGACCACCTTTGTTACAGATCTCAAGAAGAGGGTCTGTGAACTCAGGGTAACGTTGAACAGTTGTGGCTCCAGTGCTCAGGCAGACTGGGCACATCTGTGGGGAACAGGACACTTACATTCCTGCCTCTGGCCTTGCAGAGACACTTCAGGAAAGATAAAAGGCCAGGGTAAATAAATACGGTTTTATATTGAATCAGTCCTATTCTCAAAGCACGTACTAAAGTGCCAAATCAGCAGCAGGAAAGAAAAACATGCATAGTTTATTAGGAAATATGTGATATGCTAATAACTTTAAAAAACTAGCTGGGGAGATGGGAAACAGCCTCTCCAGGCTCCTGTAAGATGTGTATGTCAGGTTTATTCCACATAAATGAGCAGGAACACAGAAATAGCTTTTTTTGGTTTGTTTTAATAAGATGAGCTTTCTCAGCTCAATTTTTACCTCATGAGATTCATTTATAATCTTCAAGCAGGATTTCCCACAAACTTGCACAACTATGAGCTCAAAATCTAGTCCTATTTGAAGCAACAGAGTCACCTTTCTTGTTAAAGCCAGCTGCTTTTTCTTTTCAGTTGAGTGCCACCTAAGGATGGTGTAATTTTAAAAGAAATACTCATTCATTCAGTCTCTGACAGATTAGAAGAAAGTATTCCAGTTATAAGGAATTTACAGTGATCTTCTGGTGCAAGTTGGGGGACCAAAAGTTAAAGCACATTATTAAGGGTGTTGTCCAAATCCTCTTAAACTTTGACAGGGATGGAGGCACCATCTACCACCTCTCCAGGAAGTCTGTCCCAGTGTCTGACCACCCTCTTAGTAAATAAGTGTTTAACAAAGATGGGAAATGCATTGTGCATAGCAAAACACAATAGAAAATTATGAAACACAAATGGCAAGTAATTAAATCTTCTTGGTGCTATAGAATAGACTTGTATCTTCATTTACCTTGTTCTGTTTTTTCCTGACCTATGTAAACATGGATGAAAATGCTTGCAGATCTGTTACTAGAATGCTTTTCAAGGAAAATTATGGAGCCTCTGTATGGTAAGAAACAAGCTTTTTGGCATTTGTTGAATTTTTAATTAACTTTTACTTCTAGCTTCAGGAAGGAGCTGTCTTGCACTGTAACTCATAGATAGAAACGAAGATATTTAAATTCGCTTCTCAAAAACATCAATATTTCATTCATGCTTACAAGACTTGAAGTAGTCTGCGAACTAAAGCATTATATTTGTTGTTTTAAAGACCGCTTTCAGCTGCTTCTAGTACAGCAATCCTTCTGAATTTTGTAGGTATGAGGTGTCACTAAGATGAAGTGTTATACCTATTCATGTCAATGTGCACATCATATTATCCTCTATAACCGTTCCAAGGATTCATGCCAAGAATGACATATAAAAATATGTAGCTCACTATGAACTGCAGTTACAAACACCCTGTTTTCCAATACACTGCTCAGAATGTGAATGATTCCCTACACCAGGGTATTGCTTTATTATTATCATCATTATTTTTCTTCCAGCAAATTCACAGTTCTTAATGATTTGAGCTTGTAGCACAAACTTGCCTCAAGCATTTTGTAGCCAGGATGGGGAAAACTGGACAAAACTCCCTGTATTCATTATTTACAATGTATTTCAAGGCAGAGACATTAGAATTTCACTGAGGGGTAAGAGGATTTTTCCTACGAATGGGGCTGACTATACAATTCAAGCCTTTTCCTGCAAGGTTTTCTTTAATAGCAGTGTAAAAAGATGGATTTGAGATGATTCGTTACATGGCTCAAGTTGCAGCTCACCCTTACATGAGAAGCAAAATGGCACAAACAGAGGGGAGAGGTGAGAGATTCTGTGTGATTTAATTTCATAATTATTTCCTGAAAAAGGTTTATAAGATTAGAAGGCACCTAGAAAAATCATTTAACCCCTTCCCCTGTAGTAAGGCAACTTCAGCTACCTCTCTGACCAGTTTTATGTAAACCTCTCTTAAAAACATCTCATATCAAGGACACTATAATTTGCCAGGAAACCTGTGCAGAGCTCCAGTTTCCTTTCCATGACTTATTTCTTTTTGCCATAGTATTCAAAGCTCAATCTCGATCGTCCTTTAAACCCAGACTTCTTGGGCCTCCTAACATGTACATAGAAAAAAAAAATTCCTTTTTGCAGCAAGAGTTACGGAGTAATCTTGCTACTCATCTTGGTGCAGGTAAAGACTCCACCAGAATATCCCTGACCAGTTTTGGCTCTCACTGTAAAGATACAGACTGGCATAGCTCAGAAATCTTCACTTGAAATTACCAGAGGTCCTATCACACCTGCATATGCTGCCACCTTCTTTCTCAAGCCAAGGCTGCAGCTGTTAGAAATTATATAAAGTTTAAATTTTTTTTTAATGTAACTTTAGTCAGTTTTGTTTGTCTTTGCCCTGGGTGAAGGGAATTGAAGTTTCTTTTCAGGGGACTGTTCCGCCAGGTGAGCTCTGATGATCTCGGCATCTCAACAGACTGAGAGTAGCACAGAAGATGGACAAAAGATAATGACCATTAATGAACATCAACTCCAAACATCACCCCTGGCATGGTCAGAAACACCTGGTCCCGAAAAGACTGGTAAGAGAACCAAGGAACGAGGACAAAATTAGCATCAGAGGTGAAGAAATCTGCAACCGAGAAGAAACCAGATATTAAGAACTGTGTAACTTGGGACCAATGAACATTGAACCAATGAATTTCTATGGGTTTTGACTGTATAAAATATGTGAAAAATATGAGTAAAATTTATGTGTGATGAAATGATTTTCACTGCACAACCTGGGCAATGTGTGGATGAAATTATTTCTGTTGCACATCCTGGCCGGAGTAAAGTAATGCTTTGATTTTCAAACGTTAAAAATGTTGTTGGAAAGTTTTTTGTTTTTCCCACAGTCTTGGTGACATGGCCAGGCTTTTTAATCACTGCTAGAATTAATGTCAGCAAATGGTCTTGTAACAAAGATGCCACAATGAGCTGCTGTAACCTTCAACTTGTGCAGAACCATCAGTGAGTTTTCCCTCTTTAGAGTAGTGGACCACCACACAACTGAAGTTACATAAACAGGTACTAAGTTAAATATAATTACCAGTTTCAAAACTTAGAAGGGGACTATCCCAACAACTAACCAACTTATTGGCTTTTATGAGGAAATGACATTTTATTTGAAAAAAAAAAAAGAGAACAATAAACCCCACCAACTTGACATGCAAACAAATTTGGTGTGAAATATAAAGGGAGCGTACAGAAAACTTGCTGCTTCTGGCTGCTTCCTAGCTTTTCATAGCTGCTGGAAGGATGGGTGCGCCATGAAAAAGAGCATTATGCAGCCAATCACCCTGACTGTTCCCAGATCTAAAACGTTAGGGTTGCTGTTCCCCTTCTCACACAACCAGACACCCTTGAAAGAGTCCCATATACACCACAGGCTAAGACTAAAATGAAACACTAGTCTAGAGCTCCTTAAATTTAATTTTGAAGTTACAGTGGTGGAGTTCATGAACTCAGGGAGGATTTAGACCTCCCTGGGGATTTAAATAGTAAAAATTATACCTTTAATTGCATCCTGGAGCATTTGTGTGTTGCAGAAATATGACTGATATTTTAGTTTTTATAAGGTCGAAAAATACTTGAGTATCCTTGCCCTTTTTAAGCTGTTAGCCTCAGAGTCATTAACCATGAGGCACTCTGCATTCAGATCACAAGGACAACAAAAATGCCTTGATCTTAGGTAGAGAAAAGGAGGCTGTCTGCAACTTGACCTGCTCTTTTCCACTTAATCGTGGGCCAAGCCTCATGCTGGCAGCCCGTCAGATACTGACATTGGCTCAGCGCTTTTATTCAGCAAGAGGGAAAATTAAAAAAACAACAGGTTTGGAGCACTTATTCCATGCACGCAAACAAGTGCCAGCATTTGCATAGGGCAGGTTTTACCCTTGCTGATCGGTCCTTGGAGCACAAGGGATCCTGCAGAAGCCAGGAGGGCTGCTTGGGGAGCAAGGCTGTGCCTCCACAGCTCTTGTCGTTACAGATTATTTCACACTCCGTGTCATACATGGGAGTCAGGAGCAAGCTCAGTGAACACGAGGCCCAACAACCAGGATTAGCAGCAGGAAGTTATAGAACATTAGATTAATGAGCTAAAGCTACCAGGCCCCGAACAGGAGCAGTTGGTAAGAATCCAAGATTCACAGCCAAGGACCAGAGTCCTACAAAACCAGTTGCCAGAAATAAGTGTTTATTGTACCAACACAAAGGGAATATAAAAAGAGAAGTTCGTTTTCAAAGCACAGGACTGGAGGACTGAAAAAAAACAAAAAACAAAACCAAAAACCAAACCAAAACAACAAAATAACAACCAAACCAAAAAAAGGAAAAAAGTAGGAATGATAACCTCCTGCTCAGAAGAAACACTAAATAGGACACTAATGCACAAGCAAGAAGAATTTTACAGGAGCTTTTTTAAAAAAAGAAAAGAGTGCAGATTCCAACTGGGGGAAACCCACAGAGCCAGAAGATAAAGTTGATAGAAGTTCCCAATATTTTTATTTTATTCTGACAAAGCCCTTTCTCCTGCTTTTAGCTGCGGATGTAGATGCCTTGTGAATGTGAGACTCTGGCATTGCCTCAAACAGAGCCTGGGTAAGATCTGGATGCAAAGAAATAAACAGCCATTTTAGTGCATTTGTTTCCTGTTGCTTGCACAAATCCAGTCAGCTCTCTTCCCTGTCTCACTGTTAAATCCTAACTTTGATTCCAATAAGACATTAGCACAGGAGGAGTGGAGAATAGATTTTTTGCTTATTAGTTTGTTTTTGCAGGACAGTAGCTGTAAAAGAGGGGTATTTTGAGGGAGAAAAAAAAACAAATAAAAACATGTCAGATTTTCTGTGGGCACGGGTAATTTTGTCATCCGACGTTTTTGGTATTAAAAGAGTTTAAAACGCATTACACAAGGTAAAATCCACCCCAAGCCAGGAGTCCCATTTTCTATTTCTTTTCAATTCACCAAAAAATTAAAAAACTCCAAAGCACCAACACCAAACATACCCAGAAAAATGTAGCTTCAACATTCCAGCATGGATACAAACAATACCAACACGAGCAAGAAGTGGCAGCTGGATTATCATTCTTTGCAAAGAGTTCTCAGATTTCCAGCTCTACTTCAGTTCATCCTTTATGCATGACTCTTTGGGGATTTTTACACAAACTCATGAAGCAATGAGCGTTCTTGTTTATTTATAGTAAGTCCTTCTGCATTATTATATGCACAACTGTAAGAGATGACCAGAGCACAAGACATCTCTCTGTGTCTATATTTTTTTGCCTGAAAATAAAACGGAGGAGCCAGTTTGTCAAAACTAAGGCCCTAGAAGCCCAGTTTATAAAGATGATTCATTATCTAATAATTCTTCATAAATACAAGGAAGTGCACACAAATGGACCTATCCTCTTCTGTAGAACTTAATATAACACAACATTCCTACAAGGAATCTATTCATAGATTAAAATGTGGAAGGCAGGAGCATTTCATTGTGGTACCCCCATGACAGATACTCTGATTACTCTCCTTTTTCTGTGGGATATTGGAGGCAACATCCTGTTTCTCAGTACATTACTTGTATACAACTCCTGCCACGCATAGAAGTCACTAGAAAGGAAAAAGAAGCAAGTAAGATTAAAAAGAAAAAGGAGGAAATAATTTCTTTGCTGTGCAGCAGATTCTCTTTAAAATGGCTCGCCTTCCAGATGCTCCCCAACTGAAGCAATTGGCAGATGGCAATGACTGCAGATGGATGGGCACAGCTGAGACACAGATACAGCTGTGAATAGCTGGCTCGGCAGTGTTTGCTTTTCCTTCTGCCAGCCAGAGTCACAGCACTTCTAGAGAGCGGGTGGCAAAATAGGGAGAGGATTTCCCAAATTCATGGCAGAGGAAAAAGCCTTCTGCTAACATCACTGTATTCTTTATTATCCTGAGTGCATGATACTATAAGGAATTTATCTTATTCATTAACAAGAAAGGCTATACTTTGCCATCTATTAATTAATGCATATGATTAATTTAGAGAAGATTTATTAGATGCAAATCTAATTTAGCCTCTTTCTTACAGCTTGCCACTCAGTTTTTATGAGGCCACAAAACCTTACACATTTTATCCTCATTCTGCACTAACAACTCCTTCATTAAGAGCAAATAGTGGGCTGTGAAGCAAAGTCCACTAAATTCAACTTTACCTTCATGGTCATATACCAAGTTACACCACGGAAAACAATAACAAAGAGACCAGAACTGCAAACCATATCAATGATTGTGCAAGTCTCTTTGTCCATACCATAAAACATACCGCAGATTTTTTTATCCTCCTGGTTTCCAATTTCTTGTTACTCTTGTGTCAGTTTTAGCTTTATAATCAATTTTACTGAATTCTATGCATCATCAAGATATTTTTGTCTAGGGAAGGGCTCAGCCTGGCAAGCTAGCAATTCTCCAGTAACAGAGAAGCTAACAACCATTTCTACCTGGAGTACTAATGCATTGAATACCATTTAAAAAGCAAACAGTAATTAAGATCTATGCATTTTAATAACATAAGAAAACAGCCCAGCACATTATCTCATGTTTTGAAAGAGCATGTTGAGTAATGACCATAGGAGAGCACACTTAGAGACTGATAATTTGAGAGCAAGGATTCCTATTTGCATGCTTTGTTTACACAGATAAACTTGGAGCCTTAAGTGTAAGTATGTGCTGATAGACATGAGCCCCCTTCTCCACCTGCCTTCTTAATTATGGTGACTGCAAACGTGGGTAATAAGCATGTTAATGTGCATCCATTCTCTTACAATGCCTACAGTCAATTATCCTACAAAAAAGTGCAGCTGACAGAGCCTGCTAATGTCCAGACTACTTCTAGAACTCAGTTTTCCTCATCTTTTGCCTCCCCCGCTTCAGTAACATCCAACTGCTGGAGTCTCAGTCTGTCATAACTGAGAGCACTTTTCCCTCCCTCTTCGTTAATAAAATCTCATTTAGACAGAAATGTTCTGTTGGTGGACATGACTACTAATGCCACATTTAGAAAGGTTGGGTACCTCCTCTCAGAAAAGGGATGGCAAGGTTTTTTTTGTGCCAGCCTAAGTGCAGAGAGGCAATTTTCATTAAATTAGGCTGATTTATTAGAGGTGGAAAAACACTACATGATAAAGAGGACCACATACGTCCATCTGCAAATGGCAATACTAACCTTTTTGTTCTATACATCACAAGGCATAGAGAGCAATTTCAGAGGAAGAATGTAACAACAAAAATTTAACCCTTAACGAATAATCTCTTCTTGGTTTGAAATAAAGACATGTTTCTAAGACTGTCATAATCCCCGAGACGTTCTTTAAGAATCATATCCAAAACTAAATGCTCAGGGAAGATGCTACAGCACACAATTACCATTTTCAGTATATTACATAAAGCACGAGGGAATGGAAGGAGTGCAAACTGATGATATCCTTAGTTTTAATTTGGTGACACGCACACATAGTTAGTGGTGTTTTAAACATACAGAGAATGTCCCGAAGAAGTTCAAATGAACAAGTCTATAAACTGTTAAATTGGTTTGGTTAATAAATCAAATTACTAAACAAGCTTGCCAGACTGATTTGTCAGTGATTTATGCACCTCTGAGAGTATATAAAAGATTTGTCTCTGGGGATGTTCTTATATAAAAGGCTTTTATTGGTATCCTGTAAATCCATCCATGGTGCTATTTCCACCCCTTTGACTGTGGAGTCAGATTTGTGACAAGTTTTTGTTAAGGCAGTTCACAGGAGATTCTATTGAAGCTCAGATTTTGACTGCTTATTTGCATATTTTCATAGAAGAGGGAAAACTTAGTCAGAATTTAAAAATCTAGAGATAATTAAACAGACAACTTAACTAAATCAATTTGAATACAGATGAAACATTTGCACGAAGTCAATGCATGCACTATCCTTGAATCATACATGGTCTTACCAAGTCAGATGAAATAATCTTGTGATTTTACTATGGCTGTGTTTCATACAACCAGCTAAAGATGTATTTGAGGACCTACATCAATATGTTTAATGAATCAAAAGTCATGCATAAACAAGAACTGTAAGCCTGCACAATGAAACACTTTAAAATTCCTCAGTGTGAATCTATGACTTTCCTCTCCCTTCAGTGGGCTTCTTCATTCCTTCCTTCCTTTTCAAGATGGTCCTTTAAAAACCAACACTGTGTTTTTATGACAGTCTTAACTCCCTTCCCCACAAAACTCTCAAGGCAGAATGAATCGTAAATTAGTTTTTGGAAATTTCCAGTTCATGGTGGCTCTGTTAAGCCACTTAATTAGATAGGGACAAACTTAAACAGGTGGGCCAAATTCAGACTGCAAGAAACAACATCATTCCTGTCTGTTGGAAACATATATTTTGATATTGTCCTTTACAGAGAGGCAATCAGCATACAACTGCCAGTCTCATCTCCAGGCTGTTTTCCTTTCCATGCACAACTTCCTGTGACTCAAAGCAGAAGAGCAATCCACTTTTGCAAGGGAACACATTTTTCTTTTTCACCTTTTGTCCAGGGACACAGCTTAGCAAATTTGTTTACATGCAATGCTTCACAAATATCCAGGATTTTTATGTACAGAACAGTCACACTGGGCAAATATACACTTAGGAAATGATTTAAAGTTCTTAAGAAAGGGTTCTCACCTCATGCAAATCACAGAATCTTTTGGATTGGGAAAGATCTCTAAGATCATCATCTTTGACTGCTCACCACCTTGTCAATTAGACAATGGCACTTAGTGCCATCTACTGTGTTTCTTGAACACCTCCAAGGAGGTGTGTCTCCCTGGGCAGCCCATTCCAACATTTAACAACCATTTTCATGGAGACATTCATTCCCAGGTCCAACCTAAACCTCCCCAGGCACAGCTTGAGGCCATTTCCTCTCCTCCTGTCCCCAGCTGCCTGAGAGAAGAGGTTGACCACCCACCCAGCTACAACCTCCTTTCAGGTGATTGTAGAGAGCAATAAGGTGTCCACTGAGCCTCTCCTTTTCTCTAGTCTCAACACCCCCAGCTCCCTCAGCTTCTCCTCACTGGACTTGTGCTCCAGACCCTTCTCCAGTTCTGTTGTCCTCCTCTGGTCACTCATATTTTTAAAAAAAGTATTTAAAGGGAGTTATTTTATGTCAATATGTTGACCAAGCACAGGAGAGTTAAAAAACCCCCAACCAAACAAACAAGAAACCCCCAACAAACCCACCCTGTAGTAGCTTCTTTCAAGCAAATAAAACATCTTTTAAATGTATATATTTGGTACTCATGCTTCTGTCCCAAACTCAAGTCTATATTAAAGCAGAGGTGAGCAGTTGGAATCATACAGGTTGCATCTCCTAGTTCCATACTTCTTTTTTCTTTTCAAACTAACAATCACAATATCCTGGACTTCAACCTAATCTCTTTATATTCTTGAACTTTTGTGCAAACAATGGCCGTATGTTCCTACAACTCAATTTTGCAGTGCTTTCACAAGCGAGAAGCTCAGCTCATTGGAGAAATATTTGTGATTCCCTGAGCTCATGTGCACACAGGCAGATTTGTGGATGTTTACAAAGAGTCAGGTTTCCAAACAAATGCATTCATTTTTTTCCTGCAAATGTGAATTTCCTCACCTTTTCATATTTACATTCCCAGCACACATCCCAAAAGCTCAGACACAAACTCTCAAAGTTCAGTGTCTAACATGTTGATACCACTCTGGACACAGTCCTTAGTGTTTTCCATGGGTGAGGATTACCTAATTTGCATCTCTATGCTACAAGTCCGTAACAGATCATGAATAATCTCCAGTGAAACCATAAAGACGGCACCTTTCACAAGCTCCAGATGATCCAGGGGACTGAAGTGCCTATGCTGATCCTTTTCACCAAGAGAAAATCTAAGGGATAGTCCATACTTTATAACCTCAGCTCTGGTATAAGAACAAGGAGGAGAAAGGGAGGACATTTCTTATGTACAGTATTTCCCTCCTGCAGCCCTGCCTCCCTGGAATTGGCTGCACATTGCTTGCTGATGGGAAGTGGAGAATAAAATCTTCCTTTTCTCTTTGCTGGTGCATGAGTAAACTTAGCTTTCATTTCAGCAAATTGCCTTATCTCAGCCTATAGTTGTTTACCAGCTTATCTTCTCTCCCTGGCCAGCTGGCAGTGGGGAGGGACAGCATGGCTTGGCAGCCTGGAGCTGAATCTGACTCCACTTGACCTGAGCCAGACACAGGGAGAGACTTGGACCCGGACTTGACAGGAACAGAGCTGGACCTGACAGACCTGGACATGGACCTGACTTCACTTGAGATCTGGGAGGAAAAGAAAAAAACAAAACAAAAACCCACCAGATCAAGGGAGAGCTGATATTCATCAGGAATTACTCTTCCCCTCATCAAGTCCCATGGATAGTCTGTACCAGAGCCAACAGACAGCACTAAGCACTGTTAAAATGCTGAGCAGAATTTAATTCTCACAGACCACAGTTACCTCCCTCATCTCTCCTGTTGTATTCACAGAACTTGAATACTTCAGTCATTTCTGTAGCACAGTCCTTTTGTTTTACTACTTTTTTTTTTGTTTTCCTCATAAAAACCCTCTATTTTGCCAATAGACCTGAATCTACCCAACAAATGACTCAATTCAAATTTGCCTTAAGACTTAAAAAAAGTACAGAAATCCTCCAGTCCTCCCACAATTTGTAAGAAAAAAAAATCATAACAGATTAAAATTTTATTGAAATCACTTTTAGCTTTCATTTTATGATACAGTCATGCATTACGTTCTTTACTGGTTCTGAAGAGGGTGGAGCAGATGGTGAAGGCCGTGTTTAAAATAATGCACCCATTAAAATCACGTACACTGCCCTGAGATTGTTCACAAGACAACAGATTATTTTCAACTTTTAGAGGAATTTGGCTCTAATGAAATACTCTGCTTTGCAAGACGGTTGGAGTTCAAACTCTGCTTATTATATCATCACAACAACGAAATTTTATGGTAAATGTAAAGATAATTTACATATTTTGAGAGTGCATGTGTGTGACTGTTTGTATATACAGGCTTGTTTGGAAAGGTTTATGCTTGCAGATTTAGAGAGGTGAAGCTATGGTTAAAGTTATATATGATGGCAAAAACTACTCCTGCTCCTGGCTGCTTTATTTTGTGCGCCTGCTGTAGGAAAAAGGTCCTTTTTTTCTCTTTTCTTTTTTCTTCAGCAATAGGATTATAGTACTAACATGCTTGCAGAAATACCTCTCCAAGCCTCTTCCCTTACTCTGACTACATTAACATCATCCCAGCCCCAAAACAGATCCCCTATTTCAGATTGTGACAGATAGTTATTAAAGCAAGGGAGGTGCTACAACACAGTACGCTACAGAGGAGTCAGATGTTTTAAGCCAACAGCTACCAAAGAGAGATTTTTATTTTTCTCCGTCTGTTTTTGGCAGGATTCTATTAAGCCTTGCAACAAAAATCATGTGCTGCATGGCACCTGAGGTCCTAGTTCATGTCAGCAACTGGTTTATTTGTCAGCTGTAAAATGTTTTACTCAGTTGGGATGATGTAATGACTCTGTGGGACCCCTTAAATTTTGAAGCTCCAGAGCTGAAAGCACATTGATGGAGGAGTCAGGTATGCCAGTGTTAAGTATGAAGTCTAAAGTCTATTAAATATATGACAAATTTTTAAGGCAAAGCAGTTGCATCTGATCTTTGACAGCAATAGTACAGAAAAAGTTTATAGAAGGAACAAAGGAGATAGCTCCTAATGTTTTGCTTCAAGATTGGAAGAAGGGGATGTTTCAGCTTTGAGGCAGAAATACTCATTGCTCCCCTAGGCAAGAAAATATTCATCTGGAGTTCCTAAGGGAATTTTGCACTTCAGGTATATTTTCTATTACCTCAACCTAACAAAAACAAAAGGACTAAAAAATAACGAGTACCAAGTTGTTCAACAAAATTCATTTCTAGGATGTCATAATTTTTATAAAAATGACTATATGTGTAAATCAAGGTCTGAACCAATTTGGAATTTAACTGTTGATAGAAACTTATTTTTTCAGGCTTTGAGTGTGAATTAAAGATTTATTATTTTTTTAATGCTGTCCTCTCGATATAATTGTGAATTTGCTCAGATTGTGAGCATAAATCCAGGAGGATCAAATATGGAATAGAGATACAGAACATGGCCCTAAAATGCAAACCTTGCCCAAATATTGTTTTTAAAAAAAAAAAGCAGAGACCAAATGTACCTTTCCAGAAAGTATTTTTGGCTATACCACATTCACAGAAAGAAAACAGATAACATCAATCCTATTCTTGTCTTCTAACACAGTTTCAAATGTAAAACATGTTACATTTGTGTAAATTAACAATCATAAATTTCAGAAGGAAATTTCCTATTTTAAAGATTAATACAATATAAAGTTAATACAAAACCCTGTTATTTGACCCTGGATGCTGTTAGAGAAGAATGTTTTTTCATAAGCATCTCATTAAAAAACCAAAACTTGAAATAATAGTATTTCATAAGGACACTGCCAATAACTTTGCAACCATCTTGTTAAAGATTAATCCTACCATTTAAGCATCTTTAAGAAAATGAGTAATCTCCATTGCTAAATGAATTCCAGAACAAGATATTAAATTGATAAAACAGGTAGGATACAGCAGGTCAAGTAATCCAGTTTTACTATTAACTAGGGTATCTTTACACGTGAAAGCAACAAGAGGCTTTCTTATTAGTTGTAATGCATAAGTACATTTATTTCCATGGCCTTTTCTCCCCTTTTCCGTTTACAGGTTTCAAACTGAGGTAATTTGTAAGAGCAGAGAACTATATGCAACTGAAATAATCTGGGAGATGCCAGAGAAATTATTCATTTTGGTAAATGAAAAAGTCTAACCCAAGTTTATTCCAAATACCACTTTGCCACATTGGAGTGGTGAGAAACAAGTGTTTCATCTCCACTTTTCAGATGTGGAAAAATTAGTTGATGCAGGTGATATATCTGTATAAACTAGACATATCTATAAGCAGGAACACAACCCAAAACACTTGGTTTCCACACTCATACTCCAACCACTTGACTATGTCTCTGTGGCTTTTGAAAAGATTTTAGCCTCAGCAGCCATTGTCCAGCCAATTTTGTTTAAATCACTGCTGCTCTGTCGGTGATCTAATCAGGACAGCAGTCAGGCCTGCTCTGCCCACGGCTCCCACAGTGCTCGTCTTAGCAGGAGCTGCAGCATAAAGCCCCTCTATAACGGATGGCTGAATCAAAATATAAAGCTAATCTATTTGTTTGAAATGCTCATCTTATCGATTTCATGTTTGTAGGCTTGCAAAGGAGGCCTCGTAAGGGGTTGTTGGAGAGCTAAGGCAGAGAGGTGTGCAATAGGCAGGGCCAACAAATACTCCTACTGGTTACCAGGAGTGCGGGCCTTGGCGTTTCCTTACGATGAGAAAGCCAGAAAGCAAAACTAAAAAGGTTCTGTTTTCCAAGACATCCTCGAAGTGAAACAATGGTGTTTAACCCAGGATTCTGATGATGTATAAAAATAATTTGAGAGCAAAACGGTAAGGGAAAAAAACCTTGCATTTTTAAGCCTCTGGAGCTCAAAATTTCTCTAATAGTTGTACGTCAAGTAACTATTTCCAAGATATGCGCACAAAAATTACTATAAGAAAATAACACCCACATGCAATGATTAAAAGATACATCCTAAGAATTAGAGTTTTTCACAGAAAAAACAAATGAAGATTTACGCTGTGCCCCTCTGTTTTGGCAATGGGGATAAGTCTAGCTGGCCTGCCTCAAAGCTTTCTTGTCAATGAACATTTCTACTGGCAAGTATATTTTTCCTTAAAGAATACAAACCTCTTGACTGCAGTCAAACCTTTGGTGAGCACAAGCACTGCAACAATAAATAGAAACTACCTACAAATACTGTTTAACAAGCACAACATCCTTCAGTGCTTGTACACTTAGAAACATGCACAACTAACACACAGAGCTGTCAAAAAATTTGTCCCCAGATGTTTGGGCAACTGCAGAGTTAATTGCATATCACAAAATGCTTGTTACTTTGGTTAGATACACAAAAAGGACTTTTAGCCGTTGAGTAAATAACCCCACTAAAGATGCCTGGAGCTAAATACAGTCAAAGTGGTGAGTTCCTACAAATCTATATGCTTTATGTCCATAATATAGCTTCATTGAGTTAGATCCCATAGATTATATCCACCAAGGTGTTTATTTTTTTTACCTCTTGGGGTCTTCTGGGCAACCACCTCTTAGTTTCTGATGAGTTCTCTCCTGTGGTGAATGACTTTAAGGGCTTGTGTGCCTGGGAAGGGTTTGAAGGACAGTGTAGGGTTTGAATTTACAGCATGACACTAGGCAACAGAAAGCTATGGCCGGTCAAAATTACATTAAGTAACAAGAGTGTCCACATGGAAAATTAGTGTGGAACTAGCAGTGTGTTGTAAATTCACAGACATGTATGTACTGTGCACCTTGTCCCCTTATAAACAAACTCTTCACCCTCTCTTGGTGAGAATAGTCCTAATTTTCTAGGAAAAGGAACAAGTACACACAGAATAAAGAGGCTTTAGGAATGGAAGTTGGAGCAAAGTACATGTATTAAATGGAGGAAGGGTTTTAAGCCAGCCTGTTCAGATTGACTGGAGTTGTTTTAGGATTCAATGAGAGCAGCCATCTCTTTTTCATGGTTGATTCTACCAAAAGTACAAAGAGATTTCCAATCTTTATCAAACATTGAATTTCAGTGTAATGTTAAGTCAATATTCTCAGAAATAAAGATATGGTTTTGATCAATAAAATATTATTGAATTAATAAAGGAAAACATTTAATTTCAATTCACATTTTTATGTCATTTTAATACGTGAGATGCTGAAATTAAAATCTGAAAATTACTTTGATAATATGAAAGTAATAAAGTGTTGTTTGAAAAGGAAAAATCAATATCATAGGTTTAATTTTAGCTCCAATCTTTTAATTTCAATGAAAGCAATACCTGTCAACACCCAACCTGACACCTACAGTGCAGTGGACTAAAAGCCTGACAGACACTTGACAGAGAAATTTGGCTCCATAAACATCATCATGAGAGTCTGCTGGATGGGCATCATCCCACAGGCTTCATATCCCCCACTACCCCAGCCCAGCAGCAATAAAAGAGAAAATAGATCACAGGATCAAGCATCTCAACATCAGAGCAACAAATAAAGGCATTTATCTGCATAAAGACAGGGCATGACGCTCCCTTCCCACTTGCTATTTCATGAGTCTCATGAGTGTGTCTATGAATTGTGCATTTCCCTGTCTGTACACACCCACACCAGTGTACCTGCATGGCAATTCTGAACACCTTAAGCTTTGGCCAAAGTAAAACAGTAACAGCAATAATAATAAAATCTGATTCACAAGTGGAAAGAGTGCAAAGTGTTTCTGTAAGGAGAAAAGGCACTTAAAGTGGAAAAAGGGGCTTAATTTAGTTTTGTAAAAAAGAAAAAAAGAAAAACAAGAAAAACGGAAAAAAAAGCTCTATGAAATTTTCAAAAGGAAGCAGAGCTCTGGAAGAGGTTCAAGTCAGAGTTTTAGCTTTGAAAAATCTGATATTGCTAGCATTAACAACTGTCAGGAGTTACGTTTGAAGGAATGATTTGTTTCTGGGAAGAAAATCAGCAGCTCAGTAGAAACATGGATGTTATGTTTTGAGTTTGATGCAATATAGCAACTCTTTCTATGATTACTTAAACATTAATGAAAGCATCTCATTTTATAAGCTATTTATAAATCATACATTTCAGTATACAGCATGTCCAGGTGAAAATGAGACATTATTACTCACACAGAGTATCCTTCTGGGGAAATACACATTAGTAACTCTATCAGATTTTACTGCAAGCTATCAAGACAAAAAGGCATTCAAATCAGTGATAGCTTCAATCTGTACACAGTAGATCTGAATCTAGGCTAGTGCCTTTCACACTTAAAAGTGACTGGCTTGAATAGAAAATGCAGGTGTTTTCTCAACTTTTGTCTCCCTTTTGTTTTGTAATAGGATAAATTCTAATTCTAATTATTTAGTAAAAGATAATTGCTGTAAATATATAGGTAGGAGAAAAGTTGTGCTCGTACCAAATAAGATTTATAATTAAAATATTTGTACACCATCATATGTTATAAAAGTATCATGCTTCCTGCAACTAGCTCTCACTAAACAAAGCAAAGGGTTGTTTCAGTGGCTTGTATGTGATGTGACAGCGCCTTAACAAACTAGAGGATCCTTACCATTAAATCAGCTAAGTTCCTGAAGACTTTAGAAGTCTCATCAACAAGTAAAATTCAAATGTGCCATCTTGAGCCCAAGGCACATCAAATCCATGCAAGCAGATAAGACTAACCCAAAAATCTAATGTCATAAATATATCAAGATTTACCTTTCTTAAGGGAAAAAAACAATTTTCCAATCAGCGTGGTGCTTGTCTTGCTGCTATTACCAAACCCAGGCTCTTTCACATTCAGTCAGCAAGAGTTCTAATATCTAGCTAAATTTTGCTCAGTATGAACTGTGATTAACTGATTTCTACATGAAGTGTTTTAGTTTCCTGATCATCACCAACTGAAGTAAAAAAAAACTCAGCTTAAAAAATATACAGGGTCAATTCTGGATGTTTTTCCCTAAAGTGTACAAGATTATAATTAACATACAATTTATCAACTAAAAATAGAACTACACATTTTACTGCATAAAAATAGAACTATGTTTTAGAGTTCTCCATCTCCCTTTTGTTTGCCCGAGAGGGGAAGTCATGTATGCCTGCACATTGTCACAGTTACACAAGGTTCCCAAGGCCTTTCAGGTGGGCAATTTAAATACCTCCAGCTACGATGCACAGCTGATCAGACGTGCTCTGGAGCAGGGAGGTAGGTGAAGACTATGACATAGCTCAACCAGACAAAGCAAACCATATCTATAACTTAACAGAAATAAACCTGAAGAAACAAATCAGCAGCACCAGTCTTAAGCTGAGAAGTGAGAAGCATCACATGCGATGTTCTGCTAGCAAGCACAAGTGAAAGGCAGCTTTTCAGCTCTGTAAGAGTGACAGAAATGCAATCCACATGCAAAAAACAAACACTAGAGGTGAAAGTTCCTGCTTCTGCCAGCACCAAGTGACATTTCCTCCATCTGAAGAGGGATGGCTGGGAAGACAAGAGAAGCCACACAGCAGCGAGCCCAGGAGAGTCTAATCCCACTGCCTGTTAGGGAGCTTCCCAGGCAGGCTGGGGCAGGCACTCCACACTGCAGTGCCACAGGGGCACCTTCATCAGCCTCCAGGCAGGTGAGATGAGTAACTGCAAGCAGGTCTAAGTTGTCCTTGAAACCATAATTGTAGTGCAATTATACCTTCATTATCTCTGAGAATTTAGAAGCCAGTCTGGTCCATTCACAGTGGCAATGGAGCAGAGAAAAGGCGGCTCAAACATCCACTGGAATGTTGCCATTAGCAGTTGGGTGCAAAGTAAACACTGAGAAAGATGCACACGATGGGTTGCTAGAGAGGACATCCTCTAAAATTAGTTCCCTACCACACAGTGCTTATCAGGAGCTGATTTCACAGCCTGGCTGGAATTGCTTGTAACAAATGTTATAACAGTGTTCTGAAATATTAAACAGGTACTCACTGGAAGAACAAGATTATTCACGAACTTAAATGCTTGTTCCTACATTAACTTGAGCTACTCTGTGGATAATTGACTGAAACTATTTACAATAAAAATAACAGGCACTAAAGGCACTAAACTGTGTCCTGGAATAAGCATTTATGAAATGCAAACACCAGCCATATGAAAGACATAGGCTAAGATTTAAGTATCAGCTAGGTTAAATAAAATTCTTTTAAAAAACTCCAAACATGGAATAAACAAAAAGAAGTATAAGGAGGCTATACTAAAATAAAATAGAATTTCTCATCATTATTTTGAAGATTTAGCCTCTACTAAAAATAATTCAACGTACAGAACCTAACTCTTTCTCCCTGGTTTTTTTTTTGTCTGAAAAAGAACTCTAAAAAACCGGCATTGTGAGAGGCATGGAGTCTATTTTCTAAGAGTTTGCAAATCTTAAATGTAAATAAAATTTTCTGCATATACATTTTTTCCTTAAAAGCAAAACTTATTTTATAAATAATAATCAAAAAAAGTAATTTAAAGACAGTTCTCATTTTGTCTCTCCCCAGGTAAAATATTGATAACAAACATTATTGGTCATAATTTCCATTACTTCTTTCAGGAAATCAGAACTACTTTTTCTTAAGTTGTCAAAAAAAATTCATATACTAAAAATGCAATTTTCACCTAATGTATGAGTAATTTACTAAAATTGATGCCAAAAACAATCTAGTCAAAACAAAAAATCTCTTGTTAAATTACACATCTGTTAAATTACAGATTTAACATTAACAACATTTTCGGGGGAAAAAATCACTTAGAATATATAAAAATGATATCTCTGAAGCAGTACACTGAAGTCCAAGACTGTTCTATCTTTTTTTCTGAAAAAAGGAAACAAAACCATGCACACACAAAATTATTTTCTCTCCTAAGTCTCATTTTGCTGGATATCTCCACCCATTAGCTTTGTCTGCCTCAGCCTCACCTTCCTGACTTTTGAACAGAGCTGCTTTGTCTTTCACTTTAGAAACATTTCAAGTTGCCTTAAGGGATGACAGGGAAAAATTGTGCCATGATTTCACTGAGCAGGATGAAGTCTGGGAATGGGATAATGTGTTCATTAATATAATTATATCACTTCTAATAATGCAATACTGCTAAAAACACAGAACAAGTGAATCTATACTTATTAAACAGAGAACTGAAAAATTTCTCTTCACAACTACATGGTGCAAAGACATGACAAATAGAGGATTAAGTCACCTTTAAGATGTCACATAAAAGCTTAGAACTAGATTCTTAGAAAATGTCTGCCTAACATTTAGAATATGCAAGTGAACTGGACATATGAGTCATCACAGTAGCTTATATGACATGTTTAGTTCTTATGATGTGCTTATTTTATGCTGCTTTAATTTTTGTCTGTAGTAGATTTAAACAAGACCTTAAACAAGGTCTTTTTTCTTTTTTTTAACGGCATTTCAGTTTAATCTTGCCATATGCTTGCAAAAATGAATTTTCTCTGAGTGAAGGCAATATATAAATGTAATGAGAATACATAGAAAACACATTATGAAAATATCAATGAAAAACATTTAGTTAAAAATAGTTTATTAGCTAAATAGCTCTGAAGTGTTAGTCTGGAAACTAATATGATGCTCAAATCAAGTTTGCACTTAATTTCAGTATCTATGTCCTGGCATATTGATTTCAGTTCCAACAGATAGCAAAAGGCTCTAAAATTGTTTAAGTAATGATTTTCTGTTAAAAGCTTATTCTCATTAAAAGACTTCTTCTGAGATAAAAATACATCACTATCCAATATTCCAAGGACAAATCCTTCCCCAAGTACCAAATAAATATAATAAGGGGGAGAGAGGTGAATGAAATATCTGCCACAGCAGTTGTAGAAAATCACAAGATCTAACTGGTCAAAGCAAGACCTGCCTAGTTCAGTCTGTTACGTGAATGTCTTTACAAAAGCCTGCAAGGAGCTGCAGTACAATGACTACATCACTACATATATTAATGTGTGCCACTCCTGGACAGCATTGCAAGCTATTCAAGAAAACAAGTATTGGAATAGAAATCAATAGATCAGCACTGGCGTGCTAGGAATTAGGTTTGACCAGTTAACCAAATAATCTGAGAGCACAGTATCCGACATAGGTTCAAATATCCTTCTTTGGGAATGGATTAGTTATTGAATACACCTGGATAACCACAAGTAAGTGTTCCAGTATCTAGTAACTGATACCCAGGTGTTTAACTGCTAAAATCTCTTCCTAATGCTGCAAAGTATTCTACTCCTCTGGGCTACAATATAAAAGGACAAAGCTTACTGCCCTTGTTTCCTGTAGACCTCTTAGGGAACAACATACTTAGCTCAGCATCTTTCTGATCCCTGTCTGAATTGAGCCATTTGATAGGTTGAAGATAGAAAAAACTATTTCTTTGCAAAGAGTCTGCTTTCAAAAGGAAAAATGCCATTCACAGTCCCCTACCTCATCTGTTTATTTTGTTGTTTTCAGAAGATTTTTTTTTTTATTAGAGGTGTGATGGAGATGATTATACCCAGAAGGGCAGCCAGGCCAAGAAACCTCATGGAGATTCTTAGGAGAGATGTCACACGCTTACATTGCCAGGTTGCAGCACAAACTGAGTCCCCCCGACCAAGCTGACATATACTGTCGTCCAAATAAATAAGCCCAACGTAGCACTTTGCAATGCTTAAGTAAAAGGAATATCTCACTGAGTGACTGGAACGCTGCCTTCCTCCACCACAGCACACAGTAGAACTGCCACTGTACAGAACCAGATGACAAACCAGGTGTTTACAGTCATTTCCAAGCCAGCAAAAAACTCCCTCCAGAACTCTGAGAAGTTGCTGAGGCACTTTATAATCCCAGGTGACAACATTCAGGATAAGGAGGAATCAGATGATTATCCCTCTGTTAATGCAAGGATCTGGTCTACTGAAACACTTCAGTCTCTGACAATCATCCACTTTTGGTACTGCCAGAGTCCAGTAAACCCTCATCAGCTTCTTTCAGGTATTCCATGTGTGAAAGGTGTGACCTTTACTCTCCCCAGTCTCCAGGAAGGAATACATGGGTGAAGCCAGCTCAAACCTGCTGCTCTATTCGAGGTTACTCTAATAGTTATCCAGTTTTCATACTCTGGGTTAGACTGAGCCCCCCTCTACTGGTCTGGCTGACTCAGCAAGAGATTTGCATCACTAGGTGATCCATTCAGCTGTTGATAGATGTTTAGCTAAAAAAAAGGCCACCCTCTGGTCTCCTTGCTGTTGGATACTCAGCTTCTTTACCTTATTCCCTGAACTTCATGGGCACATCACCCTGTCCCCTCTCCACTGACCCTTCCCCCATTTTAGGGGTTTATTTAGTGAGTCACAATCCACACCTAGGGATTAGACAGTCACAAGTATAAGGCAGGTCTTAAAATACCCATGGTCATCCAACCATTTGTGTCTTTTTTTTTTTTTCTTTTCCAAGAGAAGGCAGGAGGCTTTACACAGAAAATTCAGGGAAAAATCCATAGGGTTTCCATGGGTGGCAGCAGCTGTTCCAGTGCAGAAAATCATTAATATGAGGACTTGATTGAATCTCACCACTAATCCATGTTTCTGAGGACAGTGTACACAAGTCCTTAGCAGCGTTACTGAGGGAACTGAAAGATATGTGCAGCTACCAGATGGGTTTCGAGAAAAAAGGGGGGAAAGATGCCTGTTAGTCAATATTGCCACAAAGTTACTCCCAGCTGAAGAAAGGCCAACAAAAACCCTTCCCAGTTCAAACTGTACAAGTCACTGGCTGATGTGAGGTGTTCATAAACGCTAGCTCGTCAGGATTCTTACGCCAGGGTAAACCTCTGCTACGAAATTACTGCTTGGATGTCAAAGGAGCCTCGTTTAGGGGGGCTTTTCACCAGTTCACAAGCACCTTGTGATTTTCCTGACAGTGTTAAACTTTGTTTTCTTTGCAGAGAAGCCATAGCTAATAATCATTTTCCCAAGTAAATGAGTAAAGGAATAGCAGGTTTAGATCTCAAAGTAGGAGGAAGGAAGAAATCCAAACCCCTGGCACCCCTAATCTTTGATTACCTTTAGCTGATAACTGGTGCAGACTTTTCACAAGCTTCTGTATATAATAAGGAAGTTGCTTTGTTTGGTCGTTTTTTTTTTTTTTTAATTAGACTTTCTTTTGAAACAGAAATTAGCAGCAACTGTAATCTAATAAATCTTCCTCTCATCCAGGTAGCAAGTCCTACCACATACATCCTTCTTAGTCACTCCCTTATGCATTCTGTACAATGAAAGATTGCCTGAAGCTATATTTAAAAGGCCCTCTAGGAGCAGGTGACGAGAAAGTCTCCTAAAAGTACTATCTTGAACAGCAAATCACAGGTAGAACCTTGGAAGCTGTCAGAGGGGATTGATTTATTTCATGAGTGTCTCATTTTACCAGAAAATTTGCAATAGAAATTAAAGCTGCAGGGTTATTTCGGTTCTTTTTGTTGGAGGTTTTTTTGTTGTTTTGCTGTTTGCTTCTTCCCTCTCTTACTTTGTGAAATTTTTTATTTAGCCTTTATCTCAAAGGATAAAAGTCTGGACTGCCTTTCAAAATTCATAATAACATTAAAATTCTAGATTTTTTTAATCCATTTTCTAGTTGTAATAAGCTTGGAAATGTTTTAGTATAATTTTCTTTGATATTAAAACTGGATCACTTTCTAAACTCAGCACAGATTTGTTCACCATAGATAATGAAATGAAGACTGAAAAAAATTCCATTTTCACATGCTAAGGAGATGTTATTTACTGGGTTTAGCAGGAAAAAAGAAAAAACAAGTCACTGTAAATCCTGTCAGATTTTGTATCTGTTCTGTCCCAGATCTGTAGGATCTCAGTAGGACTACCTCTCAAATTAAAAGAGACTGATGCTGTCACTTCTGTAACACCTGCACTGGAACTTAACAAGAAAGCCACCTGTATTATTCTTCACCTGTGCTTTTCCCCTCATTCTCCTGCAGTGAAAAAGGAATAATCACCACTATGTCTTTTAGAAGCAGTCAGTTCTATGGAAGGAAGATGTAGAACATAGGTCACAAGAGCACATTCCCAGAGCAAGTTGGAATGAAACCCAAACTCTCGAGTTTTATCATCTTCTTGTTGCAAATATTTTGTCAATACGTTTCAGAGGTTTATCTTTCACCCTTATTACAGCAGCTAGTCCTCGCAAAGGACTGAGTACTACTATCATCAGTCAGCTGGAACATACTATAGGTGACAGAAATAAATATGATTGGTTTCCACAGCTGCAAAATTGCTGTTGGCTTGTATCGGTAGCAATACAGTTCCACATAATAGAATTTCTAGGAGGGATTAGTTTGCTTTCCTAAGCAATGAAATAACACATATTTGAGTGTCCAAAGAAAGTCTTGCACTTGGAGCTCAAAACTACTTTTTTCCCCTATATGTGTACTTGTCTGTCAAGAGGGATTTTTGTTTCTTTTTTTAAGCCACTCTTGGGAAACTGGGAAAAACTAAAGGCAACTTATAGAAAGTTTCAATACTGTGTAAGATTAGTTACATACTTTTTTATATTCTTTCTTATAAGAAATTCAGCTACAAGAGTTACTACTGGACAACTCCATGTATTCAAAAATACAAAGTCATGACAAAATTTTGCAAATAATTTTTTATTTTTAGATTGCAGCCTCATTTGCCATACGACTCAGCTTGCCAACAGGTTAATAAGAAATGATGAAATATCATCAGATTCCTCAGCTGTTTCCTAAAATAGACAGACACTACCAAAGCACCATAAAGTAACTGTCCATGCCACAGATTTCAGCAACCAAGAGCTAATAATCAGCTCTGTGATTTCCACATGCAAACAAAAGTTAGAGCTCACTCAGCCAAAACCAGAGGAGCAACAGCTCCTCTTCTTTCACATCTGGAAGCCAGCATAGTGAAATGTAGTACTTAAAACCAAATTATAAAGATCCAGAACATCTACCCAAGTTCAACAAATTAGTCTGACTTTCAGAAATCAGGGAACTTCATAGGCACAATCACCAGTGCAGCCATGGCAACACTGCTTACTTGCTCTATCATCATAAGGTGTCCAATCATTTGGCCCCTTTCCTCACAGTAGTGTTCATATGGAAGCCAGTTAGAAGAAACTCCACTTGTTACTTAATAATTTTTATTTAACTGTCTTTGAAATTAAGTAGAGAGAAATAGCTGTGTTGTATCCCTCACAAATAGAATGGTTAGGCATTATGACCAGTTCTTGGAAAAAAACAAAACAACCAAACCCCACCAAATTCCTGATGCCATCTGCCATACTTGTCCTTCCGCCAGGAGGAATACTGCACTGTCTAAAAAAATCAATATTTCAGTTGGACATCAAAACAACAGACATAACTGGACTTCTGTAGTAGGGTTTTTTCCTCAGTTTTTATAATCCACTTCTATCCTTTTCTCTTCTTCTTTCCATTATATTCGACCAAGTTTTCAGTGTATTTTTGGTTTTCTCTTTAGAGCAAGTGAACAAGCAAAGCCAGCCAGAGAGCCTGCCCTTTGAAATGGGCAGTGCTGTATGTCTAATTTGGATTAGTCATGCATCCATTCCAAACTAAAAGCAATGTTTATGCTCTTTTTTTTCATTAGCTTTGGCTCTTCAGCAAGTTCCATATTCATTAACACAAGCTGGCAGACAGGAATTTAGGCTGGTGTGGGATTTATTCAGGAAACAGACGCAGTAGGAGCATGAGGGAACATTTCTTTCTGGTAAGTGTTGTGCACACCTTCTCATGTGGATTTGTGAGACACTTTATTTGCATAAACAGCTGTCTTCTTACCTCATTTCTGCAGCAACAAATAGTACCATGCAAGAAAGCTGCCATAAGAGATCCCACTCTTAAAGTACTCCCTCTACTTCTTTTTGCAGCTGGCTCTTCAAACTTAAAATAAAACCAACCGAAAAGCAAGCATTACATTAATTTTAAATTCTGTTATAACCTGTAATGCAAGAATGAAGTACTGGGATGTAATTCCATATGTTGAAGCCAAATATCAGTACATTTTTCACTTTTAGCCATGCCAAAAGATTATTATGCCAACTGTAACTGAGAAACTAGAATAACTTTCTAATAATCATCTAAGAAAAATTCTAAGAGAAAAATTTTGAAAGCTCAAAATACTACAGAACACTTCTAGAATTCAAAGAGCTGTAAAAAAGGAAGTATAGGTTAGTACTTCATCTTTGTAAAAGAATATTTCAAAGGAAAATAAAACAGATATATGGTAGGATATTTCAGAGAATAGAACAAAATAGAANATCAGTCAGCTGGAACATACTATAGGTGACAGAAATAAATATGATTGGTTTCCACAGCTGCAAAATTGCTGTTGGCTTGTATCGGTAGCAATACAGTTCCACATAATAGAATTTCTAGGAGGGATTAGTTTGCTTTCCTAAGCAATGAAATAACACATATTTGAGTGTCCAAAGAAAGTCTTGCACTTGGAGCTCAAAACTACTTTTTTCCCCTATATGTGTACTTGTCTGTCAAGAGGGATTTTTGTTTCTTTTTTTAAGCCACTCTTGGGAAACTGGGAAAAACTAAAGGCAACTTATAGAAAGTTTCAATACTGTGTAAGATTAGTTACATACTTTTTTATATTCTTTCTTATAAGAAATTCAGCTACAAGAGTTACTACTGGACAACTCCATGTATTCAAAAATACAAAGTCATGACAAAATTTTGCAAATAATTTTTTATTTTTAGATTGCAGCCTCATTTGCCATACGACTCAGCTTGCCAACAGGTTAATAAGAAATGATGAAATATCATCAGATTCCTCAGCTGTTTCCTAAAATAGACAGACACTACCAAAGCACCATAAAGTAACTGTCCATGCCACAGATTTCAGCAACCAAGAGCTAATAATCAGCTCTGTGATTTCCACATGCAAACAAAAGTTAGAGCTCACTCAGCCAAAACCAGAGGAGCAACAGCTCCTCTTCTTTCACATCTGGAAGCCAGCATAGTGAAATGTAGTACTTAAAACCAAATTATAAAGATCCAGAACATCTACCCAAGTTCAACAAATTAGTCTGACTTTCAGAAATCAGGGAACTTCATAGGCACAATCACCAGTGCAGCCATGGCAACACTGCTTACTTGCTCTATCATCATAAGGTGTCCAATCATTTGGCCCCTTTCCTCACAGAAGTGTTCATATGGAAGCCAGTTAGAAGAAACTCCACTTGTTACTTAATAATTTTTATTTAACTGTCTTTGAAATTAAGTAGAGAGAAATAGCTGTGTTGTATCCCTCACAAATAGAATGGTTAGGCATTATGACCAGTTCTTGGAAAAAAAAAAAACAACCAAACCCTACCAAATTCCTGATGCCATATGCCATACTTGTCCTTCCGCCAGGAGGAATACTGCACTGCCTAAAAAAATCAATATTTCAGTTGGACATCAAAACAACAGACATAACTGGACTTCTGTAGTAGGGTTTTTTCCTCAGTTTTTATAATCCACTTCTATCCTTTTCTCTTCTTCTTTCCATTATATTCGACCAAGTTTTCAGTGTATTTTTGGTTTTCTCTTTAGAGCAAGTGAACAAGCAAAGCCAGCCAGAGAGCCTGCCCTTTGAAATGGGCAGTGCTGTATGTCTAATTTGGATTAGTCATGCATCCATTCCAAACTAAAAGCAATGTTTATGCTCTTTTTTTTCATTAGCTTTGGCTCTTCAGCAAGTTCCATATTCATTAACACAAGCTGGCAGACAGGAATTTAGGCTGGTGTGGGATTTATTCAGGAAACAGACGCAGTAGGAGCATGAGGGAACATTTCTTTCTGGTAAGTGTTGTGCACACCTTCTCATGTGGATTTGTGAGACACTTTATTTGCATAAACAGCTGTCTTCTTACCTCATTTCTGCAGCAACAAATAGTACCATGCAAGAAAGCTGCCATAAGAGATCCCACTCTTAAAGTACTCCCTCTACTTCTTTTTGCAGCTGGCTCTTCAAACTTAAAATAAAACCAACCAAAAAGCAAGCATTACATTATTTTTCAATTCTGTTATAACCTGTAATGCAAGATTGAAGTACTGGGATGTAATTCCAGTAGATATTTTGAAGCCAAATATCAGTATATTTTTCACTTTTAGCCATGCCAAAAGATTATTATGCCAACTGTAACTGAGGAACTAGAATAACTTTCTAATAATCATCTAAGAAATATTCTAAGAGGAGAATTTTGAAAGCTCAAAATACTACAGAACACTTCTATAATTCAAAGAGCTATAAAAAAGGAAGTATAGGTTAGTACTTCATCTTTGTAAAAGAATATTTCAAAGGAAAATAAAACAGATATATGGTAGGATATTTCAGAGAATAGAACAAAATAGAAAAGAGTTCTATGCCAACAAAAGGGAGCAATAGTGGATTTACTCTGTTTCACTAAAATATTTTAATTTATCTACCTCCCCAAATGTAATTTGCCATCCCAAAATCTCTTTCATCTCAGGAACTAAGGTAAACAATCTTCATGAAAAGTATTGTTATAAAACTCACTTCTTTAGCGCACACATCAAATATTCCTGAAAAAAATCCTCATTCTTGTAGTGAGTATCTCAGTCTTTGATAGGAAAGAGCAAATGGCATCTAACACTGCAGCTGACATGAACCATAGAATCATGGAGAGGTTTATGTTCAAAGACACATTAAAAGTAATCTAGTTCTAATCCCCCTGCCATGGGCAGGAATCAAATAATTTTTTGTCATTCACTGCTGAGAAATCTGAAAAAAATTTAAGCAAAATAGACTGTTTTAAATAAGAAGACTAAAAATTCATCAAGGGGGAGAAGAAAGAAGAGCTTATTCATTCATAGATGAATCAAAATCAGCAAAGAACCCTTAGCATCACAGAATACAGACAGTGTCTTAAATTGGGATCAACTTGGAAGGAATTTTGAGAATACAGATTTCTTTTTCCACTTATAAAATAAACTGCAAATATTTTCACATGAAAACAAAAATAAGTTTCATATCTTTCCTTATAATTTTCTTATGACAGTTGATACTTTTTTCTATTTATGACATTAAAAGATTCCAAGAGCATTTCAGCGACCAAGGTGCATAAACTCCAGTGAACGACTGGTCTGTTCAAACTTCACATCCTGATTATTTCTTTTTACAGACAAGAGAAACAATTTCAAACAAATTCATTAAAATCTTCCATGAATGCAAGACAATCACAAATATCTTGGCAGAGGCAGTATCTCAGAAAAAATATAAAAGTGGGTTTGTGTGCTAACATTCTGATGGAAGTAATACATACAAATCAGCTTCCGAGACAAGCATTTATATCAAATTTCTAAAACAGTTGTCTGAAAGTCCTCAACTTCAAAAACCAATAAAAAACCCCCCCAAAAAACGCCATTTTCGACAAAGTTCTCTTGTATTCCTTATTCTGTGTTCACTCTTAAATTCTGTTGTCTTTGTTCAGGACAAATGATGACATTTTAGGTGTGTTGTGTATTCAGAATAAGCCTCACAGGACCGTTGCTGGTGGCAAAGGAGCTACAGCACAACCACTCCCTTTTAAGGCAAGGAGCATGGGCTTAGCCTGCAGTTTCCAGACTGGTACTACACACCAAAGTTGAGCTTTTTTGAATAGTTTTCAGTCACAACAATTTTACCTCACATCATTTGTTAATGCTATTTCTATTTCCCCCCCCCAAACCAGAACGCACGTCCTAAGACTTGTTCAAATTCAGGTGAGCGCCATTTGCAAATTATGCAAACTTAATTGTTAATGTGCCTCAGTTCAAATTCACATGTCCTCTCTTGCAGCCACTCCAACTTGCTGCGAACATCTCAAACAGCAGAGCAGGTAGTTACTGCATTCATTTTCAGCTGTGTCGGAAACCATCATACCATAGGCACGGCCAAGAAACCCAGGCAAGCCCATTACAGCCTGAAAGTCTCTTTCAGAAGTGTTCTGGCATTAAAGAGGGGAATGCTGAGGGGAAGCCAGTTGAAAGTGCCATCCAAACAAAGGTAATAAACATAGATAATCACACACATTCTGTAGCAAAGGGGAGTCGCCAGGAAGCCTGCTGAATCCTCAGAGCTGCAGATCAGTCTCTCCTGACAGACCTCCTTGTCTCTTGCAGGAGGCACAGAAAGAGCCACAGAAGCTATTATTTTTTCAAATATCAGTAGTGTAACATTCACATAAGATCTTTGGAAATAACCCAGTACCTTCTATTCCATTAGATTTTCTTTTTTATCCTCCCCTCTCTTCCAAAGATAAAGGAAGAAGCTAGAAGAAGCAGGACTTACAGATGACAACCTTCATGCCTCACCAGGAAAATCTCTCATGCTTTATTTCACTGACATTCAGATTTCTCTGCCACCTGCCATACACTCTCTAATGACATTTTCAACAGAGGTGGATGAATGATCTTTCATATTCTGAACAAAATGGGCACAAATGCTCTAAGTTATTCCCTGTCAAAGTTTCTCTGATCTTCATAGAATCAGGTGTTGGAACACTGCCTACTGTTCCAACATTTCTTACTGCTACTAGTAATTTTTTCTCTACTTAGATTACTGCTTGAGAACAGAGATCTGCTTATGATTAACTTCTAGAAGGAAAGACCTAATGTCACTTAACTATGACACTCTTTCCATCATCTCCTGCATTGTGAATCTTAACACTGATGTTAAATTATGACATCTGGTTTCAGCTTCCATTCTTCCCCTTGATTATTTCTTTCCTCTCTCATTCAGCATTTGTACACTGCACTTGGGAGATAGATTTGATCTGGCTTCTCCTTTCACATTAGTATTTTTACTCATTACTGTGTCTGAGTTGTTTGATAAACACATCAGTGGCACAGAGGTAATTGTAAATCAAGTCACTTCTTTGATCCTCACATTTGCTATGGCTTTTGTTGGTGCAGTACCTAATTCTAATTGAAACTGCTGATAAATGTGAGCCTCTTCTGCCAACAGCTATCCTCTTATTAGCTTTTCTTTCAACATTCTATATTTGCAATGCTCAGCAAAGCTGAACTGCAGCAATAAAGCCTCAGCTGTTTCCCCTTGTTCCCAAGATCTATGAACCCACTCCAGATTTCTTGTACATTCATCTATTTATGTAACTGTATGCATACAGGTCTGCATATACAGTATTTTGTCTCTGACTGAGTATTAAAACTCACTTTCATTCAAATATTTCGTTTTTTTTTTATTTTTCTCCACAGTGAGAGAGAAGGAACACACCTCAGCCTTTCATTTCCTGAAGTTCCTCTATATAACTTTAACCCAAATGGACACTTAAGAACCACTCCCAGTTTACACAACAGTCAAACAACTGAAAAAGAACATAAAGGTACATATTGCTGTAGTTCCTTTGAGTGAATTAGGTGCAAGTTGAAGATTTGGAAGTAATTACTTTCACACTGAGGCTATAAAGAAAGAATATTTTCATTTCCATATTAGAAAAATCAGCCTAAACAGTTTGAGCGATCTTTGTGTATGTATATATGCAAACACAGAGAAAAAAATATACATAGGATGGCAGCCCTGCTCTATCAATCTAGTGGGCTATTTTTTTAATGTTCTGAGTGACTCAGTCTGGCAATGCATGAGAGAATTCCTTTATTCATGGGGTTTCTCTTTTCTCAGTATTTTTTTTTGTTCTTGGAGTGCTGCAGCACAGAGAGCAGCACCACACAATAAAGTTGTGAATTGTTCTAGTAAAAAGGAGCTTTCAGATCCAAATGGCTATTTTGTTAACATTTTAGACCAATACATTGACCTTGCAATATAAAAAGACTAAAACAGACAAATATTTTAAAGCATTTCGTTTTATGAGTTTCAGCACAAAAATAACCACCCTTCATAAAGTCCACATCTGAATGAGAGTCAGTATTCCCACAGTGCTTTCAAATTTGCTGGAATGTTACATTTCATACTGCTTAGTTTTTAAGACCTCATTCTGCTCCCAAGCCCAATGACAGAAGTCACTTGGAACCATGCAATGATTTTATTACAGGCACCTCTGTTCTTGCATTTCTCATCATTCCTCTTATTTGTTTGTTACAGTCAATTGTTATGCATTGCTTCAAATTAAATTGTAAGCAATTCGGGGAAGTACCACAGTGGATATTCACAGAGCTCATTGGCATAAGGAAACTAAACCCTCTATGTTTCCCCTGTTATCAGTAAAAAGGTAGAAAACGGTTTAAATTTCCTTCCCATTCTGGAACTAACACCAAGTTTCACCAGAGCTGTAGCCTCTCCTTTCACTGGCAACAGGAGAAGCCTGTGGAAACTAATTGTGTCAGAGTGAGGTTACTAAAATGCTGCGAGAGGGGGGATAGGGGACACAGCCCCTACTTATGTTAACTAAGAAAATAAATACACAAACAGCCATGGGGGTCAGTTCAAAAATCTATCCAGCACAGTATGCTGCCTCTCGTGGCAAATAGTAGAGCCTAGCAACAGAGAGACTTCCTCAACTGGAGGTGACATCTCTGTATTCAGGGCCTTGGATGGATTCTCTCATCCCAGAAGTTTCCTGTTTCTCCTGCCTGGCTCATTGCTGGCTTTAGCATTCTGAGCCTCCTGTAGCACAGCAGGCTCAGTGCTCCTTGCTGCCAACCCTCTGCATGAAGAGCCACCTCCTCTCCTTTGGCTGAGCATGCCACGTACCAATTTCATGAAACTACCTCTAGCCCCATCTCCAGTCCCCTCAAGTTTCTACATTTCCATGGGTACATCTTTGGGCTAGAGGCAAATTTACAGATCCTGCACGTTTACTTCAGAACCATGATTTAGTTTGTGTTTTACAAAGAGGGTGTTCTGTGTAGGCAAAAGCACCACTCTGAGAAACTGGACACTAACTCAAGGAAGAGAGGATGTAGAGAAGAGCTTCGATAACTAAGCAGGCAGAGTTTTCCTCAACCAAGCAGAAAACCAGCAAATAGAACTTCTCATAATGAGAAAATTGATAAGCTAAGTCAGAAGCATAAGACTCTCTACTACTATCACTGGAAAAAACCCTCGGTACTTTTAGTGCAATATTAGATCAGTGTTATGATATCCAGTGCCCTCCAAGATGTTACTTGTGATAGTCAAAAATCACTTTGATCTAAACATAATCAACTCGGTTCTTTTTAACACTGGATAGAAAAAGTCAGCAAGCAGGTGGTTTTAGAATAAAAGCAAACAACCAGCTCTTAAGTAAAGAACACCAACAGTTTTCTGCTCCTCAGCATTCCCTGAAATATGTCAGTGTGGTATTTGATGCTTAAAAAAATCGTTCCAAAATACTTACTCACCAACTGTTTTGGATAACAACATTTGTTGACTTCATTTCCAGGAAGAGGAGCCTAACATGCATGACAAATGAGTGTAAATAAGACAATGCAAATATAAACCAGTAACTTTGGTATTACTACAGCATTTTTATCACTCTTGGTAATGGAAAAGAATGGTACTGAAATGTTCCTGAAACTAGGAAAAAAAAAAGTTCCAAATTGTTGGCAATACTTTCTGATGCTGGTATAAGACAGAGAGAGTGGAACAAAGACTCCAAGGAGTGATAGACAAAGGTGATCTGGAAAAATGAAGAAAAACAGGTGTCCTAATAAAACCCCTATTTATTATCTGTTTTTACTTTGTCTTTTATACCAGTAACAGACATATGAAGAAGGCAGGTTTATACTCTTTATTACTGAAACAAATGAGCACATAGACTAATTCTCATGGAGCACTAGAACAGTGCATTAGAATGTTGCTCTTTATTTCCAGCTACTAATGCACAGACAGAGAAACCTTTCCAGACCCAAAGAATATGTCTCTAAAACCTGAAGGACATCTAAAATGACACCAGAACAACTTGACTGAACTTAATAATATCCTAGGAAAAAGCCTTCAATTTATGCAATTTCTTCTGTATCTGGGTTTTTTTTTATTATGTCACAATATTAGAAAAAGCCTGACAAATTCTTTCAAGAAAAACTTGAGGGTTCCTGACCCTGCAAGCACTATACATATGCCCAACATTAGCATGTCAGTGATATCATTCAAACCAGTGAAACTCTTATCATGCTTTAAATTACAGACTGGAAAGAGATACCTGCAATATCAGAGCCTCAGCCTCTAAAAAGTTTCTTCCTTTATACAACTTAATTTCCCAGCTGTTAGAAAAGACCAGACAATTGTTAGGAACAGTGAACAAGGTTCATTCTGGTGGTTTTTTTTTGTTTCCCCCCCGAATAGTAACATCATGAAAGTGGCAAGGCTGCAACAAGGGAGCTGACATGGTACTGAAAATAAAATAAAAAGGAAAAAAAAAAAGGAACAAAACGTCTAAAAGAGGTAAAGAAAGAGAAAGTCGGCTTAAAGGGAATTCACAGACCAGAAGAAATACCTCATGACAAACTGCCTGAGGAGGAAGTGGAGATACTTAAAGAGATGCTGATGTTTTCAGAGACAGAAGTAAGAAGAAGAAAAGATTGAAAGTTGTGAATCTGAATCCCTGAAGGGAACATTAAGCTAAAAAAGTCTATTCAAGCACATTAAGGCAGAGCTTATTTGTACATTCTGCAGCTGAAGCAAATATTCAGAACCAAGGAAGATTACTACTATTTAAGATGTTATAAAGATCATCTGATATAGACTTGTCAAGTAAGACAAGAAAAGACAAGACCGAGAAAATGAGGATTTTTACTGTTCAAGATTTCAAGCTAATGTGCTAATCACACCAACTCCCCCTTCAATTCCTTCCCCTTCAGTAGAGCAACTGGCTAAGTGATAGAATGAGGTAAGTTTCCCAAATGGTCACACTTTTACCTGAAGGAATATTTCATTTACTGTATGTTTTATGTTAAGTACAAGTACTTTTATGTTAAAAGGATCCTCTAGGGCTTCTGTGATGAAAGACTACAAGATTACCTGCTACTTCTCTCCCTCGCCCCCAAGCACTTATCTAAGAATACTCTGAGACATACCGGGACAGGAACTCCTGCCATACAGTGCACAGCAGAATCCATCTTGAGGCGGAGGAAGAAAGGAAGAAAAACACCAGCACATCCAAGTACCAATATCAAGCCTGCCCCACAGAAACGTGCTGTGAAATTATAAATACACTCCTATCCGTATTCCTCACCCCAGAATCAAATAAGGAGACAAGGCCCATGTGCACCATACTAAAAAGCAGGACACTCAGTTGGCAAGGGTGAAAGATGGGGGGCCCAAGGGGTACATTTCTCAACCCTGTTGTTGAACAAGAGCAGTCATTCAGCACTCCAGGTAAAAAACAGAGTCATAATCAAGAAGTTGGGGTAGATAAAACCTTCTGGAGGCAGCTGGAAAAAGTCTCACAGCCACAGGAGCTGTCTCTCATAAGCCTCTGCTGTCTGCTGGTCAATGCAATAGGACAGAAGCAATCCAGATATTCAGGGTACCAAGAAGAATGACAAGGAGCAACACTGTCCCGGAATGCAAAGAGCAGATTTCAGCCTCTGCAGGGACCTGCTTGGAAGGATCCCATGGGAAACTGCCTGCCAGGGCAAAGGGACCCAAGAGAGCTGGCTGAAGTTCAGGGTCAGCCTTATCAGAGCACAAGGACAGTTCATCCCACTTCACAGAAACCCAGCAAGGCCAGCACTGATAAAAAGGAGAGCTCCTGGCTGAGCTCAGGCACAAAACAAAAGGGTACAGAATCCAAAAGCAGGGACAGTTGCTTGGGAGAAATAGAGATGCTGCCTGCACAGGTAGGAATGGAATCAGCAATGCATAGCTGGAGCTCAGACTAGTAAAGGAGATAAAGGGCAAGAAGAAGAGTTTCTGCATGTACACTGCAGCAAAAGGAAGCCTAAGGAGAGTGCTGGCCCTTCTCAGTGAGGCAGTAATCCCAGCAACAAGCAACAACACTGCAGAACTCAGTGCCTTTTTACAGCAGTTTTCACAAATAAGTCTCAACTACAAGACAAGTATTTATACTTGAATCAGTTCTTTCTGGAGTTCTTCACAGTGGAAATATTTTCATCCATTACCTGTCATTTGCCACATGCCCACACATAGCACAGTCTTGTCATCAACACCTAAAAAAATAACCCCTCCTCATTAATGTTCCCATATAAAATTTGTTTGCAAATGGCCATTGACTTACCACATACCTTCCGGTTACATCAGAGCATGCCCATGTTTTCCATACTAAAAATTTTACAAATTTGTTAAAAGCATTTCACAGTTCTAATGAGGTGGTTTATATCTGCCAACCTATTGCTCAAGAGACACAAGTAGTTTAGTAATTTGAATCATTTTTCTAAGCTGGTCTCCCACCACAATCAGCAGAAGAGGCATGCTTGGACTGGCAATTTGCCACTGCAGTGGTCTGATCAGGTCACCCAGAAGGGTCAAACAAGACTGATAACAAAGGCATCCAAGGATCAGTTTCATTCCATCTTTTGATCACATTGTGGTGATGTCTGGAGGGCCACTGTCACCTTTACTCAACATGGGCATGTCCAGTAAGTTCCAAGGCTGTCAGCCGTTTGAATAATTGGGTATTGAAGTTTTGGAATCATGTGCAATCCTGTTCCTCTACCATTTCTATATTGATTATTAAGTATCAGTGTAATAATTAATTTGGCTTTTTACATATATGTGTTTTTGGTTTTTTAGAAAGCATGTTTAAAACCAAAAGGCCAGAATCCTTCTGATTTTAATGAATCCTTGCCTGTCTCTGAAACTCAGTCTCAGCATTCAAAAACCGCACAGGCAGCTGCAGCACTGGGTCTGACAGGAAGCACTGACAATGACTAGCAAACTTTTCCAAATGGACAAGTTCATCCCATGTTGAATATCCCAGCTCCTGACATTTGTTTTCACAACTAATACAGCAGACATACTATAGACATAGCAGAGAGAAGTCGTGCCAGCAGATCCAGATGTGCAAATCAAAGTTTTGTACCAACACACATTTCTGACAAGAGCCCAAAGACCTTATGAACACGGGGAGAGAGACAAAGGTTTTAACTTCCTGCTGATTCAGAAAGATTACTGCCGAAATATAATCTTTCTCACCCATCTTTAGATATAAGTAGCTTCTTTTGGTTTGGTTGGGGTTTTTTTTATTGACACATTGTGATACTGATTCAAGTCCAGAAGAATGCTATGGGAAAAAAAAAATAGTACTGTCAAAGTGCCTCACAATTCCTTCCCTTCTTTTCTGAGAATAAAGCATTATATCACAGAGTACACCTAAAATGATAGAAGCTGAACTTGAAATGGAAGAAAAATTACACATTGGCCTTCCGAACATGGATGGATTTCCACTCTACAATTTCCTTTAAGTGTTTTCATTCACACATATGAATGATCCTTAAAGTATCAGTTCTGTTCTATAACTGGATATCTCTGACCCATAGGAAGAGCATAAAGTCATACTTCCTGAAAATTACTGACACTGATAACATTTTCATTGTGAATATAACCTTGCATGGGTGAGAAATGTGTAGTGTTACCAAATGTAAAAAAACTGAAACAACCATAACCCAACAAAAGAGGAAGAAATATTCACCATCGAAATAATAATAGTAACCCTTAGAATCCTAGAATATTAACAAAAGAAATTCCTAGCCATGAGACCTACAATATCCTGCAGCACAGTTTTTTTCCCATTTCCTGTAGAGAGACCTCTATCACAGACTGATGTCTCCACAACAACTAACAGGGGAATAAAACAAATTTTTACCATTTTCCTTTCAGAAATGTTTATCACTATCAAGAATTAAGTCAATCCTATATACATTTAAAAGATCTTTGAGGCTAGATCAGAGTCCAAAAGTTGTCTTCAATCAATTTTACACGAATGTTATACCACTTATCTTAGGGATACTGCACAGTCTTAGATGTGCAAGAACTCCAATGTCATATTTAGTCTGACACACCTACTTGAAATAAGTACTGATTTTCTGATTTTAGTGAAAATAAAACCTAGGGCCTTTTTATTGCTGAGTACCTGACTGAAGACTGCAGTACGACTCCCCATTTTTCATTTCACCAGCCTACAGAATCTTCTCTGCTTCGTTGTTTCAGCAGCAGTTTTTGCACCTCCTCTTAAGAAAGGAATTTTTTTTACTTCCCCCAGCTGACAACACCAAGCAAACTATGAATGGAAGAGCAGTAATTATTAGGTAGCTGCTTCTGGCACTCACTTGCTACTCATAGACAGTCCTCTGATCAGCACAATCATCTCATCTACAGAAAATCTTGGTGAAGAATAAGTTTTGGCATCAGCTCTTTATTTGGTTTCTGTTTGGCATGAAGTAGCTAACATTTAAGATCCAGGCATTCAAGAGATGGAGAGAAACCCAGTTAAGCACTGCAAACCCCATACTTTTACACTGGTAAACCCTAATATTTTCCTATTCAAAGAAAAGAAAAATCAAATAGGTAAACAAATAATAGTATGTCTCTTTTGTGATTTGAAAATGGTAGGGGATAAAATGAGAGCAATAATACCCATTTAAATTTACAAATAATATAAACTATAAAGCATTGTGTCATTATTTTAATTAACTAGCAGAGTGATTAATCTTCCTCTAGAAACCAACTCCTGTGAGACATACTCCCTCCTAAACAAATATGATGCTATCACTGTGGATGTACAAAACACAAGGTCTGGCAAGAAACAATAACGGATTGCTTTGTAATTAATTAATATATACCCTTAGATTTGATGTATAAGAGCCAGAACTACTCAGTTGTTCCTCAAGCATCTCTCACAGGACCATCCTTTTGTACCATCCAAGTATGTCTTGCGGTAAGCATTAATTTATATTGGCAGGAAGTGTTGGAAGAGAGCCATGTGTCAGCTTTTCAAATGCAGGCTTGCACCTCTTATATAGCAGCAGGTGCATAAAAAGAGCAACTTGGGTGTTGGAATGAAGGAATATTTCTGGAGTCTTTGTCTCCTTTTTCTAACAGACACCCAATGGCAATAATCAAGACTGCTCAGGGATCTCATCAACATTTAAACTAAATTCTCTTATACTTTAAGTTATAACTCTTTGGCATTAAGTTACGTATTTTCTGATCATGGAATATAACTCCATGTTAATATCTTTCTTATGAAAGAAGGAATAAATCCACATAGGAAATACTCAAGAACTGCTACTGAGTCCAAGCAGAAATATGAATTACCTTGTTTAGCAGAACTCTAAATTTTTTTTCTATAGATTTGCCTAAAGGCAACAATAAGTGCTAATGTCTTGATGGGAGCATATTCTTTTGTTAGTGTATGCGTATTCAGAACCTAGGTGGCAATTACTTCAGAAAAACTGGGCGTTCCACTGTTAGTTATAGTTGCCAAATTCCTATTTAATAACCTTTGAATAGTGAGCTTTTTCCTCCTGGCTTATTTACGTTTTCTAGGGGTTTGCATATCTTAGAAAGTGCTACATTTTCACTCAACAACCTAGGAGCCCAGAGAGTTCCACATTAAGACCCTAACAGTGCCACAAAAATGAGAGATTTACTTTAGCAACTAACAATCATTCCTTCTTTGGGACCCACAGATACAGAATCCATGAGAAGGAAACAAAATTAAAACCATGAATTAGATCAACTGAGATGGAAGCATCAGGGGTAGATTTAAGGCAGCGATATGCAAGATACTATATTGATGAGGGACCTCGTTCAAGAGGTCCCTAAATACAGATCAACTCCAATTCAGTTTGCCAGTAATTCCCCTAATTTAATTAGGGACCAATAAGAATTTTAAGTTCATGAAGATTTAATTGAGTGAAGCTTTTGAATAATGCTGGGCTTTTCATTTATACATAATGAATGTGAAATATAATTAACCCATTTTAGCTGTTCATAACTTCCCCATTGCTAACCAATTCTTATTAAAGATAAGAAATCATACTATGTGTTAATACACAGACATGTACTATTTATAAATTTGCTAGTAACATTGTGCCTTTTTGACAGTTGTGCTGCCAGCCTCTAGCAGGGATAAACATGCATTTTGTGACTTGGGACTTACTACCCAGTAAGGCAATGGCACAGTTTCAGATTCGCAGGCAACAGCAATCTTGCAGCCTGAAAGTTATCAGCTTATAGTATAGAGTGTGGCCACTTCCACCATCACACAGAAGAAAAATAATATATAGCAGAAGATGTGCAAAGAAAATATATTGCTGTCCCTGCAGCAAGAAAGCAAAAGCCATCAATAACTCCAAAGATATCAGATCAAGATTAGCATTTTAAAGTTACTTGCAATTCCTGATTACATTAATGCAGTTCCCTCTTTTCCTTCTCTTCCTCCTCCACACATATAGAAGTAAAAGCAGTCTTTGGAAATTTAGGCTAATAGTAAATCCAGTGTTAGCCTCAAGATTCAAAGCTTTAGCATTAGAATTAATAACTATCAGTCCCAGAGAGGAACAATTCTTTTGAAAAAGACTACCAGCTTCATACAGGGAATACTTATATTGTGTCCTAGCTAATAGTTTAACATTTCAAAAACAGGGTTTTAAAATGAAATGAGATTTTAGAGCACACTAAGGTTGATTTAGAAGTTCTCTGAGGAACAAACACTATACTTATGACTGTTTAATACAGTGCAAAGTAATGAAATTAGAAATGGAAAATTCAAATGTGAATTAGAAGACATCAGTTGAAAAGACATACATCTAGATCCTGACTCAGTACAGGGGATGTGTTTCAACTTGAGCTCAAAATAAGCTTATATTATTGTGGCAGAGCCCCCCTACAGACAGCTTATGTCCTAAGTCTGGAAAAGTGGGAAGAAAATGTTTAATAGTCCAATTCCCAAATCTGAAATGGGAATTCCCAAATTCCCATACAGTATCATGGGCTATCTTCAGATGATACCCATAGCAGTGAAGAATAAAACACTGCTTTCTAGACTGTTCATTATTATGCTTTTATAAATTGCCTAATACAAGCAAACTTTTTCAGAATGCTACGGCAAAGGGTGGGAAGAAATCAGCCTAAAAAGGCTGAAAAAGGAAGGAAAAAGCCAGGTGTATGCATCCAGAACTATAGCAAATATCACCAAGTCAGCACAGACAAAGCATCATGTTAGTTTGTAAGATACCTTATCACTGAAAAATAAGTGAAGTCTTACAGTAGTGTAAGGGTGTGACCAGGCAGCCCCTCTTGGGATGACAGAGAAACTGTGTTCTGCCATTTCCAAAAGCCAGCACTGTGCTGTGAAGAGCAAGCCCAGGGTGCCTGTTCATTCTCCAAGAGGGATGTCTTGTTCAAGTAATAGAAGGCATTAAGTTCAAACTAGCAGCAGCTGCTGGCCAAAAAACTAAAGCATTAACGGAGGCTTGCAAGTGGAACCTCAGAAATGTGCTGCTACTTTATCTCAGCACTACATTCACGTCAAAACCAAACATATCAACATTACATTTTATCTCGTGATAAAATTGACCAGGCTTCTCCAGTTCTGCAGGTACTTTTTAAAGGCTACTGCATCTCTGCAGTCATCTTTAAACCTGTGGTGGGAAAAGTTTCCCTCCTCATTTTGTATTCATCCTTTGTGCAACACCACTGGCTGTACTATTAGACACTGTTGGGAGGAAAGGATTAAAAAGTAGAAGACTGGTCAGGAGGATTGTAAATGACCTTGCAGCTGGGAATAAACCTGGATAAACCAGTGTGACCACCAGGCCAGTGATCCTCTAGCATGAACTGTGTAACAGTGCCTGGGTCTCTGCTGACCTGCCTCTGACCAGGTGTTGCCTCAGGGATACCCCTGATAGCAAGGTAACAGAATTAAATTTACTGTTTGTGTTCTTGCCACGGGTTTTACTGTTCTGGCTGCCTGTGTTGACTCAGAGACACCAGCAGAGAAACAGGCCAAAATTTTGTCCTGATCTGAGTAATGAGATTAAAAGGCTCTACACTGCATGACCCAAGACTTAAACCAAAACAAAATCAAACCCCTGCACATAAAAAATATGGAAGCCCAGCTGGTTTGTCATAGTGTTCATTAATATTCAGTTTATCTAATGAAACATAGCAGCTAAAACAGGTTTGCAGATAAAAGACTACAGCTTCCTAAGGCAAGGGAGGCATTTCTCATTCATGCTATGATATGGGTCAGACCTATTAACCAGCTTGGTGACAGCTTTAACAATTTGCAAGTGACACACCTAAGAGCTCAGCATGCCAACCCAGTTCTTATTAAGTTTAGGCAAGAGTTGGCCACTAGACATTCAATGTTATATTAAAAGGAAATTTGTAAGCAAGAGGAATTCTTTTTTTTCATTTTACATATGAATACACTTGTCATTTTTCCAGATGGATTATTCAGATGGAAGTTTAGCTTCTGGGGAGGACACAATGTCTGTGATATGTTCCTGAAGAGGCTTCTGAATTCTGTCTGCATTTCCTCAGATCAACTCAAGTATGCTGAACATCGTCTTTGAAATCCACTTCTCGTATTTTCTTCAGCAAACAGTTGGTAATAAGAGATGCCACACTTCCCTTTCATACTACATCTGAAAGTGCTACCAGGAGTACTGAACAAACAGAGAGGAATAAATATTGATGGAAGGCTTTTTTCTCTGTTTAACCAGACTTACAACCTTTTGTCCCTTGCTTCATGAAAACAAAGTCAGTCTACCCATCACAGAGCATTCTTTTGTTGAGAAAGGTAAAGAGCAACACTTTTTCCAGTGTGATAATAATAGGTAGCACAAAACAAATTTGTTTCTTTCATCTTAAACTGTTCAGTTACTTGATTAATTACATTAACAGCTTTGGTGGGTGAGTTTCAAGCCAAATACTCTCTTACCACACTCAGAATGTATCTGATCAAACTCCAATTGTGTTTCACACTGTTCTGCAATACAAAACTGAATTTATTAAGCTTTCGTCATTCCAGAACTATCCTGCAGGGGCAGGAACACGCTTAGCTTTGCTGAAGGATTTTTCCACACCCAGATGCTGTCATCTACAAGGCAGAGACACTATGGATTTTGTACGGAGTCTCCTGGAGAACAGTGGGCCTGAACACGCTCAGGGTTACGTGATGTACTGCAGGCTATCAAGGGAGCCCATTCACAGGGAGCAAAGCAGAACCCAGGGCAGCTGCCACTTTTTTGTGTTCGGGCTTCGGAGCAAATACTGCAGAGCACACAGCAAAACCAAGCTAAGTACAGAGTGCTACTTCAGGACAGCCACTTGTTACACTATAAGGTCATTCCCCTTCTGTCCTTGCCTTTTAAAATAGAGGGTGATGAAAAAAAAAAAGAATTAAGAAAGATATTTTTATGACTTCAGGTGCTATAGAAATGCAAACATAGCAACTTTGTCACAGTTTAAATACAGAAATGCCTTTTCAAAGTATGAGGTGAGTCCTACAGGGAGTAGAGTCATGTGAAACTCTAAGCTGAAGAGCTTTAAAAGATTCTCAGAGATTGATTAAAAGATATACACATTTACAGAATAGACTCTGTTTAAGAAACGGGAACAAAATTTGAGAATTCAAATAAATAGCAGGAATGCAAACACAAATCTACAAACCTTTAATATGAATATGTTTACCAAATATCAAGTAGGAGGCTAACCAGTCATGGGGTTTTGGTTTTTGTGGGTTTTTTTTTAAACACCATTAACAGAATAAGGAATCAAATTAGCCATTTCAAAGTTAGTGGAAAAAGCAGACAAAAAGTTACATGGTATAACATCATAAAAATGAGTGGAGTCGTGAAATCTAAAACAAACCACCATTTCAAGAAATAAGGAAAAAAATTCAAAGTAGAAACAATAAATTGAGACCGTTCAGCCATTCTGGCTGGAGGAGGAGAAGGAAGAACAGAAAATATTTTAAGATTGGCAATAAATAATGCAGAAATGAGTATGAACAAAATAGAAATACACTGAATAGAGCAAGCAAAAAAAAATCAAAGCAGCACAATAAGATAAAGATGATAAAGCAAAATATGTCAGATAGCATTTTGTTTCTTAAATAACCACCTTTTGCTCATCTTTTTTTTAATAAACACTGCAGACCTTCCTCCACTTCCTTTCTTTCTAACTGTTGTAGTGTTAAGTTACCCCCGAACAATTTTTTTTTTTTTTTTTTAGGTAATGAAATTCTTTTCCCTACTTACACTTGTCTCAGATTTTACAGGCAAAACACATTGCCTGTAAAATATCTGTTTAGCCTTCTAATCTTCTGGTATATTTAACCATCTCCTGAGAAACAGCCTGCAAAGGCACCATGTAGCAGACCAACATTTAGGAACTTGCCATAGCTTTGCAGAGTCAGAAGCTTTTCTTAATTTCCAATTCTCTTGCTCTCTCTGCTGTGATTATTTCACTGTCCACAGATATTTCCTTCCAACAGATGTATCTGATGAGAATGCAATGGCAAAGGCAAAAAAAAAACCCCAACAGTTTAAAATGTACTGTGCCTCTCTGATTATAATTAGATTTGCACATGTAGAAATCTAAATATGATGCATATGTCTCTCCATGTCTACTCCCACGTGTGTGCCCATGATAGCAGGCAACCTTCACAGAATGTGTGTGTGATGAGAATGTGTAGCATCTGTCAGATGCTCCAGAGATGCACTAAATGAATATTCCCGAGAGCAGGCCCAAGAAGGAAGAAGCCCTGCAGTGTTTTCAGGACGCTTGCCTGATGTACTTAGATCTTCTCAGCTAAACACGGTTTGGTTTTCAGTTTTCTGCTGACTGAACAGTAGGAAAACTCTTCAGGGAGGAGGAGCCATTCTTCAGTTCAGAACAAAGCAGATAAGAGCTTAAAGTCCTATCAATGAAAGATCAGATAGAACGATTACAAGCTGATTATATTAATCCCTTCAATTTCTGTTAGAAAGGTGGAAAGAATGTCATAGTCAGGCCTTTCCAACTTTCCCCATCTATGTGTTGTGCTGCTTTTTTATTTTTACCTCCCATTTCAGCTTATAAAATAGGCTACAAGCATATATTTTGAAGCCAGAGAAGCACTAAAATGACACACACACAAAAAGATGGATTAATACTATAATTTCAGCTAAGTATTCCTGTACCATTCCACAAACTCATCTCTAAAGTAGGCTGTTCTTGAAACCAAGAATTTTCCCACATAGACATCCCCCATTAAAGACACCTGAATGATGTTCTTAGCCAGAATCAGTTTTAAATGCACGGTTTTATTTGCTACATATTTACACCCAAACTGAAGACAGGAACAAATACTTGAGGAAATTATTTCTTCTTTCCACATTATTTTTTTTATCCTGAGGCTTAGTCACACCTTGCCATGGCAAGGAACTTGTACGGAAGAGTTCATTTGGGTTTGCTTGTGTGAAAGGGTCCAGCAGCCCAACTGCACCCCAACAGAAAACCTGACATTCTAATTTTGAAAATGCTCCGCACTGGCATCCCAGTGGATGCCATCACATCATCCATCACATGGATTCCAGTATCTGCCTGAAAACAGTGCACAGCTATTCTTTCAAATTGAACCAAACAGTAATATTCTGGTATTCACAGGTAGTGAGATTTAAAAAAAAAAAAAATAACACTTCAGGGGTTTAAAGTCAAAATTATGCTACATTAACAGTGACATTTAAACTGTCAAAAAAAATATATCTGTTATATTAAATATTGTGGTATTAAGCTTTCTCCTAGGTGTTTTTTTTTTAATGTGCATTTCATAAACTAACTGTGTGAATTCACACAACCTAAAAAGAATTAGGTTTTGTGGTTGCTGCTATTCAAGAGAGAAGCACCCTTGCAAATACAGGTAAGTACTGACATTCATACTGTACTTTCTTAAGAGTAACACACCGAGTAGACAGTGGTCTGCATAAGAACAACCCATCACATTTAGCTAAGCCACAGTAGAAATGAAAATAAAATTTTCTGAAGGTTACATATTAGAATAAAGGTCTGGAAATTCTGATAACATTTTTCACTTGAATAGCATAATAGAGGTCTTAAGGGAATGCAAAATTCAATTACATACGCATTGGAATACAATTCTGGTGGGAAGAGCTGCAGAACCAAATAAATGCAGCCTCCCTATCCTCCACTTGTTACTTTATCAGTCACCATAGTCAAAATCCATTCTTTTCCTCCCTTGAACTGCATTCATTGAGTAATCCAATATAAACACTGACACAAGAAAACCTTCCCTCCTCTTCCTCACATCTCTGACAAAGTTCATTTACCACTTAATCATTGTGACATTTGGACCTCGGTCTGTACAAAGTCTTTTTAGTAGTTTATAGACAAAATTTTTGTTGCCATTTTGATTTCAACACATCTGTTGGTCTCAGATGTCTTACTGACTGCACACAAACAAGTACAGAAAGTAATATACTCTTTTGGCTCTTTCCAGCAGCTTTCTGGGTTTAAAGCCAACAAAACCACTGGAAAACTGCAAGGACACACAATAAGTTACAACAAGATAGCATGGACTAAACTTGATTAGGTGATAAGATAGGTTTTTTATGTTACCGCTTATTGGAAATAATTCAAATATTATTATGTTCAGATACTATATTGCTGCATTGCACAGAAGTTTTGTATGGATTCCTTTGTTGCTCCCCATTAAATTTTCGGCTCTTGAAAAGAGCCTTATATTTGTTATTTGGTCTTCCTTCAGACAGCTGAACCCTGCATTAAAAATACAGGCTCTTTTTATTCTGATTAACAAACATTAACTGCTATCCTGAATAGGGGAGAGGGAGGGAGAAGGGCAAATCACAAGATAACCAGAAAGCTGTAACCCAAAAATGAACATTGGATAAGTGAGCACATTCTTCTAGCCAGAGTGGGAAATGCAGTAGTTTCCACCAGCATCAGGAACTCTTGAAGATGCTGAAGTACAAACAGAATACAGGACAAATACAAGTCCTTCTTTCGTAGATAGGAGCTCCTTTGAGCATCTAATTGAACTTGAGGCAACAGGGATGTGCTGTTTATAGAAAAGGGTGGGAAGGGAGGCACACAGACCAGTTCATTTAATCAGAACAGAACACAGAGCTCAAAAGACTTCTTGCCTAACACACAGAGAGTATTTTAGCCATAGAGGCTGGCCCTGCCTTTTATGGGGACTTGATTTAATTAAAACACATATCAATTTTTGAGGAACTTCCCTCTTGTTTTTTACTACCTTAGTTACCAGAGTAGATGAGGGAAGAGTGGTATCTTAAACAGTCCAAGGGAAGCAGAGAAAAAATTGAAGTTACCTACAAAACCCACCGTATCTGACAAGCCAGCCTTGTCCAACACATGGGGTTTTTTCACATCACCACAGAATTATTTATTCTGCAGTAACCATTGAAAGCTTTACCTATGGACCAGGTTGTGGCTACGTTATACGTTGGACAACATCCCACAAGGAGTTCCTGCTACAAAGTTCTTTCCATCGTTTTATACCAGGTGCAAAAGGTAAACACTAAAAGATGGAATCTTTTCTCCTGTAAGGTATTAAAAAATATTCATAATCAAAACAGATGATACTCCTCTCAAACCACAAAATCCCCCACACTGAAAAGCACATTTTAGCCTAATAGATCCACCAATAAATAACAAAGCACCCCACCTCCGCTTCAGCAGTCAGCACAAAGCCCCCAAAAACCACATTCGCCTCCACCTGCTGGCTTGGGAGCAGAGTTCTGCTTCACCTGCTAGTCTTATAAAGGATCAAAATGCATAAATTGCACATTGAAGTATGCTTTTTATCACCAAAAAGGAGCAATTCAGTACATAGGGGATAGGGAGGGATAGCAGGGTAACAGTAGTTAATGCCCTGCCTTTAGAACAATACATTTCCTTGCTACTTCAACTGTAAAAGATGATCCCCCTCAAAACAGTTGTTAAAGACTTGCAGTTTTGTTGGCAAGAGGAGAGCTCAAACCCACCTTTGCAAGTGCCTCTTCAAATTCAAAAATATGTTGTGATTACTGGCAAAGCATTTTCACTGTGTCTGTGTGTGGGTAGCAGCATGTGTGCACTATAACTTTCTCAAAATTTCAGCAAAGAAACATTTTAGGATTTTAGACCATCTCACTTGTACTACCAGCAGCCCTAGTCCCCTTAATAAAAGCATTCAAAACATGTGCCAGACTAGATTTGCTCTCTCTTACTATAAGAAAATTTTAAATATAATTGTTTTATTATTACGAATGCGAAACAGTTTAGACAATGAATGCATTTGGAGTCAGGTGAGTAGGTTCAGTAAGACCATGGAGCTGCTGGGTGAAGTCAGAGCAGGGACTTACTGGGGGCAACTCTTTCAAATGTGCTGACACTTGAGATCGACCTGTTTGTCAATACACTGCCCTTCACAGTGGAGCTCAAAATTGCATCACGAAGTCATGACCATTTCTCCTAACAGATAACCTAACATTAAGGCAATTCTCAGAAAAATTACAGAATTTGTAAAGCAAAAAAAGCAGTATAAATGCTGTTTTTCTCTACTGTTATATGGCAATGGTATGTGACTGCATTGCTGAGTTCAGAGGTTAGGTTTCTGCAGCTTGTGCTTAATACTAGACTTATAAAAGTTACTGTAAGTACCAGCAAGTATATAGTCAAAGATTACCATATCTCTCTAGTTATGTGATAAGGATTACAAACAAATGCAAACTAAGATCTTTGTGTTCTCTTAACAGCAGCCAGAAAAAACCTATAGCACCCACAATTCCCCCACTAAGCTAAGGACCACATAGGGCAGGGAAGTTGTTGAAGGTGTTAATTGTGGCACTGGTTACCTAAATCTTTTAGAAGTTCTTTTAAATTAGAGCATTATACTATCACTTTTCTTTGAAGTGGCAGAGTTGTGTTTAAACATTTAACTGAAGACAGCTGAGAGCAAAGATCTTTTGGGGATGCTTTCTGAGCAGCTTTTGCCTCCCGAGTGCTACACCTTCAGAGAAAAACAGAAGAAAACTCTATTTTGGAATCATGCTCTCATATAAGTTCGAAAATATACCTCAGTGCAGCATCCTAAGCCTTATTTTAAATAGGAATATTAAACCGGGAATACAGGAATAGTCACCAGCTACCACAGGTCACTTCCTTCATACTGCTATCATATTAACTGATTAGGCCTTTAATTACTTGTTTTGGCCTTAAATCAAGGAAACATACAAATTACTACCTTCTACTTTTAGGTTATCTGCTTATTCTCTCACCACTTCCTGAAACACTGTTAACTGCCACCAGGCCTTAAAAACTGATCCACTGATCCCAATAGTCATATAAAATTTCTTCCTCTTTAAAAATTTCTCCCAATTCCTGGAAAGTAAGGGCAAAAAAAAAACAACAACAAAATCTGCTCTTGCACCATTAAGTTTTATTAATTCCCACAGTTAGTTTTACTAATATGAAGGATGCTCATTATGCATATTTATTTTATGGTGTTGTACTGAGGCTATGATAAAGCTTGGTTTATACTTTCTTCAGCCAAGTGAATGTTTAAGTTCTCTTTAATGGTTTATTTGGTACCTGAGCTCATATAAATATTTCATTAGAATATAGGATGAGAGGCATTTTGACAATCCTCTTGAAAATATGGTAATTGTAAGGAGACTTTCAGGTGAGGAAGGAAAAAAAAATAAAACAAACCCTTGCAGTAATCTCAGATGTTTCAGAATTCTGCTTGGAAACACATAATACATTTTCTAAATCACATGCTGCTGCTGCTTCTTACTGTAAGTTTTTATGATCACCCACCATACTAAAGAATTACTTCTCAAAAACCATCATTAATATTTTAATGTTATGATAGCCTTTGAGCTTTCTACTACCAGGCAAAGCATTTTGAATTATTGTCTTGCCTTTTTCAAGCCAGATACCTTAGTTTCTAAGGCCTGTTTTAAACCTGATTTATTTTTTACTCATTGTAAATTTCCAGCAAGAACTTTGTACTGACTTTGGAGCTTTGACTAATGTATCAAAAAGTCATTTTTGGGTCAAAAATTTTCAGTACAGAGCTTTACACCTATTCATAACAGTTTTTCAGGTCTAGTTATTTGGTCCTTTGAATTAACTCTAGAAGTATTCCATAAGCAAAACAATGCAGGCTGCTTAGTCACTGCTGCCATAAAGGAACAGATATTCCCAATTATCCCAGCATGTAGCTTGATTGACTTACTTCTCCCTGAGTTCCAAAAGAAAATAAAGATGTGGAAAGTCAACCCAAAACAGCCATAAGCTTGCATAATTTAATGCAAATAAAACAGACATGCACTCATCTAAAGGCAGGAAATAGATGAGAAACTAAGAAGTACTTCACTTTAATATTTCAGAAAGTGAAGTAGTTCACCTTTTACTGTAAATGCATCACACAAGTATTTCCCACTTTTAGTATAGCCCCCAGTCTTTCAAAAGAGAAAATCAGGAGGTGAAGCAGACAAGACAAAAGAAGTTGTATATTTTGGTTCGTTACTAAACTGAAACTTATTTAAGGAGCAAGGTTAAGTTTTCCAAAACACCCATTCCCTAATAGAAATGAAGTTTTATGTGAGAGCACCTTGTAGAGCTGCAATCATCACAGATATGCAGGTAAACTAGGTCCCTGTCTCAAACTGGTATAGAAATTGTGCAAAATTTGTGTCTTAAGTAATGCAACCCAAGGTTATTGTCTCATTTATCTACTTTTCTTTCTTAGTGATACAAGTGAGGAAATACTTCTGTAGTATATTACTATTTATGATCCCATGAAGGACAACACATGGGCAACACATTACCCTGCAATGAAACAGAGAAAGACTGGAACTTGAGAAGAGTTTTCCTTTGGGCATTTTATTGTGGAGGTTTGAAAATTGGTCCACGATCTCCAAGTAATATTTCAGTAAAAATGGCTTTTCATAGTAAATAGCATTGGAAGACAGAAAACATCTGGGATTTCCATCCCTACAATTACCTTTCTAAAGTTAGTTTTGAGGCCAGGTATTAGGACTTCAGAGTGGATTCTCCAGTCAGTCACAGGATAGTTTAACTTCACATCACTTCCTGTCTAAGCTGAGGGCAGCTCGGCATTGCGCAGCAACAACCAAGTGCGCTTCTCACCCTTCATTGCCAAATTTAAAGACCTGTTGGATACTAGAGGTAGGTGTGGGGAGGTGGGTTTTTGTGTCAGGGTGTAGCTTTGAGTGCACCTCAGGAGAGGCAAGAAACAAAAAGAGAAGTGGTAGAATAAATTTTCTTATATATGCTGAGAAGTATCAGGTTCATGTCATAAGCTTAAAGAAACCAGATATTTGCTTCTGAGCTCCAAGAGCTAACCTAATCACAGGTCATGATGTACAGTAGTATAATGTACAGTAGTATAATGCCCCCTCCCTTGTTTTCTTTCTGATATTAACAGTTTTTTGAAAACTTAATTTTGATCCTCACAAATAATTTTACACCAAAATGTGCAAAGAAGCAGGCCTGTCTTAAACACTTTAAAAAAGGAAACTTTCACTTAATGTTTCTACATAGCTTAACATAAAAATCACAAAAGCAGACGAAAATATGACAGAACTCATGAAGATTTTATCTGCTCATCGAAAATGAACTTCCTCCATCAGTACTCATATAATTTCCAGTTACAATAAATAATATGTAGAAGTAGCCCATCCATTTTCAAAATGAAACAAGAACCTATTAATTGCAGTTCTTCAATTTAACATCCACTCTTCTGAATGGTACTCTAACGATAAGGCTTTTTTGTTTATTTTGTGAGCTGAGGTAATAGTCAAACCGGAAGGCAAAAGATTTAATCTGCTGACCAAGTTTCTAGTTCTGCTGACTACATAAAAGAATCAAAGTCCAAAAAGTCAAAATGTTTAACCATTAGCATGTATTTTGGGCAAAATTGTCTCAACTTGGGAATTTTTACATTATTTCATCTGCCCATCCCATCTCCCTGAAGCCTCTCCACCCAAAATGTCTGGCATAACGTTAATGCACAAACACACCCCAAGGAAAACTTGGCCGTTTGCCTTATTTAAGTCCGAGGGGGGGAAAAAGAAAGTATCTTTTGCTGTCTAACAAAGAAAAGTAGCTTTAACTTAAATGAGCTAAATGAAGGGTTGGGAGAGAGTGTGCACAGCAGCTTTTTTGACTGCAGCCACAGTATAAATACTTTATAACTGAGAAGAAAAACCTGCTTGGTATTTTGTTACCTTATCCTCAGAGTTTAAATACTTCAAGTCTTGCTAGTTTGGATCCAAACCTCACTTGTTTTCTTCTTGTTGTTCTGTCATACCCAGCAAACACAGTGTATATGATAGTATTTCCTTTCGTAAATTGCTGTGTACCAGGAAGCCTGCAAAATACCTCTGCACATATTGAGACAATTTTTAGAAGCCATTACCCATAGCCATTTCAGACTGTGCAGACACACCAGTAGATCATCTCCTTTTCTGGCATAGTTGGAACAGTTCTAGAGATTCCAGTATTTAAAGGAAAAGCTATATTTTTTTTTGTGAGGTAATAAGATGTATAAAGTATGCACGTATTCGTATGGATTCGTATCAGTTTGGTGAAAATTTAGCTAGGCAGGTAGGTAGAAAGTTGGAGGTTAGGATTTCNCAAAATACCTCTGCACATATTGAGACAATTTTTAGAAGCCATTACCCATAGCCATTTCATTGCAGACACACCAGTAGATCATCTCTTTTTCTGGCATAGTTGGAACAGTTCTAGTGATTCCAGTATTTAGAGGAAAAGCTTTATTTTTTTTATGAGGTAATAAGATAGATAAAGTATGCACCTATTCCTATGGATTTGTATCAGTTTGGTGAAAATTGAGCTAGGCAGTTAGGTAGAATATTGGAGGTTAGGATTTCAGAAAGAAAAAGTTAAAAATAAATATTAGTGTCACTCATTCTTTAGGGAAATAACATACAAGAAATAAACTAATATTGTCATAATCAAGGCATTTTATCTATCAATTTCAAAAAATTAGTTCATCTATTTGCATCATTCCAAGCACTCAAAGAGGAGTCCAAATCCTGTTTCTCAATAACAAGAAAAAAAAAAAAAGTCAGAGTAACATACTCAGTATGGAGTTTGAGAAACAAGGTTTCTGATCTGCTTTAAGACCTACAGTACTATTTAGCACACCATGATTTAAGTCAAATTGCAGTCTGTAAAGAGAATTATTATCCCACTGTTCCTGCCATGGATTCTTAGTGGCCACTTGTTTCCAGACTTCAAGAGTCATTCAAGATAAGAGAACAACTTGATAAATACTACTCTCAGTTCAGCTGCAATCTCATCTCTTCCATCCCCAGCTTTGTTTTCCTTTAATACAGCTGTGGAAAATTTTGGCCTCACCAGTACCTTAAACCTTCATTTCCCACACTGGTCCCTCACAATATGCAAAAGTCTGACTGAACAATGAAGAGACCAGTGAGGGCAGTCACAGCTCCACGTGAAAACACGTTACCTTTAGAACGAAGAAAAGGTCAGACGTAGCCACGGGACCCCAAGAGTGACATTATAGCATAACAGAACACAGCTCTGCCTGTTCCAGAGCCTCCCTGGAGCTTTTGCAGTAAAAGACACAGCAAACCCGTGGGCTTGGGGAGCTGTCTGTGAATGTGACAAATGAAGCACTGTCCTAGCACCACCTCCTGCACCCAGTAATAAAATCAGGGTCAAGGCTTTCCTTTCAGCCCTGCTTGCCTCTTGATCCAGCTGAAGCTCATGGGGCAGAACCAACAAGCCCAAAACGCCTCAGAGACACTGATCCCATGGGTAAGGCAGCAGGGGTAACCTGCAGTAGAATAGATCTATATCTTTATTCATAAAACAGCAACAAATCCCATTCAGTGATTAATTTTTCTCCTCCAGGGCTATTATTGCCCATGCATACATATGATTAAAAGAGTCATTTATAGGGATCTAATACCCAAGGTGTACAATTTGTTTTCAGTTGTTAAACCAAATTAAATATGACTGTACAATATACTTGAATTCGATGCTTCTTTGTGCTTTCTGAAATTAAAACATACTTTTTATTTGAAAAGATATTTGTTTCCTTCTATTATGTGTTGATGATTTTTACTTTTCTTTGACAGTTCAGTCGACTCCAAGAGAAATATCACACTGGACCAGGTGCTAGATTCATCTCAAAATAGGATCCTCATTTTGTTTTCTAGCCAACTTCTGAGAGCAAGAGAGGATCAAGCCTGCTGGTCAGCAACAGTATCTCACTTGGACACTAATGCTAGGGACAAATACAGATTTTGGGCACAGGCTCATCAGGTAGGAATGAAACACCTTTTCCTCTTATGAAATATTCATTCCTATATGGTGGTCAAAGCAAAAAAGGAAGGCTTTCAGTAAAGTTAGACCAACCTTAAAGGTTTTAGACTTGTACATCATAAAAGGAAAGTAAGGAAAGCTTAAATTCAAAGGGTTATTAAAAGATCTAAGAAATCCTGCTGGCTCAACTTCTACAGCACTATTAATAAAGATGCTTTTGTTGGTAAGAAAGAAAAAAAGATTAAAAGGAGCAATGGATGAGGGGATGATTTTAGACTGTGTGCAATGTAAAAGGTGAAACTTGTTCTCTGAATACTATCATATTAAAGGACATTATGTTAATATTAGCTGTGATGACATAAAATCTGATTGTCTGATTGTCAGAAAGTGACTTCTGGTACATATTTAATTTTGTTCTTAAAGATTATTTGCTTTCCACTGTCAGGTGCACAGTTAATCAAATATAAAATGTGAAAACACTTTCTCCAGTTTCCCAAATTCTTTACCAGGTCTGGATAAATTTGGTTTGCTAATGTTTTAAGCATACACAGGATAAATCCTGAGCTGTAATTTTCAAATTAATCTAAATGTCAAGGCTCTCTGCTTGTTAGTCAATGAGTGGAGTATTTTTAGTGTTCTTATATGTCCAATCTAAATTCTTCAGATGAGTACTTACAATTTTTTAATATTAAAAGGGTGAGTGATCAGAGCCCTATGTTAGTCCTATAGAGTCTGGCAATGTGTTTGTCATCTGGCTTTGCTTGAAAGGCACCAGTTGTCCCATGCTCTTTGATCAGGTAACTTTTGCTTCTCTGTTCATTTTCTTTATCTCTTACCAAGGAAGCTTTTTTTTTTTATCTTTTAAACATGAAGACTAAATCACTCTCAGCTTACAAAAAAACACACTTCAGTTATGAGTTTTATTGTGCACTTCTGCAAAGAAACTAGAGAGAGAATGGAAAGCAACGTTATGTTTCTGAAGAGACTTTTCCCTGCCCCATTTTTTTATAACGTGCAAGAAATCTTCTGCAACAGAAAGGATAAGAGACATAAATAAGCCAATGCTGAGTAAGACAGAAAACATGACTCAGTGACAAGTTTCCACAAAACAATAAAATCAGCAAAAAAAAAGTAGCTATAGAAAGAAACACCAAAGCCAAAAGTTATGCTCATTTAACCACAAGCCTCAATTTACTGCAGTCATCACACATTTTCCTGCAAGCACAGAGAAGCATCCAATTCACCTAAAATTGACCTTTTACTGCAGAAAATGATGGTTTGATTAACTCTGGCTGAGTTGATAAGTGCCTCACTTAAGGCCTATATCTCTTTGTAGCTCCCAGCTCTGTGCCCTCAGTGGCTCCACTGTGTGAAAGTGAATTTGAAGGACCAGGGCACACCAGCTCCTGCCTCGAGCGCTCCACCAGCGCATAACAGAAGGGTGCCACCCTTGTGTTTTAGGGACAGAAATTAAAACCACTGAGCAAAGGAAAACCCTCCACACCATGCCAGCGCTGCCAAAGTCATACTTGCAAAAGGAAAAATAAAACTAATTATAAATAGAATATTTGCTAATGGAATTAGGCCAAGGATATCAATGTGAAAATTAGGAGAGCACTGTGACATAAGTAACACATATTTGCCCTGTTTTTGGAAGCTGTTTTCAGCATCCAAGATAATAAAAATCTGACTTTCACTGTTACTGAGTTGACAGTGACACCTGTTGTGTTGGTTTGGGCTGAGGTCACGTTAGTTTTCTTCACAGTGGCTGGCATGGGGCTGTGTTTTGGATTTCTGCTGAAAACAGGGTTGATAATATAGAGATGATTTTGTTATTGCTGAGCAGGGCTTGCACAGAGCCAAGGCCTTCTCTGCTTTTCATACTGCCAAGCTGGCAGGGAGGCTGGGGGTGCTTGGGAGGAGACAGCCCAGACAGGTGACCCAAACTGACCAAAGGGACATTCTAGACCATGCAACCTGCTCAGTATATAAAGTAGGGGGACTTGGGAGGGGGTTTGAGCAATGACATTTGCCTTCCAAAAGCAACCATTACGTGTGATAGGACCTTGCTCTCCTGGGGATGGGGATGCCCATGGGAAGCAAAGATTTCACTCCCTGCTTTGCTTGTGTGCATGACTTTTGCTTTCACTGTTTAAGTGTCTCTCTCAAATCACCAGTTTTCCAGCTTTTAGCCTTTCGATTTTCTCCCTGATCCCACTGATGTGAGAGTGAATGAGCTGCTGCCTGGGGCTTGGCTGCTGGCTGGGGTTAAACTACACCACCTTGTCCAGGCTCTCCGTGTATCCCTTAATTTCCCCCCTTTACTACCTGCAGTAAACCTGAGTGAGACATAAGGGAATGCAGGACAGACTGCTGTCATCTTGTAGAGAATTATCTGTTTTATAAAAAACAGCCCTAAAATGATCCAGTTTTTCTCTTGGAAATGAGGTAAAGTTCCAAGCTTCATCAGAGCAGATAAAAATAGGAAAGAATAAATAAGAATTTTTTTTAATCAGATAGGTTGTTAATACTTATTTTAGAATGCTAAAATTAAGCTAAGCATTCTACAAACTATAAGGGTATTACAAAAAATTATTCTCTCGTTCAGTTCTAGAGAACTTTAGCTTAATAAAATTTTCACGTGTTCTGATCTTCCTGGACTCACTGACTAAGCACTCACATAAATAAAATTCTAGAGGATTAGGTTTTAGAGGTAGAATCTTTATTCCAGAGAAAATATGAGACAAGAGCATGCTATGCTACAAAGGAAAGGATAATTTTGATAAATTCAAATAGCAGTAACTAGGAATTACAACTTTGTAAGCTTAGGAGGAGCTAGGAGTGCTTTATCCAAATGATCTCTTTCTTGCAAAATCCCATTGAGTCTATCATGTACCTTTGTAGTGTCATATCTAACATTACTAGAAAGTGAATATCAAACTAGGCATAAATTGTATGTACAAGAACAGCTCTTACATGACTTTTTAATTCAGTAGTGGAGTAGGTCTGGCAATGGAGGGTCTTCTAAAGTAGAATTACAATCTTCATAGGTTAGTGAAGCAACAGAAGCATGATTTCTAAATGCTATTTTTTGTAGCATGTATGCAAAGGAAGAAAGTGGGAGGAAAACAAATGGACTTAAGCATATTGTCTTACCATGGAAGGAAAAAAAAAAACAGAACAAATATGAAACAAGATTCTATTTTTAGAGTAACTAAATTGAAAATGCAGGTTAGATGAAGATTTCGCTTACGTTAAACCTGTGGAGAGTAAAGAGGAACAAGAATTCCTTCTCTAGAATCCCTCATAAGTTTTCTGCAGTGTCCCCTCCAAATATCACAACTTATGAACTGCGGGCAAGCCCACAGCTGTCACAGGAAAAGGTCGCATCTAAGGCCGGAAGAACTGAAGTTTCCACATGAGAAATTCTAGCCAAGTACTTTGAACAAGCCACTGGTGGAGAATGGGGGAGGAGGGAGGAACAGGGCTGGGAAATTTAGGCAGAACCTTTTTGGCCATTGAAGTGTTACTGAGTCTTGCAGGCCCACTCTCCAAAGTATCACCACATTACCAGCTCCAACTGGCTTTACCTATTAAACACAGAGAAATAACATGCCCACCTTCACACACCCAGGTCAGGGATCAAAGAATCATTAATTTTGGAAAAGACCTATAAGGTCATGAAGACCAACCATTAACCTAACACTGCCATGCTCACCACTAAAGCGTGTCCCTGAGCACAACACTTACGCATTTCTGAAATTCTTCTGTGACTAGCAGCAGGGAGATCCAACCCTAGAAGCCTCTAGAGCTCCATGCTTCAGCCTTATCCATGTAGTTATCTCAGGCTGACAAGTTTTCCTCCCCTACTGCCACACTAAAGGCAGATTCCATTACCTCCCACAGTGTCCTGGCCAATTCTGATCTGCCTTAACAGACTTCATTAGGTTTCTTTTTTCCATTAAATAAATATTAGGCAGTATTTCTAAATTTTCGTCAATTATTTTTCAAGAAATAACACAGCCGTACAAATTCAGACCAAACAGGAATTGTATGTTACTCCTCTGTGTTTCAAGATGTATGGAAGCCCCACTTCAAATTAGACATTCCCAAACTCAGCAATATGAAACAGCTTCCACACTTTTCCTCTGCTTTATATTTAATGGTTTACTCCTCTGTTATTCTGCAGAACTATTCTGAAATAACTAAGATTAATTAATCAGTGTGTTTTGAATATTGATTTTCAAAATATGATACCTCATGACTCTGCAACAAGCCTAACAAATTCGTTCCTAGCTTTCCCATGAGCAACCGTCCTTAATTTAGCTCTAGACAGAAGTTTCATACATTTGAAATATTGTTAGAGCTTCCTTTGTTGTTCTTACCTGCCCTCTGCTTTAAGCTACTTAATAGCCTGAGTCCCTGTGAATCTACAATGCTGTCTTTAAGTGCTAAATAAGTGTTTGATGTGTTTGGTTTGGTGTTTCCCTCCACTCCCTCTGCCCATGCACTGACTTTTGTCCTTTTCTTAGGCCAGAGAGTGAAAGCAAGTCTATTAAGCTGCAACTAAGAAAATATAGGGAAAGAAAAATAAAATCTCTCGTACAGAATATAGAACCATCCCTGAAAAGAGAAATAAATGTGTTTTTCTTCTGGGACCTGTGAATTTCTTTGATTATATAAAGTCATTGGTAAATATTTGGGGGGGATATGTTTGTAAAACATATCTGTTTGACAAATGACAGAAAACTGTCATTTTCTCAGCTAGGTTCTTCAATCAAACTCCTGTTCTGTTGCATGTTGTAGAGAGGGCATGTCTGGGTATGCTCTTGTTAGATTTTAAAGACCCAAAGTAATAGCAAAAGGTAAGTAAATGTGTATAATATAAACGGAAGGAAGAAAATCCATAAAAAACCCCAAGCTTACTTCCACTATGCTGAGCTGCAAAATATGAATCATCTGGTTAGTCTTGAATAGAAAATGTAGTTTAAGACTAAGACTAACTGCAAATGTCAGAACACTGCAGATGAAAACATTTTGATAGACCAATAAACACATTTAGGACCTTATGCTGTGGTTAATTTTAGAAATTTTGCCTCAATCAGAAGCAGCACATGGTTTACAAATATTTAGTAGGTCAAGTATGAAGTGTCCTTTAGAAAATTCTGTGTAGAACATTTTGATAAGAAACTAAACATTTGTCCTAATCTTATCCTAAATAAACACACAAAGACAAAATAATCCTTCAGAATTAACCTTTGATCAAATGCAAGTACTCAGTAAAAAAGGAGTAGCTCTTTCTCAGCTCATTTTCCTTGCCTTAGGATATTACTTAGCAGGTTTTTTTAAATTTAGTTTAGACTCAAAGATGCATCCACTTCCAAGCTCTTCTCTATAAAAACATACCAAGGAGTAGCCCCCATTCTTCAGCATAAAAACAGAAGAACAAGCAGAGATGTGTGCCCTAAAAACCTTAGGTGCCAAAAATTTTTCCTAATATACCACCACAGATGTCTCCCTGCCTGACTTTAGTTGTCACAGTGAATATTTCTGAATGGAATTCATCATGTTTGAAGGGAGAAGGTTCTGTGTAAGAACGACACAGAAGTCAGTTAAATTGGGAGGAAAAAGTGTGATTAAGTGGCATGGATTGGGTGGATTTTTTTTCAGAGTAGGCCAGAAACAAGCTTCCTTAAGTAAGAGCAGAACAGACAAACCCCAAATAGAGGTACTACAAACCTTTCCTAAGATGATTGCGAATATCACCTTTCTTTATAAACATCAGTAGAATAAATTCAAATAAACCTAAAAGTTTCCTCCTTTTTCAACCTCTCATTTCATTTTCTAATTTCCTTGTATTAATACAGCTGTGGAGGTCCACCTTTCACAGAAACAGACAATAGGGTCTCAACCAAAATGACATCTTTCCTTCCATGGCTGCTGAAGCTGGGGGGATGTGTGCGCCTTATCTCATTACCTGAGCAGATGGGGAGGCTTATTCCAGTTCTTGGAAGCCTGATTACATAGGTGGCATGCAGGGAAAGCTAATCAGAGGATCCTTTCTGCTAAGTGAATCCTGGCTTATGGTTGACAATAGCGTGAAATCACCAGAACAGAGATGGACTTCCAGAAGCTTGTTCTACTAATAATGACGATCAGTGGCTTATAAAGCAGGAGTGCACTAAAAATACTCAAGAGATTCAGTGAAAGAGAGGAAATATTAACCATGAACTCCATGGCTTTTCTCAATAAGTGTCAAAACCTCAACGCAATTGAAACATTGTTTTTTGCATTTAATATTTACAATGCCATGATAGTAGCAATGAGATAATTATAGCACTTCTGCTACCAAGGCCATGATTCACCCAAGCCAAACATCAAGTCGTTATTTGTGTCATTCCACTAGAAGGGGTGAGGAGGGCTAAAGGGAAGAGGAGAGCAATGTGAGCTTTTTACTTTGAGATGCTGTTTACAGAAGCAGAATATTTGTTTCCAGCACAAAGTGTTTTGCATCTTGTGCAACTGAATTGCAGTGGAATTTTTGCTGCCTCCACCCTTTCAGGGTTTTTTTTCCTCCCTACATCTTGTTAGTGACCAACTCAATAGACCAATGCAACAAGCAAGAAGGCAGCACACAAAGGGCACAGAAAAGATGCCCATTTCTGAAGTGTCCCAGTTTTTCAACCTGGAATACTGCAGGGTCTATAGAATTATTTAGCTATTTCGTGGTGATAATGCACAGTATGACTTTTTGTGTGGTGAAGATAACCATGCCACATGCCATGGCTTTAGGGATTTTAATAGGGCACCTGTGTTACCTGTGTAGTTACAGGGGAACCCATTTTCCAAACATCATCCATGCCTTTCAGAGATATGGCAATTTAGACTAACCTGAAACCCCCTTAAGTAAAAACATTTCTAGGATTGTGCTGTGGGATCTCTTAAGAAGTGTTTTTGCACAAAATGAACCAAACAGTATATCAGCAGCATCATAAATTAAACAGGTACTTTCCATTGATCAAAATTGTCAAAAGCTTTAGTCAACATACCAATTTAGCAACAATCTGGAATAATCTATGTTTCAGAAAGCGTTGCCTCCAGTTGGAAGTAAAATCTTGCCTTTAATATTGTCTGAATGATGTCCCACAAAATAGATAGGAAACTTTACTACTTGTAAATCCAAGGTGATCAAGTCTCTCTCCTCTTTTCAATTGCTATGCTGCATTAAACAAAGTACAGTGGGAAGCTGTAAGATGCATGAAGAAATTTTTTGGTGGCATTAGATGCTGGCAAAACTCCAAAGCAAGCACTGTTCCATTTCTGGGCACTGTGATTCAAGGAAAATACAAAACACTTGGGATCGGAGTGGGAAAGAAATTAAGAGGAGTAAAAATCATGATCAAGTCTGAAATGAAATTATATGGTTTGGTCTAACAAAGGCTGAAGGAAGATGTGTGTAACAGCTTTTCTATCTTTTACGTGTTAAATTATTAATTAGTAGAGGATAAACATTTCTTCACATTCGATGAAGGTAAGTAGTGGGTTTCATAGCAGCAAGGGACTTTCAGGTGAAGTACATAGCACTACAGATGGCTAAGAAGAGAAGAGAGCTCCTAGGGAGGCAGCCAAATTTCCATTATTTTATTTAGAACAAGCTGGATAAATATGCATCAGGAATAACATAGGAAAACCCGATTCTACTTTGGGGCTGAAAGTGAAGAGTGACCTCTTCAAAATTTCATCCAAGTTTATTTTACAGGATTTCTGCTAAGATTCTTTGCTTTCTGGTCTTCTCAGACCCCAGCAAGCTCCCTGCTTGAATGCACGACAGGTTTTCACTGTTATCCAGATGAGAAACTAGCAATTGACTCAGGTCCTGCCATGCTGAGATGCCAGAAGTTTGCTGGCAAGTCAGCACTATTAGTAGAAAAATCCTCTGAGAGTTCTGCAGTAGTACAAGATTTAAAAGCTCGAATTTATGGACAGAGTTGTCCAATTGTACATGTGGACTCTCTGTGTTTACAGCACTTCAACGTGTTTTATGTCACAACACATAAGGCCCATTTCAGGCCACTAATCCTCCTTTATAAGGCAATTTAATTCAAATCAACTTTATATTAGTAATATATGCTCCGTGTGCTCAGCTGGATGGGATTTTTTTTGCATTGAGGTTATTTGTAACCATACAGCTAGAAGTAATTGCATCATGCACAAAGGTAACATTGTGCCACACTGGATCACAAACAGAACTCAATTAGGACTTGCATAAAATTCCTTACTATTTTTATTATTTTCTCTTAGGTATTCTACACAGGAAATCTATAATTATTTCAAAACCTTTCCTTCATTGCCTGAACTAGTAGACAATTTTCTCAGGAGCAAATATGAAAAAGCAGTATAAACCTTCCTTAAGAAACCAGAACATCACAACTCCCACTGTTCTTCAAGTACAAACTTCATCTCCTCTCTTGGTAATTAAGTACGTAAATCAGGATTAATACATTAAAAAAAGTAATAACCAAAAATATTACTGAAAAAACACTTTTAGTGTTTTCCAGCTGTGAAGAGAAAGGCCAGATGACACAATTCCAAATACTTGTGCTGCTTACTGCATTGCTTGAAAAAGCAGTAATAGATAGTAGCTAATCAGAGGCTGGGGAAGGTAAACAATTTTTAAAAATCCCAGACATAATTTTGAATTCTGTTTGGTGCATTCTTGAAAAGACTCAAAAGGGATTAATCCATCCATGTATATTTCAAATTCCTGAAAAAAACCTGGAGGAAATTTTACTAGTATTTTCATAGAAACAGCTAACTCTGAAAAGCAACCTCACCTCAAGGAAGCCAAACACATGAAAGGCTTCAGTGCTTTAACCTGAAAGGCTTCAGTGCTTTAACCTTTGGTTGAAAGAATATCTGTCTGGAGCATTAATCTCTAGCAGGAAAATAGTCTAGGAAGAAGCTTCCACTATACTGAAAGTTGTTAATTAATTTCAAGACACAAGTTCTCAAGTTAGAACAAGCTACAAGAAGGCCTACTCAAAGACGTGCAGAGTATCTACAGATAGAGCCCAACAAGGATATCTTGAGATATGAACCGTTATGACTCATAAAGGTAGTTATATTAGCTGAAAGAACTCATTACTCTGTGGGGTAATTCAGCTTGGATAGAACATTTCAGTGTTGTGACAAACAGTGCTTCCAATACCCCAAACTACCTCACAGCAATCATACCTGGGCATTTCTACACAGTACAACTTTATGCCGCAGAAATGTGACTTAAACGAACATGAGTCACATAGCCTAGCAACAGGAAACACAAGAGAGAATACTTCTCTTTAGCATGGAAGTTGCAACAGGATTATTTAAAAAAAAAACAAAAAACCAAAACCAACATGACCAACCCAAAAAAGACAAAAAGAAGAGGAGAGACAAAAGAAAAAACTAGAAGCACATTGCCTGTGAAAAAGTGACAGTTTAACTGTATTTAGAAGATGGGAATGGGAATTAGAATAGCCTTTCAGTAAGAATGGGGGGGAGCAGACAAAAATGTTACCCGTTTTAGAGAAGTACTCCAAATGAATAGCATTAATGCTGACTACATACCAGCTGACACCTTTACTAGGGTAGGCCAAGCAGTGATGGGTTCACCAAGTGATAAGAACTGATGAAATATAAATTCAAAAGCTTTTCCTACTGAATGAAATAAAAGATGTAGACAGGAAGGAGCAAAGTATGAATAGAGGAAGGAACTGAAACACATTACCCAAAAATTGCTTCCAAAACGACCTGAAATCACACTTCACAGAATAAGTTTTGCAGCTAATGTGAGAGGAGGAGGCATACATCTGGAGAGAAAGGATGTCCTTCACATCAGCTCCCTCACACACACACAGAGCTTGAAAGCAGGGTGGCAGAAAAGGACCTGGGTGTCATGATGAACAATAGAATATGTTTACCCATTTTTTTTCTCAGTGAAGCTCATAACTTGTCATTTTTCAGATTCAACCATGATACTTTCAATAAAAAAGGATAATTTCATAGCTTTTTCTAACAAATATAAAATAAACACAAAAAACCCAAACAACAACACAAAACACACAAAACATCAAGAAAAGCCACCCAAAACAGTACAAGTTATTTGATACATCACTAAATGTTGAACTTTATACTGGTAGAACATTTCATCTGCCATAGTAGTGAATGCATTTTCAGGGGATTCACTAATTTTAATTCACTAATTTAAATTCCTAATTTAAGGAAGCTCATGGTATTTACTACACTGCAGAACACAGCCAAACTGAATGTCACCACTAACTTTTCTCATCTTTATTCACCATTCCTCATCAGTTTATTAAGTTAGCTGATAAATGTTTATTAAAATTTTCACTTCAGTGGAGTCCATCAATAATTTAAGAAGAAATAAACTACTTCTGATAAAATGAACTCCTTTCTCAGAGACATTTCCCTTCATCTCCTCCATGCTAAAGCTGGCACACCACAAAGGGACAGATGAATTTTATGAGGATTTGTTCATGCCAGTCTCTGAAGAGTAATTAAGTTCAATAAAGGCCTGTCAATATCATTTGGTATCAGTTGTCACTTTATATCATGTATAAAAGGTACAGATGTACACAGAGATGGACAAAAACCACAAGGACAGAGAGCATAATTCAGCTAGAACAGCAAGGTGGTACATATTAAACACTTATTTGGGCTGAAGTCACTGCCTCACCTTAAAAAACTGTTGTGAACCGCCCCTAAAAACCAGTCCTCAGTCAGTAGGCAAGAGCACAACTACTCCCAACATAAAAAGCTAAAACTCCTTAATTTCCTCTCTTCAAAGGACATACATTCCACGCTCACCCATCTGCAGATCCAAACCTTATAGAACTTCTTAAGGCATTGGAAGAAGATAAGAGAAAGAACACATATAAAAGGAACAATTGTCCTTTTTTCCCCTCTAGTGAGCATACAGTTTCATGCTTAACACAGTCACCTGCATGATGAGAGCCATGAACCCAAATTCACACTCCCAGCTTTAGGCTAGTTATCCCATCTCCTGGATGAAGTGTTTCAAATAAGAAGCCTGCAGATAAAACGAACCCACAACAACAATCTTTTCAAACTGTTTCAAAAGCAGGAAGGTGCTTCTATTCTGTCAGCAAGCCAGAGATTCTATGCATTCAGAAAGCACATAAACACTTACGTCAAGATAAAGCAGTGCTGCAAGCCACTCGTACCAGAGCTCCACGTGCTTTAATCCCAGCAAGAACACCAAGTAAAGAGAGATGAAACTCAACCTCCAGAATTTGCTTTATAGCTCTTGCCCATTAAGCAGTCCCAGCGAGATGAAGTCAGAGACTTTTCTGGAGAAGGCTGCCTGTGAAAGTGCTCCACCCTTCCCCAGAGTTTTAATTCACACTCTGATTAATGCAGCTGTGCTAGAAGCTGAGGACTACATGGCCTAGTGGGGAGCACCTGCCCTTTCAAGGTTGAATGAGTTAAAGTTAATTGAACATAAGAAACTCAAACTGCAAGCGGGAAGGCTCATGCAGGGATGTTAAGAAAAGAGAGGACATGCTAAGTTAAAAAAAAAAAAAAAAGGGCTTTGCATGTGGAAACATAGTAGGGCCTCTAGGATACATAGACCTGAACATTTAACAAAATAGTAGGCGACAAGGATGAAGTTAGGGGGCTTTTTGTTACATTTGAAGTTTCAGAGCAGGAACAGGTGGGTGCTGATAAAGAGCAGCTGACAGCTGGGAGACTTTGGTATGCAGCAGGTGATCCAAAAGAAAAAATGAGAGTAGGTTTTGGCTTTTGGAGAAAGGAGTGATGGTTCTGTGAAATACAGTGGAAGTTGGGTGATGAGCTTTTTCATAGGCTGCTTAATGGATCACTCATACTAACTGTCATGACAGACAGAAGCTAAATACTCTTAAAATCCTACTGTTAAGTGCCTAACTCCCTTATGTCCTTTTTTTTTTCTTTCCTATCTCAGAACAGATCTTCTGGCCAAATTGTGATTGGGCCCAGATGAACAATCTGAATTGGAATTACATTATTATGTATGATATTCATCTCATAATGAACCATTACTCACCATTTTATATTCTCATATTCCTAGCAATGATCTAGAAAAGAAAGGTTTATCTACAACCTGTCCATTTCATTTAGGAGGTAGTTCTCAAGCTTTCATTTGCAGAACACTGGAGGCACAGAGAGTAGTTCTTTGTTTTTTTAAGGAAATCATTGCTCTCCATATAGTGAGGTTTTTTAGGAGTCATACTTCATAATGACTTTTAGAAGTTTTTAGGTGATTTCATGACCAATTAATCTGAAATCCCTGAACAGTTTCTTTTTCCTGTGCTTGGACTAGCAGCTCCATATCTGTTGCTGGTAACTTTAGAGTGATTATTCAGCTTTGACTGCAACTTAGGAAAGAGCAGCAAATAAAATAACAGAGGCCAAAGTGAAATGAAAAAGAGAGGTTTAGTCTGTGACATTTTCCACCAGTGGGGGAGATTTAATATTAGTAAATGCAAAACCTAGTGGTCAAGAAAATAGAAGAATACATATAGAAAGAGGCAAGCATCATAATCAATATAAGTAAAAACATGGCAAGGGACTATTCTCTTTTTTTGTTTGTTTGTTTTCTTATGCTTTATGGGTTTAAATCCAATACAATTCTTTTAAAATTGTTGATTCTTTCAAAGATTCTTCTGCCTGTTATAAAACCTGCAGGGGGGAATATCTACATAACGTCTTGATGTCTTCATTAAGGCATTATCTATTCTAAGAACATTCCCATTATCATGATCATCATTAGCATGTTTTATAGCATGTTCATTTGTTTTTCCTCCTGAAATGTTAATCAAAGATTAAATTTACTGTAAATCAGTCAAAAAAAATTCTTCATTTTACCTTTAATCACAAATTGTTGAGGTGTGTAATAAATGAAATCCAGAAATACTGAGTCTTTGTTGTCAGTTCTTTTAATAATAATAATGTGGAAAACCTTGAGGTCTATGGCACTACTAATTTGAGCATTACGTACAGTTACCTTAAAAATTTTTAACTAATATCTTTTATAAAAGAATATAACTTCTTTAAAACTCATTTCCAACTCACCAACTAAATAATCTATTTGAAAACTTAAAAACTTGTACATTAGAAAGTTTTTTCCTAGCCACAAAAAAATGTACTTAAATTCCACTGAATTAAAATGGATAGGCTAGTTCCCATAAGGAAGCTTCCCTTAAGGAAGAAACTCATTTAAAAATTAACTTATATTAATTTCAGTTACTCTTCTGGCTGCATTGCTAGAAATATTTGGCAAAATACTGTAATCTTATTCTTACACTTGAAAAAAACTCTACCTAAATCAGGCCCAAATTTTCTGATGTCTAAGTATCATAAACACTGCTCAAAATCCAATGGAAATGCTTATAAATATATGTCATGCATATAAATATTTAGCTGGAGTGTGCACAGAGAATACTGGAATCCACCTTCAATAATATTGCCATAGTTTTGGAAAAGGAGAAGTGTGCTTTATATTAATTTCACGACAATGACGTTGAGTTTATGGCCTCAGAAGGAGAGAGCAGATTCTGAGTGACAGTAAATTTTAACTGTCTTTGAAAGTGTGCTGAGCTGACCTTGTCTGGCTGGCAGATGCCCACCCAGCCACTCTCTCACTGCTCAACAGCACAGGAGGAGAAAATACGGAAAAGCTCATAGGTCAAGATGAAAACAGGGACATTGCTTACGAGTTATCACCATGGGCAAAACAGGCTTCATTTGGGGGAAATTATTTTAATGTAACTCTTATGGGATTACAAATGGAATAAGACTGTGAGAAATAAAACCACATCACCTTACCATTACCCCTTCCTTCTTCCTTGGCTCGGTTTTGTTCCTTTGTGGAATCTTCTGCCTCCTCTCCCTGAGTGGTGCAGGGAGACGGGACAGGGGAGCTGTGTTTAGTTCATAACACTTCAACTCTCCTTCTCCTTTTTCCTCAAGAAGCTCCCATGCTCCAGTGTGGGGTCCCTTCCATGGGAACCACACCTTCACAAACCACTCCAACATGACTCCTTCCCGTGGACTGCAGTTCTTCAAGGACTGCTCCAGCACTGATCCTCTCCCAGGGGCAAAGTCCATCAGGCACAGACACCTCCAGCATTGTTCCCTCACAGGCTGCAGTTTCTGCCAGAAAACCAGCTCCTGTGTGAGCTCCTCTTTTGCCAGGAGCTTGCTCTTCCATGTGGTCCTCCATAGGTTGCAGCTTTCCCCAGGGAATATCTGCCTGCTCCAGCATGGGGTCCACTGGGGGCTCATATCCACTCTACCATGGTCCTCTCCAGTGGCTGCAGGGAATAACTGCTCTGGCATGAGGTGTCCAAAGGCTGCAGGAGAGCTCCAGCTCAGACATCTGCAGCACCTCCTGCCCCTGCTCATTCTCCCACCACAGAGCTCACAGACCTGTTTCTCACACTCTCCCCCCGTTCCCTCTGATGGGCAGCACTCTGTCCTTCCTCACACAGCCTTTCCCTGAGTCACCACCGTTGTGACTGCAGGACTCAGCTGTGCCCTGGAGTGGCTCTAGAACTCTGTGTGTCTGGGGCACAGAAAGCATGCTACTCTGCAGTCCTTGAATACACAGCACTCTGAGGCTTAACTTTCAGGCTTTTAATAAAATGGTTGGATGTCGTCAAATTAGACAGTTTCCTGATGGTATGAAAAATTATGAAAGAATTTTACTCTGTTTTTATCATATTGGGTTTTGCCTATGCTCATTTCAGCATAAAAGTACTTCCTTTGTGCTACACTTTAACTCCAAATTACCATCCAGCTTCAGCTAAGAAATTGGAAATCAATTCCTAAAACATTATATTGATGACAAATAAATGATAGGCAATTCACAACAAGCAATCTGAAAACTTTTGGACAGAAAAATCAACATAAATATTTGTATACGTACCAATGGAAAATAAGCTACACTCTAGGTTTCCTGAATTACAAGCAAATTCTTATTTCAGAGCACGGAATAATTTGTGCAGAAGGTATTTATTCTATTCCTACTGTGGGGATGAAACTGTATAAAAATGTGTGATAACCTTGATTCAGATACCTGATAAGTAGATAGCACAAAATATAGATCTGAGAAAATCCTGTGTGAATGTTTATCTCCTATGGCTTGGATCTGCTAATACGCTGAAATACAGACTGTGTTAGAAGACAATAAGCAAACAAAGGATTGTTTGTTGAACATGCTGATAGCATGATGAACAGATCAGTTATTAATACTATAAAGAATCGTACATAGGATATGCACAAAGCTCCCAAAAGGTAAAGGTGGAAGGAAAATAGTTTTCCTGTTGTGTCTATATTAAAACTTTCTATTCCATGGATGTTTCTTTTTCATAGTGTCAGAAAGATGATGGGAAGTATCTCCATTAATGATCTGCTGAAAATACCAGAGTAAATGCTGCCCCTAGGTTTTGGTCATTCCCAGATATCCAGAGGACAAGTTAATGTACAAAAGAATGTAATTGGCTGGACCTTGAGAACTGACAACGTTATCTAGAGACAGAATTGTAGCTCCCCAAAGTTCATACCTGAGGGTCTGAGCAATGGAAGTACTGAGTGCTTGGTAAATTAAAATCTGGAAAGAGAATTATGTACCTGAAAAGATATCATAGCTATAATTCATTTCTCCTTACCTGAAAAAAGGGTTTCANGGGGGGAAATCAATGTTTCCTTTTGTAAAAACTAATGGAGACAAAAATCTTAGTCATAAATACGAAGTTTGATCTGCTCTTAGAAGCCCTTTTTTCCTCAGCAGTGGAACAACACTTAGAAGGAAAGGTTTCCACAGCCAATTGGCTAATTCGAGTGATCTGAAGAGTTCATATAATGCAGTTTGCATTTCTTCATACTTCAGTGTCTCATCATTTGTCAGTGAACACAATGAGAAGAGAGCAAAAGACAGGTGAAGCAGCAGACGTGACAATGTGCTCTGGCAAAGGAACAGAGAGGTACAATTAGGTGGGATCCAGAGGCTGTTAGTAGAGGCAGAAAAGGCAAATTAGTAGTGTAAAAAGGTGATCTATTATTCCTTAGTGAGCAGTGCTGCAATTATTTTCTCTCTGTATGGCAGGTCTTCCTTCCCACCCCTCCTGGCTTTTTAATTTTGCCCGTAGCATTAACTGAGTGAAAGCTCTGTCAGGGTTGCACCTGATATGGCTGGTGAACTTCTATTTCACAGACAGAAAATCGCTTGCACTCACAGTGCATTATCTGTGGAGTTTTGGGGATGTTTAGAATCGGTGGGTCTCGTTAGCAGAGTAGTAGGAGGTGCTGCCCCACCAGGCCACTGCAGTCAGTGTGATTCTACAGGTCACACAAAGTTTGCAGGTAATTCTCTTTTCCTATGCAGACAAAGCTTGTGGGCAGAAAATAATATGAGAAATCTTGTTGTTCCATTAGCCCTACAGTTTAGAAATAGGGTGGAAATGAAAGGTGTAATCGTGGGTAGGTGATCCTTTTTATCTTGCTATGAAGTTCAGTACTTTGTAACTTTTTCTGTGACAATGCCAATCACTTAGGAAATGCAGGTTTCTAAAACACCTGCATGTTTCAATAAAAATATCAATACGCGTTATGGGGTAGCAGGGAAGAAAGAAAAATGGGAAGTAAATTTTTAACTATCTTTAGATGGAAAATGCAGGTCACTTCAAGATGGCAAAATTACTGGGTTCCACTTAACCTGAGACAGCTGAGTGAGCCTGCTGCCTGACAGCCTTTAGTGAGTCTGGGCTGAAAATTCTTAGCTGGAGAAAACCATCTGGTAAGCACCATACAAGCAAAACTGAATGCCTTGGAGCACTTGGAGCATGTAGGCAATAGCAAGCATGAGGCAAAACTGGAGTTTGGGAAATAGATAACATTTCAAGCCGAGTTACTCAGACTGAGTGATTCATTTCTATACATGCTTCAGCCTTGTAGAAACACCAGCACAGCCTTTCCTCAGGAATTTCTGTATAAAGAAAATTTAAGGAAGGTAGACCCTGTGTCCTGTAATCATACTGAGAAATACAGTTCTCTGTGAATAACTTGGGGAACAAGACAGTGGGAATCAGAGCAGTGAACCTGACCTTAAGGCAATCCTGAAACTGAATACATCTCTTAAACCCATCAGAAGGAAAATCGAAATATCTGATATGTTTATCAAACATTTAAATCAGAGAAGTATTTTACCTTGAGAGAAGTTCTATAACCTTCAGTGGGTTACTCATGATGATGATCATGATAATAATAAAAAATATGGTTCATTTGGATTATTTTTTCACTGATATATTGAAGGGATGTGGTAAGATCCCACTGTCAAGCTGCACATCTATTTCTGTATTATCTATTTGCAGTATCTTTGTATTTTTAACGAGATTGTCGCATGTAGAGCTTCACAGTTCAAAGGATTGAAAGCATAAATCCTCAAAAACTGTGAAAAAAGAAAAAAACAATTTCTTATTGTTAGATTATTTGTTTTGTTTGCTTTGGGGTTTTTGGTTGGCTTTTTTTTCTTGTGATAAGACCTTTCCAAGAAATGGAGGTAATGCTTTCAAAATCGTGCTAGTGCCCAGGCTAAGGCTGACAAAGAAAGTTTTTCTGAAAAGATTTAGACATAAAATAAATGGTTCTATATCTGTTAAGTTATCGGGTTTCTAAATTTATAAGTTTACCTAACTAATAGTCAGTTCTATAATGCTTTAAACATTCTTTCATAAGTGACGTCATACATATCTAACGTAAAGTAAAACATTTTAGATGACTTTTTTCTTTTTTGTGCATGGATGAACTCCCTTTTATAACATTGTAAAAAGAGTTCTACTCATAATCTTTTTTGGGCAAAAGAAAGATACCATCTACATGGCAATAATGATTTACTGTTATTCCAATTAACATCTTAACAGTCTAATGGTCCAAATAGTTAATTACTAGTTTTAAAAACACTCTTTGGTAGTAAAATTAGCATACAAATCTTCCTTATATTTACCTTTTTTTTCTGGTGCTAAACTCTCTGCCGTTTGGAAAATCTTCAGTCTTGCTCAATGACATTGGAAAAGGGAGGGACGTAGAAGAGTTTATCAACAGCATCCCAAGGTCCTTACTGGAATAAGGAATATCATATCCATTCTGGCAGTTTCTCCAAAAGTGAAGGAAAATGCATATTAGACCTACTTCTTTCAAAACAAAAAACATGGAATCATTTAGGCTTTTAAAAGAGAATAATTGAGTAAGCAAATTTTCTAATACTTGTTCAGCTAAAGCCTATTTATTGGGCTGTGGTTTTGCTGTCACAGTAAAGTGACGACACACTGGGGCAAGAGGCAGACTTTCCTAATTAATCCAGCCCATGTTCATCAAAATTTACTTTCCAGAAGACTATGATTTTCAAATTTCTCTATGCTATTTACCCCATCCTCCAGATCAGGCCAGAATGCATTAAATAAAATGAATTTTAATGCACATGGTTTTGAGTATCCATCAACACTTCACCCCACATTAAAGTTTGCTTTATTCATTGTCTTTCATCTGTTTTTTCCTCCATGTAATAGCAATCATATTCAAGTCAATGTGGATCCTTTTTGGAAGATTTTCAAAGGCATGATCATATTTTACTAAAATGCAAATATACCTGCTGCATACCCTTCACTAATTTTGTAAGTCTATCAAAAAAGCAATCAAATTTGAGTGGCATGACATGTTTTTTTCTTTCCCTTTTGTTTATACTCATACTGATTTTAAAAAATTAATGGTTTTCATTACAGCACCAAGATAATTCAATATAATGAAATGAGTACCTTATAATAGTCAAATACAGAATAAATACAAGATGTAAGAACTGGAACTTCATTTTAAAGTCGTGGTTAGCATTCAAATATTTCATTATACTCTATGTATTTTAGGAAAGTAAATTAAATAATGCCATTTGTTTATTACCAAATAAAGAAGAAATGGATGCTGGTGGATGCATTTTGTTTTCGTGGTAGGGTTCATCTGTTCTCCCATTCTAAGCCTGTGGGTCAAAACTCTTTTGAACAAACATTATTCTGACACTGCCACATGACACACTGAGGTCTTCAAGGCCAGGCTGGATGGGGCTCTGAGCAACCTGGTCTAGTGGAAGGTGAAAAGGTGTCCCTGCCAATGGCAGGGGGGTTGGAATTAGCTGATCTTTAAGGACTCAGATCCACACAATATTCTTGTTTGGACTCATCTGACCCAAACCCTTCTATGATTCTATGACAAGTGAAAGCAGGCAAAATGAATGTGTTTTATGCATTTTCTAAGATTTTTTTAATATTTATTGTGTTACTCTTGGCTGTTTGGCACCACAAAGATTTTAAAGACAGGAGTGACCATAAAGCAGGCCACAGACTTTTTCCAAAAGTCCGGCCTGAGAGTTAATGGCTCTTCTCTTCATGTAATGATGACACAAAGTTCAATAACTTGCAGGTGAACTAAAGTCTTTTCAACACATCTTCAATCTCTCAAAGGATGAATCTGTGTAAACCAACAGATTAATTTCTCCATTGGTAAATTGCTCCAGTGGAATAGAACCTTTATTTTGAACAGCTGAACATTATCCCAAATTCAATTGTTTTCACACTTAACCTTCTCTGCACAAAGCAGAACATACAGAAACCTTTCAGTACAAGGTAAATATTCCAAACTTTATCTACAATTCTTTTGAGCATTTTCCTGCTACCAACAGTGTTTTTAACTCAGTGAATTAATCATCTGCCTTATATATTTCTGACCATGTACTGAAGTCTGGGAAGGTGGTTAAAATGACTATAAGAATAGGTGATATCATTATGTGAAGCTTTGACTGCATGAACTGCTTCAGAGGGCTTCTAGTTGCTGTCACACACGCTGCAGCACCCAAAACATGAATGGGAATGCTCTCAGGGCATTTCTTGTCCTTTTGAGAACTCATGTGAGACCTCATAGGGGACCCCAAGCTGCAAAGAGATCTTTGGGTCTCTCTTTTGATTGATTGAAGAACAGACTAGCTGGAAGACAGAACTGTGTAGGAGATGAAATGGAAATAAAAGGATTAGTAATTTGTAGTTGTCATCCATAGCAATGAGATGAGCTGACAATGCCAGGGCTGCAGCTGATCTCTCCTTTCATTGATGAGGAGTAATAGAGCTGCTTAAATGTCAGGCATAAACAAAGCATTAACACTACCTCAGTATCTACTGCATCAACTCTGTGGGCTCAGCTCGGCGTCTCTGCACTGGTTGCACTCTGTGACTGTCAACAGACAGGAAGCAAGTGAAATGACTGTTGCATACTCTGACTTTTCTGTAGTAATTTAATATGTGGAAACCTTCATAATGGAGTTTGTCTGCAATTTCCTACTTTAGATTAAATTTTGGGGTCCGTTGTGGTAAAGATCTGTAGTGGATCAGGCTGTGAGGATAGTGTGGACAGAACCATTGTTGCTCCCAGCTTGCAAAGGACATCCTATGAAAGATTGAATTCTGCAGTTTGATTTTTATTTATTTATTATCTTTACAAGGAAAGTCACTTACCTGAATTGTTGAATAGTACGTGTAATATTTATTAAGAATGTACCAGAAGAAGGAAATCAGACTGGAAAAAACCAGAAAAGCTTAGCTGCAAAATCCAATGTAAGTTAGTTAATGACCTCAGGACTCTCAAGTAAATCCCTTTTATTTGAAAATATCTAAATGAATCTTCCACATATACATCTTGGTTTAGATTTAATTTTGTTTTTTAACAGATTGTAGAGTAAGACAAGTTCCAAACTGAGATAAAGCACTCCTTTTTTGGATTTTGGGTAGAAAATCTGTTCCAGCATGGATTGAGGACAACTGTTCAATTTCTGCAGCTAACCATAAACTCAAGCCTTAATCTAAGGGTTCTTCTGAGTCAAAACAAGAAGCTGGATTTATGTAATGCAGAATGTTGGACAATTACATGACCTTGAACCCCTTCCAACTTTAATTATTGTATTCTTAAAAAAGACATACTGCAGCCTTTAACGCTAGCTAATCTAGGAAAGTGTACTCATAGATGTAGACACTGAATATTATACAGTTACTTTCTTTACATTTTGAAATCCTGACAATTCAAATTACAACACAGAGCATTATTTTTATTTTAAAATAAATTCTGCATCTGGGACCCCAAATTTTCACATATAGAAAACTGGATTTACTCAAATATTATATGTGAGGGATTAAATTTTCTTTTCCTATATAAAATAAACACGGAAGGCTTTGTAAGGTCGTATCAGACCACTGCAACAAAGAAAAAAACCTTCAAGGGAACAGTGATGGTATTTACACTTACTTAGCCCATACATTCCTCATATGTGACTCAGGGTCTTATTTCTTCCTTTAAACCAAATCAAAGTAGAATGAGAGTTGAAGTCTCAGCTTTTATCTGAAATCTGGAACTTAGCTTGAATTTTAAACACTTTAGTGTTTAAGATTTGATGATAAATAGTCCTTTGCAATCTATAAATACGGACAGACGCCAAAGAGAGAATTTGAATTTGCTTGGGAATCCCAGTGGCAAGTGGAACTCAGTTCCCTACATACACAGGTAAAAAAAAGAAAAAATTAAATGGCATTGAATTATTCTGGACTACAAAGCATTAATGAAGATCATGAAACTCAAATAGCCTTGTGTATACCTGAAGAGTTACAAATATGTTCAAATTTAACTCTCAGCTGGATATTAATTAGCAATTCTGTTTTATCCTTTGTATTGACAACAGTGTTTCCATACACTCCATCTTCAAGCAAGTACTGTACACTTCTCATCAAATACACAGGTTTATTTTCAAAGTACAGAGACATTATATTTTGAGACCTTTGAAAAATTCTTGCTGAACTGAAAGCTGCTCAGCACAAACATAGAACCCTTGAAAATCCGGCTGTAATTTTGGGTACCGAACCTTCGAAAAATCAATCATTGTTCACTTCCAAAAATATAGGTCCAAATAGGCTATAAACTTAATAAAAAACAACCAACAAAAAAAAAAAAAAAAAAAAAAAAAAAAAAAAAAAAAAAAAAACAAAAAAACCCAAAACCAAACACCAAAACCTACAGGAGAACAACCACCCTGTATATTAAATCTACATTCATTAGTGACTCCAAATGTGAAAAGCAACAGTGACTCCTTTCTCATATTAAAACCAGGAAATTTTAAACTGGAAGTAAAAAGGACAGGTGGTAAAATATAATGGAGTAAAATAAATGCTAAAGCTATTCTAGTCACTAATTAACCTTGTCTCACTTGATAACAAGCTCAAGAACATTTCCTGCTTTCCTGTACACACGCATATCAGAACTATACTGCGGAGAGTTTGAATGAGTTTGGGCTAATTTTGCAAGTTCATTGTGTTCCAGACTTAAAGGTCTTTTCTTGCAAAATAGAAAGAAATAATGTCAAATTAGGGGTTATATTTCCTTCCTAACAGGAATGTCATGTGCCTTGACTAGTCCAAGATGTACCACATGAATGCCACGGGTTTGAGCATTTCCTTCAGTATATACTTCTGCCTAGCAAGCATGTTAAATAAAAAACCTTTTTCCAAAGCTGCTCTTAGACTGCTTTGCTTCATATACCTCAGGAAAAGATGATAAAACATGTCTTAGTAGTCCTGCCCATCTCCCCTTAAATATATATGACAGTAGAGAATAGACATGTGTTGAACTAAAATTATCCTACTACTATTAAAACTTAGCTGTCATGTATACCCCAAAGAAACTGGAGGGTTTGATGCATTGAAAAAAGTTGTAAAAAACCTTGCTTCAAAATCTATTCTTGAACTTCTCAGTAGCAAGTTATAATTTGCCAAAATTATTTTTAATTAAAGAAATTTACAAATTAATTCCTGTAATTATTAGTAGCTCTGTAAATTGTTTAGAAGCTTTAATTATGAACATTTAATATTCAAAATTCAAGCTGAATTGTGATTAAATGTAGTCCTATTTCTGCCTCTCTGCTGGATGAAAATAACACTCGGAATGAATGTTTTGAGAGTATTAAAAATATATGTTTAACACTTAAAAAGTGTCAAACGGCCTAATATTTACCTAAAGTTCCATTTTTTCTTGTTTAACACCTTCTTACAGATAAGAAATACTGCTGGAAGAGAGCAAAATCTTAGAAATTTGGAAAGAACTGAAAAGAGTTGTATAAGAAGCGCTGCTGAAGGTGAGAGATTTTAAGACTGAAAACCAAATACATGGGGGGGATGCAAGTTTTTCTGTTTTACATATTTGTGTTTCTACTAATCTTTTCATAAAACCCATAGCTATAGACACAAATTTCGTCAGGTGTTAGTACTATACTGTACTCTTAAACCTCATTTCTTTTACTGTTATATAAGTGCTTTGAGGCCCTGAACACTCTCATATTTTCCTAATTTTCACTATGTTTAACACAGATTTGTCCCAGGTTAGTGGCACACGGGTTACCTGCTTCTCTGTGATCCGTTCCTGTGATGGAGTCTGGCAGCGAGAAAGAACCTTGTCCGTGATATCTCCGGAGGAGCAGTCAGGAGAGTCCATGATTTGTACCCACACACTCCTACCAAAAGACTTTAGAAAAGTTTTACCAAGAGACCAACTGGACTGTTCTCTTAAAAAAAACCAAACCCAACCCAACCTAAAAACCTACTGAAGCTTGTGATATTCTACAGGCAAATGAAATTCATTTATTTCCCTCTGTGTGTATGAATCAAGACAGTGCATTTCACTAAGGAATGCCCAATTACAAAGGCACCTTTACCCTCTTTGAGTGTCTATTCCAGAAAAAGACAGGGAGACAGGCAGAAAAAGGAAGACTTAATATTGTCTTATTCATGATAGTTTTCCGTATTTCATTTCCCAACTAATTAACCTTTTGCTGCAGAAAAGTTCTGTGTTAAGAAGCACAGCATAACCATCAAGCAACTCATCATTATTGAAAGACTGTTTCTAATTTAAAATACTTCCACTCTTTAGAAAAAAAAACTAAGTTCCATAAAAATCTTTCTGTTCTCTCATCCCCTAAAAAAAGTCATAGAGGGATGCAGAATTTAAACTTAGAATTAGTTTTCTTTTACTTCAGTTTCTAGTTGTTAATGTCAAAAATATTTGTCTCTCAGCAATAGGGAAAGCCAGCATTTCTCATATCACAAACTGTGAAAAAGATATGAAGGGAGTTTATTATTTTCAGACTTGTCGTATATGTTTAACCATGCATAACCTGCTCTTTAAGAAATAGTACTCAAAATGTACAGAAAGCATATGTGCACACACGGGGTGTCCCTTTCTATAGGCACCCACACACCTTGTTTATGTATGAATGCACATATGTGTGTGTATATATATATATTTTTTTTTTTTACAAGTACACCTCCCTTTTTTGTGTATAAGAGCAAACAATAAGTATAAGATATGTAGATGTGCAGTGTTTTTTATTGACTGAACAAAATGAATTAGATGAAGTCCCTCAACTGTCTCAACCAAAGACTGCCCAGAAGTCTTTGCACATGGCCATCATCTCTGCCTTAAGCAGAACACTTGGACAGTTGACTCCAAATATATTCTAATTTAAAGAACATATAAGACAAGACACTCTCAGAACTTACCTCTCCTCAGCATACTTCAAAAGCAGCCACTCATAAAAGAGAAATATCTCCTTGGTGAGATGCTTTACTGCTGCTTTAATTTACCTGACAATCTATTTTGATGACTTCCTTAGTGACAGATATTCAAAAACTCCTCAATATGAATATACTTAATTTAAAATCAGTGAGCTAAAAACCTATAAAATGCATAATTTTAATAGTTTGAAAATCATAGTCACTATTATACAGGAAGTTGGTATAACCAGACATGATTATTAAGTGGGTAACACGTTATGGTTGAAAGATTCCAATAGGCCCATTATGCTGAAAACATTTCTGGAAATAGATCTTTTTTATTTTTTTTCCCCCCTACACTTCTGCATTTTTAGAAATGATATTTCTTTTCCACATTTCAAATGTTACATCTAATAGACAAGTGTATTTATGTGCAAATTTCAAAATGATTGAAATTGCCACTTCACAACCAAAGAACCCTATTAGTGGCAGGTACTCTAACAACTTGTTCCCAATATTTTTTTTGCTATGCTCCCAAAGCCCAGCTCCTGGGTGCACCCCATTGTCCATTTCCCTGCTGTGAAGGGCACAACCCATGCACAACCAGTCTGTATATGAAGGAAGGCAACTTAGAGTAGCTGACACTGTTTTTATGCAATGTGTGTATCATCATCTGTAGATACTTCAACTCCTGCTAAAGTCACATCAAGGACTTTCCTGGCTTTGAGAGCTGAATCAGGTTTACAGTTGCCTTCAGGGTATAAAGACATGCACAGGTTTTTTAGGGAGGGACAGTTTTAAACACAGATCTCTAGAAAATCTCTTCTTTATGCAAGGCCCATCATGAGATATTACGTGGCAGAAGTTCGGAGATCAGAGCAGGCACACAGAAGATGCAGCAGCATCGAGGCTGTCAGACACGGTGTGAAGCTGGATTAACTGTTCCATGACAGATATGCCACAAGAAAATGAAAAAAGGCAGGAATTCTCTTGCCCTTGTGCTGTGTCAGGACACAGTGACATTGCAACAGCACCAATTGGTGGCAGACGATGCTGTTACAGTTCATCATGTTCTTAGCCATCTAAGAGATCAGATATTTAGCAGAAACTCCTTGATAATTTATTTTGTTCCATGCCACTGCCTGGGAACCTCCTGTAAATTCACTTTGTGATCCAGTTGGGGTTTTTTTATGTTATGGGTTACATTCAGCATCCTGGAAGATGTGAACCCCTTAGCTGGAAGATAGGCTACATATAAATTCTATGGTGCAAGCAGTGTACCTCCCTCAGTATCTAATGAAACCAGTCGGGACTTCAGTGTCCTTCAGGATACAGCTCTGTCATTTCTTACTGAAAAAAATGAGATATAAGATGAATGTAAGGAAATAATTTATGCTATTCCTCTAGAAATCTCTGTAGGGATACTGAGGGAATATACTGACAACAGAATATGAGTCTGCTACACTGAAACTGCATAAATGAAAGATTTTGCACCAGTACAGTTGATTGCCAGGTATTACTATCAAGCTTTTTTTTTTTTTTTAATAGCTGATGCTTGCTATTTTTTTTAATAACTCATGCTTGATGAATGTTAATGAAGAGAACATTTTTCTCCTATTAGAGGCCTTTGAGATCTAGTTTGATAAGACATCAAAAGAGTAAGTTTTATTTTAAAAATATATTAAAAAATGAGACATTAGCTTCTAAATTACTGTGTCCTACCTTTCTTTAATTCATTCTCTTATTCAGACTTGTTTGAAGCTTGACATCAGAGCCCCGGTGGAAACATAGCCATGGATCAAGTACCAGTTTGACCTATGGGCTACAGCAAAATTCACTTATCTTGAAGTACATATATAAAGCCTAAAATTCTGACAATAATGGAAAAAAATAAATGTAGTGAATGTCACGAAAATAATTAATTCATTAATGAAAAATTTTTATATTATAATTTGAAGTGCATGAGTGTATATAAACTAATGTTTCTCTTGACAGGAAGAATTTGCCTGGATAAATGCAGTCCATGTAGTTGGCTTTCTTGCTGCTCTTAGGAGGCAACATGCTCGTCAAAGGATTACAAATTAACTTTCAAAATACAATGGTCTTGCAAATATTATATTCAGTATGAATTGCAAGATTACTTGTCTTTTGTTAGAATCTCTTGTTTGTTTGTCAAGACAGGTTGGAATGCATATCCAAAATGGTATTTTTGAAACTAACAATCTTAAACAGAAAAGTTGTTTCTTTTCAACCTACAATAAAAAAGGTTTTATGTCTTACATAAGTTTAAAGGGATGTTCACACAGTACCTAGCTGCTAATTAGTAAATGACTTAGAAATTTCTGAATAACTCTTTTTAGGAAATTTATATAGCAGGGCTGCTTGGACTAAAAAACAAAAACAAAAAACCAAACAAACAAAAAAAAAAGTCAGCCAACAAATAACACCCACACAATCAATTAATTCTAAGCAAAGTACATAAAGTTATTATTTCTTTTATAGATTAAGTCTAAAACGTGACCTAAAATGTACATTTCTGGATAATATATCTGTCCTCTGCCTTCCCTAAAGGATGGAGTGCATCTCTCCTAACAGGGGAATTGTCATATTATAAAATGCAGTGTGATCTTGTGGTTCAAGGTTCCTCAAGATTCCTCAGAGGGAGCACAAGATCTGATTCAGCTTTCTGCCACACTTAGGGAAGCACTGAAAAGAATTCAAAAATCATAAGGAGCAAATCCATTTTCCTTCCTGTGTTCTTTTCTCCCTGAATTGATGTTCTACATCATCTGCTGGGAGACAAATGATTTAAGCGGACTGAAGTCTCAAGTGGTAAACACTGATACTAATGAGAAAAAGAACCAATTACTTCCATGAACTGGACTGAACTTTTAGCCAAGAAAAGCACTTGAGCTATTCCTTAAGGATGCTCAAAAGAACACGTTGTCATAAGCACTGCTAACACAGGTACAACCAGATAGTAAAATGTCTTTATAATTAAAGCAGAATTGAAGAAAAATAATGAAAACAGAAGAGATGAGGGAAAGTGCAAGAAGGTCAGGAGTTAGTGCTTCAAAGTCAGTTTTCCACAGAAGTGCTAAATAACACTAACACAGAAGAGAAGAGGTGACTAAATGGAGAGGAGAAATCAAAAATAAATTCAATTTTTAAATAACCTTTAGAAAATAGGTGTTTGTCTTCCCTACAGCTTCTGGGATTGTTTGCCTCTTCCAAATTCTATGGTAACTTAGAGCTCTGTATAAGCATTAATGTTTAGGAAGATTATAGCTCGCTCTCTTTCAGAGACTTGGTTATATAATTATATAAACTGGAAATATGCAGTGTTCCTTGTACTGTGTATTTCTGGAATTAAAATATCAGTCTATGTTCAGTTCAGGCTTTCAGTGGAAGGCTCTGGAGACAAAATTCACCCTGTGCTGCATCTACATTTGAAGATAGCTCATGGAAAGAGATTTCGCAGTTCCTAACAAATGCCTGTATCTGTTTCCCCTGGGAATCCCACGCCAGAGAGACAGCAAGGGCAAGAAGTGTGGGGACACAGAGAAAAGGGTGCAAAGAAAAGCTGCTGGAAAAGCCTGCAGGCCCACAACTCAGCTGCCAAACTAACTCCTCTATCATGCCCTTTTATGGTTTTGATAGCTGATTAATGATAGTGGAAAATTCTAAATAAATCTGACCATATAAGACTTCATAAAAGTTATATATTTGGAAAGTATTCACAATTTGCGGAAGGTCAGACCTTTCTGATTATACCTTGTCTCCAAATGTTCCTCAAATCTTCTGTCAAAATGCTTGGAATTTTTTTTCTTGCTTGTTTGTTCTTCTGTTTAGAGTAGGCAATCATCTAGAAAGCATTATTCATGTTGTGTATTTCAGGCAGCATCCTCACAAGAAATTGCTTTGAGTCATGGAAAGGTCGTCTATGGGAGTACAGAAATCTAAATTAGTGAGAAAATTACTGGACTTTATATTTACTCTAATATTGACTTTTAACACATACTTTAAGGTTGAAAGAATTTTGTGCATAGATATAAACTAAAATCAAATATTCTGATAATTAATTTTAAACTCCAACATGCATCTTAGTTATCAGCACTTCAAATTAATTAATTGTAGATACAGTAATAGTTGTCCACAGGTCTATGTGAAAATCCACTCAATATTTTACTGCCTCAGTTTTTAAGGTCAATATAAGTCTTATTTCATTGAAAAGATGAGTAAAACTGAATTAAATAATTTAAAAAGTATTTAAATTTCAAGTCCAGATAACATCCAGTTACAACAGCTTCATCAAATAATTTTGAACCTGAAATAAAAAATAAAAAGGAACTTGGTACAATAATAGTGTGTTCAGATCTGGCCCAATATGTGTGATTATCCCATAGCTGCTCCCTTTTCCAAACTCATGGATTATTTTGACTCTTTCCTTTACAAATTGGTAGCTTGAATTATAAGGTCCTATGCCCAAAAGTTCTGAATTAAATCTGGTTTAAAAACAGTTTAACAAACTTCCACTCCAACAGAGCCATGGAGAGATTGAATTGTATATGTATATACTTAATTAGACTTTTCATCCACTAGGAATATGAAGAACATGTGTGTCAGATAACTTCAAATTCTCTAGCGAAGCCAGAAAATAGAATGGGACAAAACCATGTCAGCTTTTAATGAGAGAAACAGTCCTGTCAAGGCTCAGTTACCTCCAGGGAAACAGAATGCTAACATATTACCTATTCTTCTTTCAAATAGTTATCAAGTTTAAATTTCTTCTACCTCAATGAAATCACATTGAGTTCATCATAATCTAATTTCCTGATCCAGAACCACTTAACTTACTCTTAAATTAAAGTTGATACCATGCATACACTTAATAGTGTCGACATTTTTCTTTTATGGAAAAACCAAAGATGATCTGGCATTGTAAGCTGCATATCAAATGCAAATCCACTATGTGATACTGCTTTCTCTCTACTATATTTTTTTTTCAAACCACAAGATTTTTATAACTACTTAAGTAGAATTTTGTTGTTGCTGAAACACAGTGGCTCATGCTTTTTATCCATACCCTTTCCTCCACATACATTATGCTGTATGTATCTCTAAACAGTTTTTTCACTGAGTTATCTAGGTTGCACAAAATCTCAGCACCTAAATCTTTGATGGACACATCACTAAATAGATTGAAAAGGAAATTGTATGCTGATGTGGATTGCAAAGTCATATGGAATTCCTCAGAAAGGATTTTTTCTACATGGCAAAACTTAGTAAAAATATTGCAAGATATTAAACTTTTAGGAATGATTTTTCAAATATGGGCACTATGAGAAGAATTTCCTTTCTTCGTAACATTCCCAGATATGCTTTTTCCTCAGTAACAAACATCCCACCTTCAATCACTGCTGTGAATTTTTTTGCCTCTATTTTTCTCTTGAATGTATATCTGAAAAAAAGGGATGGATTCTGACACGGTTTAAGCTAGAAGTTTTTAGAGCAACCCCACTAAAATCAGTGGAGCTTTTCATCATGTGTCTGGAAGTCAATCTGTTTCTTTCAAACCTTTCCTTAGGGGGTGATGTGAATGTCCTTATTTCTGGTGAGGTTTTATTTTTTAAAAAATACATATCACTTGGTTATGCCCGGTGTATATGAAAGGCATCTGAACTAGATGATATAATTCGATATTTATTATATATTATTTAAATATGATAAATGATTTTAAATACTGCTGTCATTTATGAAATAGCAAGGATGTGTCTCTGCCTTAAAAATCATGGTAAAGTGCTTCATGTAAACTTTCATGCTGCTCTGGCCTAAACTGTTACCGCTAAGGGTGAACAAGGTTTAAAGGTGGTGCAGGCAGCTCCTCACTGTACTGCAGTCACTGCTGTGTAGGTACAGCTTGTGACAGGTTGCCTGGTTTTGATTTTGTCACATACAGAGCTGCAGGAGCTGCTACCGTCTTCTCAAGATTTCCAGAACTCTGTGTAGGATATCTCTCATACATATCATCATGTGGGTGTTTACTGAGCATGACATAGCTTCAAACCATCAGTGCCTTCTATCCCCTACGCAGTCTGAAGGCGTTTGACAATGCCTTCCTCTTGCAAATTTGAGAAAAGAGAGACTTCTCTGTGTTCTCCAAGTCTTTAGCCACAGATTAATCACCCCAGTACAGAAACAACTACAATATTCTCATAAGTATACTTTTCTTTATCCTACAACAAAAAAGAAAAAAATTCCAGTTACTCAAATTAATCCAAGGAGTACTTTCTACAAAAGGCAATTGATTTCAAGATCTGACTCTGGTCTCATATTCATTTTATCCTGAAACAATCAAAATTTTTTGTTTTAAATGACTTTTCCAAAATTAAGTCCAAGACTAGCTAACAACTTTGTCTTTCTCATATTATAAATTAATTCTTGCAAATAAAAATACTATCAGGTTGAGCAAGATTAGAGGTCCATAACTTTATGTTGTCTCCCTCTCTTATCTTTTGGGATCAGTGGTCAGTTGTGAACCACATTGTGAAACACCCACTTTACACCTGTAAAGCCTTGGTGCTTGAGGATCTGACTGTGGAGTGAGAACCTCCTTAACACAGTTTGCATACTCGTGCCCCTATACCAAGAGATTTTATTTCAGACTTCTTGAAATCCTTTACACTAGCTTAAAATGTATATTAATTTGCTCATTTTTTATCTTTGAATAGATGCCTATATAGATATATGCATGCCTGGAAAGCATTGTATGATGTTCCAGCCCTCAGAACATCTTTCTTACATAAAAGTTACATCCTGCTTGAAGTCTTCCTTGGAAATGCTTAGATTCATTGTATTAAAAAAGTGCCCAGTTTTGTTAGGATGCAAGGATTTCTGGCTGCATATTAATTTTGCTGTAAAGTGCACTGAGATGATAAGCTTCCAGCAACTCAGTCCAACTCAGTTATCTGCATCCTTCCAGGTGGAGACATCAGGACTTTATCCCATTTCTGTCATTTCACTATTTTACAGCTCAAACTTCTACATGGAGCCAGAGCAATCTAAAATTTTAAATGTCTGTTAAGCTTCCCACCCCTCTGGCAACCAATATGGCAGCTGCTCTACTGCATCAAGAAAAAAGTACCCTCTTGGAGATGACCTTTTGGAAAATGAACTACTCCTTGTATACCAAAACTTGCTTTAAACCTGTACCAGAACGGCCCAAGTTTTGATCTGTTTTGATCATGTTTGGCCCAAATCATGCAGCCCCGTATCACTCCCACCTTTACCTAAAGACTACACAAATGAAGATAGAACTTCTTCCACTGAAAAACACCTTTGTGCTTTAGCTGTATTTCCCTCAAGGCTGTCTCCAGGAGGCAAGAATAATCCGAGGAGCAGACTTTGCAGCTGAAAATGAAATAAGTGGAGAATGAGATGGCTTCTTTTGTGAAGACAACTTTATTCAAGTCTTTCTTCTGATGTTGATGCTACCAGAGCTCTATGCCTTGGGGTATGCTGACAGAAGCTGAAATATGAAAGAGCAGAATCAATACCAAAATAAACCCTAATGGCCCAAATTTCAGTTGTTTTCGCTACTTATTAAAAAAAAATTCTTCAGGATGATAAGTTTTTAACCACTGCATTAGAAAAAGCTGTAAAATCTATCTTACCATGTACATAATGATATATTCACAGGATTTTACACAGAGAAATGTTTAAAAAGTCCATGCATACATTATGTTTGGTAATTTAAAATATCCTCTTGCTATCTTAAGAGACAGAGTTTAAACTTTAGAAGAGCAGTGACTCAGGTGATCCACATCACAATTTGCAAATCTTGGGTGCAAACTATACCTTTAGACAGCTTGTGATATGACAAATGCAATGTACATTTTCTTCCTTGAGGCTGCTCTAAAAGAAAATCAGAGGGGGATATTTTTAGAAGTTTATTTCCCTGAAAGATCAGATAGCAATCTCTACTCTACTCTTCCTTTTCTTTATATATACTGTTCTTTAAGAGTGAAATATACTTTAAGAATCACACAGTATTTCAGTGTCAAGTATAACCATTTACAGATATACTGAGAGAAAAATACACTAGTTGCACAAGAAGAATTTTAAAAATTCTGAAGGATCCAGCAACTTTTACATTCAAGTCCCAAAATTACCCCCACTTCAAAAGATATAAAACCGAAGTTTTATTTCCAAATATACTCTCTGGTTTATCAACTAGAAAATAATTTTATTTCTGGTAAATGTAATTGGAGAATGAAGATTGAGATTCAGGATCCACAATCAATTGTCCAATAAACCTGAGGCATTGACATAGGAAAGCTTTTCATCTAATTTTCACTTATTTTTATTAATATTTTCTTGAATTTATTTTAAGTTTTATACACCATAGAAGCCTCTAATGGGAGAAATGCACTAGTACTATTTCTAGAAATTGGATATCTAAGGTCACAAGGAAAAAAAGCGGTTTTCATTTATGATAATTACCAGGTTTCATTCAAATGTTATTGTAATTTATGGAGTAATAGCTAAGCAAGATAATTAATTGATCAAAGATGTTTTCCTGGAAAGGCAAAATAATTAATACACTTCAGCACCAAGGTGCTACATTCACTACAATACATTACAAATTAATGCTTCTGAGTCCCATTTGTCCCAAACTTCAGCAATACATAAACATTAGGCCAAGCTTATGATGTGTCTATAGTAAACAAACCTTATTTAGGAGGATAAATTCAAACCTGACTTTCAGCTGTTCATCCTGTCAAAATTCATGATCCCAACTAGCATTTGTTATGTCGCAATGCTCATTTCATTATATTTATTCCTTTGACAAAGACTTCAGTGTAGCAAGAGCCCAGGAAGCCCCTCACTGCAGCTGTTCTTGTCACACACGGGGTCACAGCATTTACACATTGGTGCCTTTAGGCAAGAATCTGAGTGCACTTATCAGCATTTCCTAAGGCACTTATGTTTGTAAGACAAAGTAGGAACTTGAAGAATCACTGTAAAGGGTGCTTCAAAGAGGTACAGGAAGCTTGATTGTCACTTTAGGAAATGATGAACTCTTTAGAATACACAGGTCACGTGAGAAATTCTTCAAGGCTAGCAAAACTCTTTAAAAACCTGGTTGTAATTCATTAATGCTGATCAATTACTTCTTAACAAGCACAGTACAAAACCCAGCTCAGCTCTGGCAGGTGGCAAGGTGGTAGGAAAAGAGTTTTGCTGAAGGGCCCTTCTGGCATACAGGGTCAGGTAGAAAAAAACTTCAAAAAACCGTGGGAAAGGTAGTAGAGGTGATGTGGGCACCTTAGGCGAGATAGAAAGCAGACAAATTGTCCAGAGGTAAGTTTTAGAGAACCAGAATGTGCACAGGGGAACAGCAGCAGGGCAAAAACATCTCACTGGTGGAAGGTCTCAATAAATTAGAAAGGTAGTAGACTTGGCAACTAACTTTCAGATAGTTAGAAGTAAAGCAGTACTGATTCAAGGGAGAAAGGTACAAATTATGTTTGTAACAGTTAGAAAAGAAAATAATGATTAACTTGGAAAGATTTTTGTGGGGTAGTCAGATACAGACCAAAAAATACAGAGAACCTCTTCCAGGTTACACGCTGAGTAAGACCAAAAAGGTAGCCCACTTAGTGGATGAGGGAACGGCTGTGGATGCTGTCACTCTGTACTTTAGTAAAGCCTTTGACACCATTTTCCACAGCATTCTCTGGAAAAATCAGCTTTTTATGACTTGGACATGTGCACTGCTCGCTGTCTAAAACACTCTCTAGATGGCCAGTCCAGAGTAGTGGAAAATGAAGTAACACCCAGCTGGCTTTCGGACACAAGTGGTGTCAGTGGCTCAGTTTAGGGGTCAGTCATGTTTAATATCTTTATCAATGACCTGGATGAGGGGAGCAAGCGCACCCTCAGTCAGTTTGTAGATGACACCAAGTTGGGTGGGAGTGTCGATCTGCTGGAGGGTAGGAAGGTTCTGCAGAGGGATCTGGACAGGCTGGATTGATGGGTCAAGGTCAACTGTATGAGGTTGAACAAGGTGAAATGCTGGGTCCTGCTCTTGGGCACAACAACCCCATGCGGTGCTCCAGGCTGGGGCAGAGTGGTTGGAAAGTTGCCCAATGGGAAAGGGCCTGAGGGTGCTGGTGGGCAGCAGCTGAACACGAACCAGCAGTGCCCAGGTGGTCAAGAACACCAGTGGCAACTGGCCTGGATCAGGAATAGTGTGGCAGCAGAACCAGGGCAGTGATTTTCCTCCTGTATTTAGCACTGGCACAACACTTCAACACAGACACTGAGGTGCTGGAGAGAGTCCAGAGAAGGGCAACAGAGCTGGAGAAGGGTGCGGAGCACAAGTTGCTGAGCAAGCTGGAGTTTGAAGAAAAGGAGGCTCAGGGGAGACCTTATTCCTCTCTACAACTCCCTGAAAGGAGGTCGTAACAAGGTGGGGGTCAGCCCTTTCTCCCAGGTAATCTCCCTGATAGAATGACAGGACATGGCCTCAAGTTGTGCCAAGGAATGTTCAGAATCAATATTAGGAAGAATTTCTTCATGGAAACGGTGGCCAAGCAGTGGAACAGGGTGCTCAGGCAAGTGGCTGTGTCACCAACCCTGGAGGTATTCAAAATACATGTAGATGTGGTGCTTAGGGTCATGGTTTAGTAGTGGACTTGGCAGTGCTGGGTCAGTGGTTGGACTGCAGGATATTAGAGGTCTTTTCCAGCCTAAACAATTCTGTGAATCTATGACGGGATGCTTAAAATGGCTTAAGAAGTCATAAAGGAAAAACTTGGTTGGGATATTTGGGAAAATTGAGATATTTTATCCATTCAAGTCTTCGCTAAATTAAATTTAAAAACTTTATAGACTACAGAAAAAGATTATTGTAAGTCACCAGGAACATGAAAGGGTGATTTTTTTGGGCTCTGTAAACAGCTGGTAAGAGAGAGAGCAAAAAATGTGCGTAGAGAATGGATGACATGCAGGAGAAATAGTCATCCTAATTCTGCAGTAAGGGAAACTAAAACCACATGATCTGCTGGCAAAGTGCTTCAAACCTTGAAATATTTTTTTGTTTCTACTAAATTCAAGTATTTTTAAGCTATAAAATTTGCGTGAAAAGAGCAGAAACTTTGGTGTGGACCCCTAGTTAACAGAAGCCCAGGTAGGAGGGGGAAGGACTCTCCTCCTTCTTTCAGTGCTTGTCTGGGGTGGAACTCTACCAAAAAAAGATACGAAAAAAACCCTATATTACAGCACTTTTCCTGCAACAATGACCCTATAAGAATTTTTGAAGGTAGGCTTAATACAGTTACAAATCTGGTAGTTAAATTAGGAAAAATAATAGGAATGTCCACATGGAAGACATATTATTGAACAATCATTCGATGTAGACTGCTTCCATAATCATACATAGATCAACAATTGTAGTCTGTGCATGCAGTATCTAAGAGGAGGGATTGTCTTTCAGTCCTGGCAGTCCAGGGGTCAAAGCAGAAAAGAGCTAAAAAAAGATTAATTAGAAGATTATATATGAAAGTTACCAAACTACAAATATATATAGCCAAAACTAAATGTATTCGTTCAGATGACAGGTGATTTTTAGAGTTTCAGTAATCATTCCTCATGTTACAATCTCCCTTAAACTGGAGTACTGACTTGCAGGATAATTTGAGTGTGTCACTATCACAACTGACATCCTAGCTAGCCTTTGCTGGAAATATAGGGGATTGTGAGGCACAAATTTTTCTTTGAAAGCAAAAGATTTAAAATTAATCACTTAATCACATTTTTTGTTAGTGTTAATGATCCTTTCGCTTTTGTAATCTGTTATACCAAATGTAAACATATATAACAAAACATTTAAAATTTCATTCTGAAAGGCAGAATTTTGATATTCAGTTGTAAAATAATATAACTGCAACAAATACACATTCTGAGCTTTTCAATATTGTACCACAATATAAATATTCTCAGACTACTGTACTACTCCATTAAATGTGCACTGAAAGAAAAAATTGCACTTAGGTCAAAATAATATTGAGTGTAATAAAACTTACCACTTCAGGCTACTGTCCAGTAACATTAAGAAATAGTATCATCAATTTAAAGTCATTATCTGTGCTCACATATTTTTAAATATATTTTATTTTCTCTTGGAAATCTAATGTTTTCTAGATAATATGCCACTTGAGCAATGAAATATTTAAGACAACAAATCCTTTTCTGCTCAGGACTGAAACTGTTGTCATTTAGAGAAGCTTCAAGTATTTGAAATCAAAAGCTTTTATTAACAAGTGTGGGTTGGAATTTTGTGATTGTTCATTATTTGTGAATTTCACAATTATACGTTTGGATCTGGAAAAACACAGAAGAAACTGATTTCTTTAGATTGTGATATAATCAGAAAAACTGTCTAAAACTGAATGAAGAACTTATGCTGATAAGACACCAGCTTGGTGTTTGTCAAACTTAACATTCATTTTCTGCTACAATTTTTTTTTACAAGCATGGAAAAATAGTTTAGGGCAGAATCCTGAATCCACCTAAATCAATGGCAAACTTTCATTGACCTGCTGAAGTCCAAGCTACATTTACATTTGCTGTTTGATTTTTTGTGAGCAAAATTGGAACAGGATATCACACTCTTTCTATTTCCTATTTAAATTTTAAGAACCTAAGTGCGTGGACAGTCTTTTGGATACAATGCAATCTTAAGTATTTTAAATGTAATTTTTTACTTTCTTCTATTTACCTTCTTGATTTGCACACTTTTCAGAACAGATATATATATTATTATTTTTCGTTAATAAAGATATAGGGGACCTAATCAATATTTATTTTCCACACACAGGTTTTGATGAGTCTACTCCCTGATGCACATGTATATTATCAGTATCTAGTCACATGGATTCAGATCCTCTTTTAACTTTTAAAACCTACTGAAATATGAAGGTGCAAACAAATCTGAGGTGATCTGCCTACAGATCAGGCCAAAAATGAGGTACCTCCAGCGCTCACAGCAGAGAGCTGCCAGGGCACACCCAAACTGAAATCTGTTCAGTTTACAGCTGCATGTCCCCTGAATCTGCTTCACCATGTCTCCAAACACATCCACCTTCCTCTAAATTCTTTCTTGCAGTCATGACCTTCAGTATTACTGCAAATGATCATAATCAATTCCATTAGCATACTCTAATATTCATATATTTCATGAATCGCATTTTTCCCCTTCTCTTTGACATTATTAAAAAATAACATGCACTTAATGCATTTTCCTGTGCAATGAAAAGGAACTTTTTCCTGACAATTTAAATAGAGAATTAGATCCAGTGTTACTATGGAGTCTTTCTATGAGCTCTCTGTTATTTCATTCAAAATACCTTGCATAATCTTTACAAATAAAAGCGTCATAATGTTGATTTTATTTTTTAATAATTTTTTCCTCACCAAAATTAGGGACTAATCTTTTGTTGCTTTTCCTCCTTTAAGTAAAGAGGAGGCAGGTAAGAACTGGGGGATTGATTTCTTGTACAGGCCTGCAGAGATTATTTTATTATTTCATTATTCTTACAGGTTTGAGGAAGTAAAGCATAATGACCAGAAAGACACTCTGTGGCCTTAATGTATGTCATCTGTCTAATGCCCTCAAGAAAAAGATATCAGATGCTATATATTTAAACCTGCTTCTCCAATGAGGTTGCTGTTTTGTGGTTCTAAATTTTGAGAAATCACAGGAGGTATGTTCACAAAGCCCATTAACAAATAAGGTTTGTGCTCACACTTCCTGCATGCTGTTTTGAAAATTGATCCCTAAGGGCCTAATTAGCCATTATGCACTTTTCCTACTGGAAAAGGAGAAGGAACTTTTATGCTTAAAATAACTTAGCAACCGAAATCTTCCAGAAGATTTAATCTCTCTTAGTCAGTATCTCACCTCCAAATTAAGGGAATCCCACAGGGCTCTATCCTAGCATCCTGTGAAAGGACCACACAGAATTACCCCACCAGATATCAGTATTTGTCATTTGCATAAAAAGCAGGAAAATTATCATGTCTTAATACTGACAGACACTAAGTTCTCTTAACTTATGTTGAAATTAGAGATGTAAAAGGAGAAGCTGGATCCCTCAAAAGAATGAGCTGGAAGTGTAGATGATTGTGTAGAACACTGGGATACAAGAAGATGCCAAAGCGTATGAGTGCAGAAAGGTGTGCTGTGATTACAAGGACTTGGATGCTTCACTTTAAGACCTCCATGAACACAACAATGGGCATCCTAATTATTTTCTTCTCTCAAGCATGCTACTACTTTGTCCACGGCGTTTAGAAATCAAGAGGCATTTAGCAAACAAGCGCTCAGCTCCACATAAAACAAGTGACGTCCCTCATTGAAATGTTTATGTGTGGGGAGCTTCTTGTTAGAAAACTACTCAATATGCCTGGGACAGTATTTTTCCTGGTCTTCAATATCCTCTTATTCCCACTGGCTTGCACTTTTGCTTTGCCCTGTTGGACCATGAAGTGACCTGCACAAGTGCTTTCTACAAATGGCAAAATTCTTTCCCTTCACAGACACCATCTACAATTTTGCAGGCAGAATCCTCCAGTTTGGAATTGCTGTAAGTCAGCTATCATCATAAAAGTAAATTTTACCATGCTATCTTGGAATCCAATTATCTGTCTGACAAATGTTGGACTTTGGGATGTGTACTACCCACTGAGAAGAAAAATAAAATTAAAAACATGTCATTTAAAAAGTAAGAATAAGATTACTTCAGTGCTTAATTCTCATATTATACTTTTCAGAAAACAATAAACAGCAAATTTTTGTTGTGATATAGACTTCACAGATATTATTAGAGCATTTAAAAACTATCATAGAATAAAAATAATTACAAACAAGTTGTTCTGTGAGGAAAAAATTCCGTTCTGAGAAAGTTCAAGATAAGTGTTTTGGCCTTAGGGATGTTAAAAAATATCTGAAAAAAAAATCAGCCAAAATTTGTATATTTCTTAGAATTTTTTTTTAGTTTCAATGGGTCATCATTTTCCATAAAGACTGCTTTGGGGAAAATTTTAATGAACAAAATTGTATGAAGTACATCTAGTGTGATACTAAGAAATATGAACATCTACCTTTATCTGAAGGTGAGTGTTCCTAGAGGATGGATTAAAGAAAAGCTATATAAAGCGGTGTAGCCTTTTCTATTTTCAAAGCTAAATCTTTGTTGTGACCAAGAAGCTGACCAACAGAATTTTAGAGAAAGAGATATATGAACATAATTATTTTGAGTGGCTTAATTAGGAAGCCAACAGTAGCTGAAGTGGTAGATGAAATATATGTTTTACAGAATGGTTCTAGTTAACAGAAGACTTGCCAAATGCAAATTCTCAGTGACATCTGAAGACATTAAATGATTAATTACTGTTAATAACAGTTGTACTAGTTTGAAAACAAAGCAGTGAGAGACTCCAAGTCAGAACTATAGTTTAATAGGAAAATTAAAATAAATGCAATAATATAGAAACACTGACAGAGTCAAGATACAACCTGACACCATGTCGGTCAAGGTGGTGGTAGCAGTCCAATTAAATGGTGGCTGCAATTCTGTTGCTGTGACAGGTGTGGTTCTGTTGAAGCAGTGATCCTGTAGAAGGGTCTGATGTTCCTCTGAAGGTCCAGTGGTGGTTATGTAGCTCTTGTCCTCCGGGAATCCAGTAGGTGAGGGCTGCCTGTGGTGTTCCAAACCTCAGATTACATCCAGGTAGGAGTGTTTGGTTCCTCACCCTGGGCAGAGCATCTCACAACGGGATGATGAAATTTTTTGAGTCATGCAGTGAGGCTTGGGTGGCCCATGAACAGAAGATATCACTCCAGAGGGAGTTATCAGGGATGTCTCATGGAAGAGACAAAGAACTCTGCCCCACCTGGTTTTAACAGGTGGTGATAGAATGCATACTTTTGGTTACATCTTAAATTGTTACCTAAGACAGCAATGGAAATGTTCAAAGAATAAATGACTGGGGTTTTTTTAGTTCCGTAATCACATAGAAAAAATTCTTAGAGTAACACTGAAGTAGCATAACCATGTCACTACAAAATGCGAATGAGTTACATGTGATCACCCAAATATGACTATCTCACTCTCAGCATTTCACCACGATTTATTTTTCTGATTAAATCATGTTAAAATGACGAACAGCCATTCTTAGTGCAAGTATTTTTGAGTAAGGTTAAAAGATTATGACAAAACAGACTTGAGCATAACCCATTACCAATTTATTTCCATTGTTGACTCATCCATAATAGATATAAATCTGGTATTTTGCAATAATGGTTGCAAAAGTACTCTGTGTTCATTTGTAAAATACGATGGGAAAAAAATATCAGCGATAAAGACATTTTCTCTTGGTTTCCTGACAATTAATGCTTCTTCTTCATATGACCCAAGCTAAATTTATCCCTTGGTATTTCCACCAATTTCAACAGAGTTCAGGCATGTAGAACTTCAGTATTTTTCTTTTTTTTTTAATAAGGAATTTTGTCCCAATGCCAATGCTGTATGATATTATTGCTGTGAGAGCAAGCAAAGCGGAGGGAGCGATAACACCACCATGGAGTGGAATCACTTGTCCTATAAGCACTAGAGGAGTAAAGGGCAGGCTGGTTTTCCTAATAGAAATGCATATCACATAAAATATACAGAACAGCATTTTACTATATCTTACATAGCTTTCCATTTAATTTCAGACTAACTTCACATTTTATATTCTATAACTAGCAAGGGTTTTAAATAACTTGCACTTATTTTGTGTTTTGCAATTATAATAAGGTTGGGTAATTATACAGAGGGAGTTTTTGCCGTTTATTTCTAATTTGAAACTTTCCCAAAAGCATGGAATCCAAATAAAGTATTTTCAATTCTAAAAGAAGAGGAAATAGCTATTTCTAAATAGGCAAAAATAATCAGAGTCTCTTATCAACATGCTATCATTTTAAGAAAGCACCATGCTGGCATAAAACAGTAAAAAACTGAGTAAATGTCAGCAGTATTAAACAAAAAAAAAAGGTATTAAAAATATGTTAAATATATATAAGACAGTGGCAGCAAAAGTGGCTAAAGGGTTGGCAACTTGAACCTCTTTTCTCTACTCCTTCCCTCATTCCTAAAATAAATAGAATAATTATTTGACCAAACATATTCACAGAATGGAGAAGGGATGCCAGTTATTAAAAAAACTTTATATCTGTGGTGGTAAAAACAATATATGGGCAGTTACCAAAGGACAGGCACAGTTAGTTGTACTTTGGCGTAGAGTTCTTAGTTTGAAAATTGGAAAATATAAGTCAGATAAATTATATTCTTTTATTAAAGCCTCAGTTCTTACACTAAAATGCTTGGATAGCTAGGAGACCTAATTTGAAAAAGCACTATAAAATTAATCATATATGACCGCTGGATTTTTGGATGTAGATTTTTTTTTAACTATTTATAGGGAAATTGTAGCTTAAAATATGTTTTAGACAGTACTTGGAAGAGCACAAAGAACTTGAGATAAATTGGAGGAGTTTTCTTTAAGACTTAATAGTTTTGTCTACCATGACCAAACAGTATTTCCTTAGATTTACAGTATTTAAAAAATACTATATTACCACCTAAAGCTTTGGATAGTTGCTCATCTTTTTGCTGTAGCAATCAGGATAAATGAATAATGAACCTGACCCTTAATAATTAAACAGAATGAGTTTAGGAAAGAACATTAATTACAAAGGTAGTTTCCAAAATTAAAAAAAAAAAAATGAAAATCCAGCTGTTTGCAATATATTGCAGCAGTGCCAGGCTTCTGGCTGGGGAACATCCAAGAGGTTGTAACTTAGATAAGAAAACTGCTGTCCATTCCCTTCTCTAATTTTTACCACCACTTGACTTGCCTTTGGGAAATTCTTATGGGTAGGGCATAAAGGTGCACAGCATGTTTTTGGCTCACAGGATATAGAAAATGGATATTCACCTTTCTAATGGGGTAACTCAGACTCAGGAGAAAAATAAACCTCTGAACAGAGCAGAGCCACTGTTTCTGTCTATGGCAAAACAGTATGAAAAATTTAACTTGAAAGACATCTGTTCTTGTGAGCTGTTGATCCAGGATAAAGGATGATTGTTTTTCTTTGGGGCTGGTGGGTTTTTTCATATGTTTATTTCAGCACGTCACAAGTTTAGCATAGATTGTGCAAAGAACAAAGGTTAACTCAGTTATGAATGTACCCTTACTTACTCAATGTATTATGGTCATAAGGTTAATTATCACAAATTATATGGCACCCAGAAACTAAATTCTAGAGGAAAATATAAATTCAAACAAATTGGTTTTATTTCTAGTAAATCTAGAAGCAATTCTTATCGGTATTCAAATTATGCACTTTTAAAGGTATACATAATCTCCTAGGACCCAGAAGCTGATTCAGGTACTTGTTAAACAATAAGCATAACTGGTAACTTTCACTGTTTCCCTTATCATTTTGAAATAAACCACTTGACAAAAAAAAAAAAAAAAAAAAAAAAAAAAAAAAAAAAGGAAAGCTGTGAACACCTTGACCTGCTCAGCAATTGTTTGTCCTCCCAAAAGTCAGGATGCAATGTGAGCTGTTGGAAGATCACCCTGTTCTCTTACCCTTTTAGTGATGCAAGAAGTGTGCCAAGTGCTGCATTCCAGAGTTGTCATCCACAGTGAGACAAGGTCTTTAATACATGACATCTGGCCTCCTGCCTCGCTTCCTATGCTCCCTGAATAGCAGATGGACCTCAACGCCACACGCGTGACTAAGTCACTGGATCAAGCAACACCCCCTTAGATATTATGCAGTGTTTAGTACATGCCCTCCACAGCTGAAGATGAAGAAGCCTCCTGTGGTGCAGAGGGGAATATTATTTGTAGTTCTAGACCTGAGCATTAATCACAACAAGGTCAGACACATGAACAAACCCTATACATTTAAATTACTCCAAGCTATTAATCTGAGCTTGTAATACTATGTTTTCACCACGGCTATCCATGCTTTCCCTCTCACAGTTTGTCACACTTGTAGGCTTGTTTTATCTTTGAATAACAGTCCTTGCTCGCAGTAATAGGTTTTCTTCATATGATTGTGCAGCATCTCCCATGAGGAATTTCTAATGCTGACTGGGCAGGTGGGTCACTACCCATAAAATTTGGTTTGCATAGCACAAACGGTTGAAGGGAATGAAAATAAAAGCAACAACCATTCTCAGTAAAGGTCATCTGAAAACTCCTATAAAGAATGCAAAGTAAAACTTTAAAAAAAATAAAATCGGATTTTGATAGAAACCTTTTTTGATAGAAACCTTCCACAAGATATTCCTTCAACTCAGGTGAAAGCAGAAGATATTTTTTCTCACAAAGTGTCCATTAAAATAGCAATCACTTATTGAAAACAAGCTCAGATGGAATTGAGTAGCTGCAGCAAACCTTCTTTGCATTTTACCATGTACAAACAAAGTACGTATCTCATGCGCTTCAGAGTGGTACAGAAAGGGAGAATTGAACAATCTGGTTTGGAAATATGGAAATGTAGAATCTCACAAACATGATCATCTATCAACATTGTACATTTTATTTGAACGTGGTGAATAAAAAACACACTAATATGTCACTAGAATTCGTTCTCAGTCTATAGGATAAAGGTCATTTTTGATGCTGAAGGACTGAGTGATTGAGGGGATTAGTGAGGACTAAAAGCAACAAAAACCAGTTCATGTGACTATTCTGAACATCAGATGAGGTTAATAAATGGTCTTAACATAGTTCTCAAAGTGCAAGAACCCACACCATAAAACTGTTAACATTAATTGATACTTTTACCGGTAGTCTCAGCTGAAAGGTCACACGACAGGAACACTTCCAGATCTGAAGCACACCACAGAGGCCTGAAGCTCATACACATTCTGCCTTTGCTGTGTCCTGACAGAGCTGGAGGTTTTATTCTCAAGGACTGTTCACTTGAAACTTTCTCTGAGCATTAAAACTTAAAAATATTTGCTAGTCTCTTCTACCTATAAATCTAAAAATAGAAATGTGAAAGGAAAAAGTCATTAAAATTTACCGTTGGCTTCTACTTTTAAGGGAAAGTATAACCAACAGAGAGTGGGAGGAGGATGAGTAATCCTGGCACCTATTCTATATTTCAGCTCTCTACATCCTTTATTGTTTGCCTAGCTGTTGCATAAATTCAGGAATTTACTATTTTCAAAAGTATATATCAACACGATATATATAGCACAGTACATACCAACTATTGAATTGTGTGAGCAACATAAACAAAAGGCCAGGTTCTTCTCTGGTGCCCCTGAATGCAACCTGGTGTACTCTCCAAACTCTGAAACCCACCTAACATCAGACTTCGAGTCAGAGAAGGATCAGTCCTTTATGACATTATTTTAGGACAAGACTATTTTTGTAATTCTAAATATTTCCCCTAAAATAGGCAGCCTGGGAGCGGTGCCTGTAGGAACTCAATACAGATTTCAGCATCCCTCCTCCTGTCCTTGTGGGAGGCTGCAGCCTGCACACACACACGTGTTCTCTCCATGTGGGCAGCAGTCCCACCTGTGGAGCAGCCTCCTATCACACACCAACTGCTCCCCTCCCCTCCACTTCATCCTCTCTCCCGAGTGCTGCCATCCTGGAGAAAGGGTGGAGGGGAAGAGGACAGGCACAGCTCAGTCTGGCTGCTATGCTGGGCACAGGGAAGGAAGAGAAATGGCAGTAAAAGGAATGTTCTTCTCTTTGGAGTGGAAGAGGCTACGCTGAGTGGAAGATGAGGCTACCAGAGAGCTGAGCATGTTCTGCTCAGCCCAGCCCAGGTTTCCCACCAGCGGTGGTGGCAGCAGCAGCAACAAACCCAACCTGTGCCTGTGCAGCCACTCTTTATACACAGATTGCATTCTGTCTGATGCAAATTGGGGTTTCCCTCTGAGCCTACTGAGCATTATATCAATCTATGCACTCACACAAGTCAGGTTCTCCAGAAGGAGGACACAATTGCATTTGGTCCTTCCTACCTGTCATGGTTTAACCCCAGCCATCAACTAAGCTCCACATGGCCACTTGCTCAAACAACCCCCTCACCCCACCAGTTCGAAGGAGAATAGAAGGAAAAAAAGCAAACCTTTTGCATAGAGATAAGAACTGTTTAAAAATTGAAACAAAACAGGATATAAAAATAAAAAATAGTAATGAAAGGGAATGAGAGATAACACTCGAGAGAAGTGATGCTCAATACAACCTCTTCACCATCCACTGACTGATGCTACATCCCTGGGTGGTAATTCTTCCAGCCAACTCCACCCAACTTGTGTACTGGACATGATGTTCCCTGGTATGGAATATCCCTTTGGCCAGTTCAGGTCAGCTGTCCTGGCCATGCTCACTCCCAGCTTTCTGTGCCCCTCCCCACAGGCAGAGCATGAGACACTGAACAGTCCTTGACTTAGGGCAAACACCGCTCAGCAGCAACCAAAACATCAGTGTGTTATCAGCATCATCCTCATACTGAATCCAAAACTCAGCACTGCACCGGCTACCAGGGGAAAATTAACTCAATCCCAGCCAGAAACAGGACACTACCGCTGAAGTTTGCTCTGTCCTACTCCCTAGGCAAGGACAGTAAGGGTTCTGATACTCACAGAAATGTTTATGAAAAAACAGATTAGACATGAGGAGCACTGAAGAAAAAGCTCCGGAGAGCAGAACACAAACTAGAGTGCAGCTCTCATACCCTGTTATTTAGGTTCTCCTGCATAAGAGACATCAGTCTGAAACGTGATAAACAGTAGTGTGACATGTATATTGAAAGATGTTTTTTTGCAAAAAGGGAGCAGGTGGTAATTCATACTACATGAGGCTGTTTATTAGCTCTGAATTGTCATATGAATTGTTCATAAATGACCTTCAGATGCCATCATTAAAAAATTCAGAGGACAATGTTTGGAAAAGTGAGTAATCTTAGAGAGATAATTAGCGTGTTCGGTATGTTAGCTACTGATTATTATTTTCAAAACTTCAGAGGGATTAAAATGTTAATGAATCTTAAGATAGTTTTATATGTAAACAAGTATTTTTCAGTCCATTTCTGACCCTTAAAAAAAAAAAGTAGAATTGATGAAGGGAAATCAGCATTTGCACCAAGCAAGTAATTCATTCTCCCTCTGTCCATCATCCATCTATTGACAAATTTTATTTTACTATTTCTACTTTATATTATGCTAGATTAGTTCCAGTGCATGACACAGTCATGAAATGTTTCTTCTACTGCCTAGAAATAGAGAAGGGACATGGATTGCTCTTTAAATGGCAGTGACACATTGACAGCACACAACACTCCAGCCTCACAATCAATCAAATGTTGGCTTGATTAGAGAGACCAAACTCCAGGGACTGTGTTTTTGGTCATATCATTTGATATTATCTTCCCCCAACCCCTGAAAAATATTCCTTCAAGAAAGAGTGAGTTGGGACGGAGCCAAAATAACATTTCTTCAATCCTGGAAGAAGTAATAAGCAACAGAATGAGAGAAGCCTTGCTATATCTTAAATAACCCCAGTTTCCTTTACCCATGTAATGAAGACTTTTTTCCTGTAGCATTCAACAGACAGAGTAATGGAGTAACCCATACAACTTTTGTAGTTTTAACCACTGAAAAACAAGGTTTTGACTTTAGGGTTGGGGGTTTCTTTGGTGGTGTTAGGGTTTTTCTAACCTTTTTTTAAATTGGGATACATATAATGGTTTTTTAATAAAAGGCCTACAGTTTCATACACATCAACATCAGTTTTTACCAGGGATATGAATATATCTGCATGTGAAACTGTTTCCTATAGATTGATTACAGCTTCATACTGTTTTGTTTTAGGATAATAGTCATCACTGCTATAACTACAAGGACAAGAATTGTTTTATTAAAATAAATGCACTCTTCTATAAATGCCAGTGTCACACCAGCAAGGTCTGCATAAAATACAAAACTGCTGACAAGAAGGGTTAAGCAACCAAAATATATCAATGCTAAGTCTCAACATAATTGTCTAAATGTCAGCTGAACCTTAGAGGACTACCTTTCCAAATCTTAAAACTAAATATGATTAATAGAAAAAAAGTTAAATATCAATCTCTAGACACAGAATGTTTTAAAAGGCTGGGTTTAGAGATAATTAACTAAGGATACATTTGAGAAAGGTTATAAGTCTCAAGTAGCACAGTCAACATTTTGAATGTTATTAATCCTAAGATTTTAAGCTATTTAAACATTTAGATCTCATTTAAATACCCTCTCTTATATGTGATTTGCCATATTAGCAAGGTCATTTGACAACAATTTTGCAGAATTGATGTAAATTACATTACAGATGAAACTCTTCCACCAAGTATGTGATTAAAGCCAAAAATGAATAGGAAAAAAGACACAAAATACACTAAAAGCCAGAGCCTGATAATGTCAAGATATCCCTGAACTACATAACAGTGTCTTAGAGTCCTAAACAAGCATTAACTCATAGCTGAGTATGATTTGCAACTGCATCTGTCAACATGCATGCAACAGGCATGAACGCATATGTACATACCCACAAAATAATGTTAAAAGTATTATCGGCTAACACTGCAAATTATTTGAAGACCACATGTGAGCAGTTGAAATTTTGTCCTCATGTTTATGGTACTCTTTAGACATAAGATCATAAGCATGAAAAGCTATTGAATCCCCTAACTCCTCAAGCAATGCCCAGCTTGGATGGAAATCATTTATGAAAAGGCTCTCCATCTTTTATTCCTCTTCATTTTTTATGTGTAGTTCCAGCTATTATTAGTGGCACACTCTTAAAACTGTTCTAAAAACAGAAACTTACTTCACACATTTCTACTACGTGACAGCTTCCCAAATACCAATTTATTTCCCTAACCCCTCACCCCGCTAAAATGATGGGGATGTATTCATTATTATATACATTTTAAAGAGGGTTTCTGCATCACGGGGAGTTTAAGGTCAAAAGCATCAATTGATTTTGCATGTGAAGTTTGAAAGGTGGTTAGAAACTGATTTTTCAGCATTCCTAATATTAGATAGCGCTTTTTATGTTTATTGATTTATTGACTACAGTTTTAGTTCTGATTTATAAACATTTGTCCTCGTCCCAGGCCGGACAGGGTTAATTTTTGCAGTAACGAGGGGGCACAGCCAGGACCTGGAGGTTGTTCTGTAGCACCTCATGCCATTGTCAGGGGTGTGGGGAAGGGAGTGTTTCCAGAGGAAGGTCTCTCTTGCTGTTGGAGCGGCTGCAGTCAGGTCATGGGCTCCATGGTGAACATTTTGGCACGTGAATTGCTTGTTATTAGTGTTACTGTTCATGTCGATTTTCTTATCTCATTGCTCTTTCCAGCAAACTCTTCTTATCTCAACCCATGATCTTGGCCTATTGTGCCTCCAATTCCCTCACTCCATCAGCTGCAGTGAGGGGGGAGTGGCTCATGGTTTTAGTGGGAATACTTAACTGGAGAACACCATCCCTAAAATATGACAACACTTTTGCACATAAAATGCCAGGGAAATGAAGAATCTTGTTTACAAGTGAGAAAAGTTGGTTTGAAATTATTTGATAGCATAAAAAAACATTCCATGTCATAGATAGGAATAAACTCTAGTTTCCCAAAGAGACCCAGCTGCATTCATTGTCAGATCATCCTTCACTTCACAGCCATCTCTTGCCTCATTCAAAATTCCGCAGTAAGAACACAACACAAGTCCCAGGATGCATAATTCCTTCTCACCCTGATTAACCCACAGAACAGTTTTACCCTGAGCAGTGGCTGGGATGAGATCCTGAGAAAAAAGATGCAACACTAAACCTGAAAAGACTGGCAAGCACCAGGCCACTCAGATCACCAGAGAAGTATTGTAAAATAAAGTAGTTTTAAAGGGATTACCAATTGTATATGTTGTAGCTGGCAACAAGAAACAGCATTCAAAGAGAATAAAAACAAAGGTCTTTGGAATAGAAACAAATTTTGAGAAGGCTTACTTGTATTTTGGGGACTATCAAGAGAAGTGATTGAGGCTACCATACAGTTATATGAAGAGCACTGGAGAAAAAATTCTGAGGGTAATGAAATTAAAATGAGGAAATGGAAAATGGAGACTAGCAGCCTATATCAGAGATTTCACTCCGAAAACTTTAATGCACCTCACACCTTAAAATCAAACCAAAGTGTTGATAAATAACATAGAAAAGATCCCATACAGTTGCATTTCTCCAAAAAAGAGACAGACCTCATCAATGAATCATAGCAAACTTAACAGGAAATGTGGTGTTTGCATTATAACTCTTGGCATGGTGCAAGCTGCAGAGTAAAGGGCGATGAACGGTGGTCAAATAAAATTTAAATAAAACTGCAATACAAAGTAGTGGGCATGTTCTTTAGAAGGAAAAAAAAATCCTTCTGTGATTCCCTCTCTTTGCAAATCACAGCAAAACAAGCGCAGAGCAGTTGAACCATGAAGATTTCCCTTGATTAATCAACCAGAGAAACAGCTTTCTCACTTAAATACACACTGTATTCCTAAAACTGCTTCGTCAGAGCTTCTTATCAGACAACGAGCTTAATTCAAACAAACTGTAGAGTCCTCCATTTTTTTTCAATTGAAGTGAGCTAGTGGAAGAAACCCTCTAAGACAGAATCAGAAGGTTCTTCTTTTTAGGTTCAGTTACTTTTCAGAGATACAGGTCAAATCTCTCGGATTTTTTAGTTCCTTTGGTTGTGTGCCACACAAGCGTAAAGAACTATCAAGGTGAGATAGAAAGTTTGACATTCACCCAAATACAAAGCCAAGCTGCTTTTCAAGTAAATCATCAAAACATGATGTGCAATCCCCATTCTGCACCTGCGAAAGGGTGAACCCCAAGCATTTCATGACATTAAATGCACTAAAATGCACCACTTCATCTGATAAAGTATGATAGACAGCAATTCAGGCTTCTGTCTTAATTCTATATGTACATACTCCAGGAGGCAAGAAAACTAAGATATAAAAATTGGAAAAGTATCCAAGAGGAAAGTGGGCAGGGGAGAAAGAAAGATGATGCATTCAAATTTCAATGCAATATTTTTTTAATCAGCCTAGAAGCTAGATCTAATCAAAGCATGAGCCTTCGTGGAATATGATCCGGTATTGCTCTCACTCTGCTTTCACTTGAGTCTATGAAGTTAAAACTATTGCTTTATTTATGGGCAGTGGTGGATCATTTCCTGCAGAGTGTAGTCTTGGAACAAGAGGGGAAAAGAATAAATCACTCAAGAAGTCTTCACCTCTTATCACTACAGCTGAGCATCTAAAATCCTTTAGGTGATATTAATAATGGCTTTCTGGCTTTTGCCTACAAAACCATGCAAATTTCACTGGGTTTGACCAGGCAACCTTATATACAGGTGTTGTGATACATCACCAAGGAGTATCCGTGATGAACTAAAGCTCTTGGACTTTGAAGTAACTGGATTCTTTTGTTCTCTCTGTGTAGTACAATGCTTCCAAAAGTCACATCATGCTGGTTTATTCCTAAATACAAAGAAAACCAAGTATTCATTCTCTGACCAAGAGAATATGCAGGCTGGAGAACTCCACTCGATATCACTGAAGCAGAGATTTTCAAGATGGTGTTTCCTCATTCCTTGACCCAGCAAAGGAACTACGAAGGAAAAATGGATCCTACCTGTAGCCACTTAGGGGTCTCCACACCTGTTCCAAGACAGCTCCCTCTCTGCTGACAAAAGTGCTTGGAATGGCATTGGACAGGTTGATATCGATGATATTTTTCTTTCTTTCCACAAATCTGAAAAACTTTTCCTTTTAGGGACACAGCCTTCATTATGTTCACCGTGTAGCAGAATGAATTAAGAGGGAGGGAACTATCTGGCTACTGTTTGAAGCTAGAAAAAAAAAAAAGAGTGAGAAATTCTCACCCTCGCCATTCTATCTCAGGTTCACAATCTCTGGGCACCATGCCAATGTGCAGGACCACACTTATATGTGACACAGGCTTGTGTTTCAAACAGATTAGTAGCCAGAATCAAAGCATCTGGTGTTGGCTGTGCAGAACCACTCTTCATAATTAGTTTAATATTTTATACCAGCACATATTTCCTGTGTCTTAGCCTACTAATCCACCATTATACTCCATGATGCTACCGATCTGTGTCCCTCATTCATCCACTCACTGTGACTGAAGGACATCAGTTTTATTATTTAGTGCCCACAGCCTTCGCCTGATGGAGATGGAGGAATGTAGACTGACCATGTGATATAATAAATCCATAGGGATTAGTGATGATGTATATCACTTTCATGCTTGTGAGAGCACTGACACTGTGATATCACTCACTGATAATGATCCAGCATCTGTACCTCATTTCTGTGGAATATTTCTCTACATCAGCTTTTTTCCCCTAACTAGAACAACTGTTTGGGGTTTTTCTTTTCCAGTTTTCTCCTGTTATTTTCAAAGTTACACACAGTTTGGGGACTGCTTCAGCCAGCAGCTTCAGCATATTGACCAACAGTCCTTTGGCTTCATGTTTTTTGTATCACAGCTTTCATTTTACACTTGATGTGCTGTGACTCTCCCTCTGCATATGTGACCGTGTGGGGTTTAATGATAGCACTTTACCAGTTATGGCTCACAGCTGCAGATCTTTCCCAATGGCATTTTCTTGATGCATCCTGAGTTTCTTTTTCAGGGCATGCCTCACACCAGTTCTGTTTAAAATTTCTTTTTGGAAGAACTAATTGGCACATCCAAGTTTTAGCTAGTATTCCTTCCAATAGATCTTCGCCAGTTGCATCCTCCTGTTTTATTTATTACAATGGGCATACATGCCCTAAGGGTGAAGAAGAGGTATGAGAAAGATGATACAGAAAATTCCTGTCCAAGTGATCAGCTGGAATTGCCAATACTGCCTTTACAGGGAAGTATAATTGATAGGGGCAGAAGAGCTTTTAAGAATTACCCAGCCTGCTATTTTTATAGTCATCTGCATGACTTTTCCAAAGCCATAAGATGAAGTATAGGGGAGGATGTCAGGAGCTGGTCTTCAGTGATTTCTGTCAAAGAACTCATAGAATCTGAGGACCTTGAGGTCAGGTCTTCATTGTTTGTGAAGATGTAACACCCCTCAGCCTGTTCCCAGACTGACTCTTCTTCCAGTCATTCTTTACTGCAAAGACAGTTCCTTGCATCAAGACAGGAGATCTTGACTCCCTGATTCCAAGCAGATTGATGTTAACTGTTTCCAGCCATTGCTTTAGAGTCTAGCCAGAGGTTTAACACAAAGGACATGATACTGTTGTTCCTGGCTTTTCAGCCAGCCTGGGTACAGGGAAGGCAAAACCATGGTGTGGTATCTGTTTTATCTCCTTCCGGTTGTCAAATACCCTCATATATTTACATCTGCAAAGCTCAGGTTTTGTCCTGCCACAGGATTCTCTCTGTCTCAAAGCAGGTTGTAGAGGCATGTATGGAAGAGCTCTCTGAGTATGCATGGTGAAAGAGCACAGATGAAATGCATGTGAATAATCTGTTCTCATAAGGGAGTTCTCATATATGAGAACTCATATTATGAGTTCTCATAAGGGAGCAGTAAGAGTGCAGGTTGGGATGTAACACATAAATTCACAAAGAAGAAGTGGCATTGTTAGAGAAAATATGTATATGTAAAAATAAAACTGATGAGAAGTTTTACTCTGTCAGATGCAGAAGACTACTGACAGATTATGTTATGGGAGAAAATGCTTCTCTAATGCAGTTAATGTGGTATTATCGCAGATGTATCTAAATTGCTTTCATTATTCTACACCGCACAGCCCGAATACTCCTACTTTGCCACATCCTTCTTGTTTGCTAGGTTGTTCTTAACTTGCAGCCTGAGAGACCAAGAACTAGAAACGAAACTCTCAAACGCTTGTAGATGCCATATAAGCAGGTGTCTCCATTTTCTCCTGCTTACAAATGAGAATATTTTCATATTGGCTGTGTTTAGGCAGGTATTTGCAGTCCATTCATGGTAGCTGGTGGTTCTCCTTGTTCAGTACCTGCATATATCTGTGATGTATATATTTTGCAACATCACAGGAAGTAATGAGTCTCTATGAATCCTTCTTTAAGTACGTTGCACAAGTTTAAACATATAACACCTACAGCGGAATAAAAGCCTTCTGTTCTGTTTATTTCAACTCTGGTGCTTCTCTTCTAATTTTCAGAGTAATTTTGTTTCAGCTGAAGCTGTTGTGTTCAAAACTACAGCAGGAGGTGGTACAAAACCTCTAAGAGACGTTGGATAGAAAGAAGGGCTCATAGCTCAGAAAACAATTAGCAACATCAGTGCTTCAGCCTCTCAGTACTGAACGGCCAAGGAATCAGTTCCAATAGCATATTGCAAATCCTATCTGCTTCTAAGCTATTGCAAACTCGATTAATAAATTTGATCTTGGTCTGAAGCAATATAGGAACACACCAAAAATGCAATAATTTCAGAATTGAAAAAATTACAAATGTAGAAGTGAGTCTTTATATAAACATTCATGGCCAGTATTTTGCAAAAGCAGGTAACCCTTTATCACTCTTAACTCTCCATAGTCCAGCTCCTGAGATGCACAAAAGAGCTGTGTAAGCAAGCCCCCAGCTGAGAGGGGAGCTGGTGGTGGGAGAAGTATTTCTCTTTTTCCCTGTCTGCCCAGCTGCTCCACATGCAGCTCTGGGAGCAGGGAAGCAAGACTGAAAATGGCTCCAGGTGTGGTGGTGAAACAAAAACAGTCTGCTGGTCTTTTAATCTTCAAAGACATGAACAGGAAAAGAAGCAGCAAGAGCCATAGAAACCCCCTGGGCTGCTTTTTCCTCGTAGTTTTAAAAATCCGTTAAGCATCTAAACCCAAAAAAGCAACTCTGGTGCATTGCCTTTACAATCATGTCTTGCTACAGCATGGCTCACATTATAGTGCACTGGCTTAGTCACCTACTTATCAGTGTCAATCAGTTTCCCCGGCTATTAAGTAGAGTTTCTTCACCTGTTTTGCAGAGGAAATCGTAATTGAGTTGAAAAAGGAAAAAAAAAAACAAAAACAAAAACAACAAACTCAGAGCCACTACTGTATATTTACTTAGAAACAGAAACAAATATTGTCCAATTCCAGTACACTTGTTATTTACCAAGAACACTGTAGCCTGTGTTCAGTTGTTTGTGTTATTCATCTTTGCGCACTCGTTAAGGTGAAATATGGGTGAATGGATGGAATGACAGCCTGTAATGACAGCTGATGTGTGAGGAAGGGTAATAGACCCTTTTACCCTTTATGCCTCAAACCCTCATACGTGCATTTATGGGGGATAGAGTGGTTAATTGTATCCCTAGATACTAAATAATCCATCTTATGGTTCCTTATCATCCCATCCAGAGGATTTTGCTTATTCTGCAATCTTCTTTACCTGCAGAAACATTGTCTCTCCATTTCTACTCAAGATAATAATATTTACCCTTAAACCCCCAAGGTTTCATTTCTCTCTTTAGTCTCTTTAGTCTTTATCTCACAGGACTTCTTTTCTTTTAAACTCTTTTATTTAGGAATATTTATTGGCCCATGAATTAACAGAATCTTAAACCAATCTGAAGGATTCTGAAGATATCAATAAAATAATGTATTCATCATTTAAGTCTTATAAGAAAAAGCTTTCTTTGCTCCTTCTTCTTTTAGAAAAACTCTGATTTTTGAAATTAATTTCTATTGTAAACTTATGTACAACCAGTATATATAATTTTTGTAGTAACAGAGATTTGTACACTGTAGCACAACTCTGCCTGAAAGGTTTTAACCTTTCCCAGCTATATACAGGTCATAGTAAAGCCCTGGGTTTTTATGTCATTGGATAATAATTTAAACTTGTAAATAGTGTTACTTTCACAGTGGAGCTTAGAAGAACTATTCCAAAAGTGAATCTTTCTTGCTTTTAGGTTTTGACACCCATTTAGCTAGAAAATCGCCAAGGCCTTATTAGAGGAGAAAGTAAATTATTCACAGAAGTGGAGGGCAAAAAAAGGTTGTAACTGAAAAAAATTAATCAAACCGACCAACCCAAATGAAATTATTACAATGTCCCAATCCTTGAAGCTGGCAGTCATGTGCTTAATGACAGATTTGTATTAGTTTCTGGTCTGAATTTGACCCACAGAGTAATTCGATAGTCCTCCACTTTTTGTTACAGAAAATTTATTTGTGTAGGATGAAGGGGTATTCAATATTGGCATTTATTCCTCTGGTGGTTTGGGATCCATTTTAAAAGACCCTGACTACTGACATTATTAGTGAATTAATTGCTTCTACTGAGTCTCTTCATAGGCAATTACATAGGATTGCCTCTCAGAAGTCAGTAATGAAAGTAGTGCTGAAACCCCAGCACTGCAAAAAGCATTTTACTGGTTTTGCCCCAAATGATAGAACATTTTATACACGAAGGAGGAACTATTTCAGGCTTACTTTTAAATTTAGAAAATTTTATATTGCATCTGTAAAGAAATCTGTTGGAATTAAACAACCAAGCAATTCAAAACTCAGCTTATTTATTTCAGGTGTTGCATACACACACATGAATATATATTTTATAGATTTTATGAGGTACTATCTATATTTATGAATACTCTGTACATTTATTGGAATTAATACAATATTTTTTCAACTGTTACACAAAAAAAAAGGAATAATTCTGAATTGAGCCATTTTTTAATTACTAATCAAAACTCATAGAGATTATTTCTAGTAGGAGGATACCTACACTGAACATAGCCCAACAATATCTACTCTTCTTAATGTGGCAGTTCACTTCATTAATGTGCCAAAACTAGATGAATCATAGGTCTATAATTATGCCATTAAAGACAACTAGAAGTGGATAGATCATATATGCCTCAAAGACTCCATCTTTTAAAACAAGGAGGAGGAAGAAAAGAATACAGTAAGATCAGAGTATGTTAGATACAGAATAATCTCATTGTGCAAATATCCAAAGCTGAAGGAAATTGAACAAAGACAAATATTCACCATTATGCCGTCATGGAAACTGGAACCTTCATAATTCTAGGTATGGTACTAATAAAATAATACGAAATATTTTTTAAATGTATCCAAGAATTTTTTTTTTAATGTAGAAAAGGGAGTTGAAAGAAACACAAAGGAAAGAAAAGGCAACAAAATTTGATATCCACAGTAGAAGCTGGATAGAAGATTGTTAAAAATGAAATGACCAAAGGCGGCTTCTAAATGAGAAGTTATAAAACTGCAGGCTTGATTCATAAATATCTAGTTTGTGAAATCAAATGGTTTAGCAGTATAGTTTAGTTTAAGTTTGATATTCATTTATGAAAACTCCTGAATCAGGCTCTCTCTAAGGATAATAAATAGGAATAGAAAGAAACCATGATTAGCCAAATAAGTATTCTTGAAAGAAAGCAAAAGGTGTACTGAAATAACAGTAAGAAGATTGTGGAAGAAATAAAGGAGAATTTTTAAAATATGGTATGTACAAGTTCAGCAAAAAGGTCTTATGCTATGCTTGGAATTACCCACCAGCAAAATGTTTTGCTATACTTCTCCCCTGATGCTGAAAAATTACTTTGCATGGAAGAAAAAAAAGTTTAAAATAAGAGAAAAATCAATAGCAGACAGTAGAGGAACAATAATAAATTGAAAATAGGACCTCTGTAGAGCTGTGAAGGAATAAAGAAGATTTAGTTCTAATAAGGATAAAGCTTTTTAAGAAAAGGCTGATGACTGAGAAAATGCAGAGAAGACGCTTCCCTCCCCCACTTCTCTGAAAACCCAATCAAACAAAATAAAACCTGATAAAGTATAATATTTCATAAGGGATGTTTATACACCAGAAAAGGGAACAATAGCTTATATCTCACATATGACAGATCCTTCAGCACACATATGTGCATTTCCTGTTTGTCTTCTAAATGCGGCAGCTTGGATGGAAACAATAGCATCCGGAAACTTTGCTGGCTCTAGCAAAACTTGGCATAAATATGAACGGCTTTAAAGGCTGCAGATGACAAATAAATTTCTTAGGCAAGTGAAAAATAGGTACCAGGATTATCCAGTTAAAGTTTTGGGTCATCTCTGTGGTTGTCATGGTCTAACCCCAGCTGGCAGCTCAGCTCCACCCAGCCATCCTCTGACTCTCCCCGGGCGGGATGCGGGAGAGAATCAGGAGGGTGAAAGTGAGAAGTCTTGTGGGTGGATTTTAATAGTAATGCAAAAGTCAGGCATGCAATCAAAGCAAAACAGGGAATTTAGTCACCCCTTCCCATGGGCAGGCAGGTGTTCAGCCATCCCTAGGAGAGCAGGGCTCTAACACTCCTAACAGTGAATTAGAAAAACTAATACCGCCACTCCAAATGTCCTCCCCTTCCTTCTTCTTCCCATGGCTTTATGAGCTAAGCATGATGACACACAGTCTGGGACATCCCTTGGCATAGATGGGGTCAGCTATCCTGTCTGGGTCCCTTCCCAATTTCTTGTGGACCCCCAGTGCCTTCACTGTTGGTGTGGTGTGAGAAGCAGAAAAGGCCTTGGCTCTGTGTAAGCCCTGCTCATCAGTAAGGAAAGCTTCTCTGTATTATCAACACAAATACAAATCACAGCCCCATACTGGCTACTTTGGAGAAACGTAACTCTATCCCAGCCCTAAAGCAGTACAACTGCACACTGCAAATTGAAGTATTGCTTCAAATTTAATTTTTTTATATTCTCTCGTGTCGTATGACACCTCGACAGAAGACACTCTGAACCATTTGATAAATGGCAGTGTATAGGTGGCATAGGTCAGTCAGGAGAATCTAAATGGTATTTTCAGAATCATAGACACTTTTTTTAAAAAAATAAGTTATTTGGGCCAACCCTGTTAAAAACAGTCATGATTAAGAAGCAGAGATGCACAAAACTGAATACCTAATTTGGTTGTTCTAGTAGAGAAGGGTCCATCTAAAAGTTTACTAATAGGAGTAACAAATACACCACAACTACTGAAAGAGCCACATGTATGGATTATGATTAATAATCATATAGCATAAAATAGAGAAACACATAACAGAACTAGATGACTACTCAGTTTTTCCACCACATCAATAAACCCGGTTCATAATTTGCAGGGTATTCTTAGGTGAATTTTGAGTGTGAGGTTAAAAGAAATCAACAAACATTAGATGAGATAATGCAAATGGCTAGAGCAGAATAATTTAATAATATGTCTTTGACAAATAGCTCAAATGATCTCATTCCCTTTCTCATCCCTTTCTCATAAAGGTAAGAGTCTGCAGATGTTAAAGAGGAACAAAATAGGAACTCTGAAAACCCATACAATCTCAAAGTGATAGAGAGCCTTTCTGAAGTTTTCCTTTTTAATCATCCTGTTATACGTTACAAAGGACACATCTTTCCTCTGTTAAACTTTGTGGGATACAGATTAAAATTTGCTGGCGAGAGCTTTGTGCAAAGAGCACTGCTCTTGCTTCCATGCACCTTGCCTTTAAGGTTTCCCTTTTGCTTGGCTGAAGAACCCCTCCTGAAAACTGATCATCTCAACATGGGCAACAGTTTTCTTCATAAGCCATGTGGGCAGCTGCAGAGACCCCTCCTAGCCTGGGAAGGGTGGTAAAAATCACAATTTTATTAATTAATAAATATTAATGTTATTAATATTAACATATAACCTGATTATATGTGTTATTTAAAGAAATAAATGTACACCCACCTATCAAACAATCAGATGATTAAATATATATATGTGAAACTTAAAAGGAACATGTTTTTAAAAAGGACAGTAGGAAACAAGTAGTGACCATGTTACACTGCCAGCAGTCTCAAGTCTGTGTGATTAGAAGGTCAATATGTCTGTAGCAGCAAAAAAAGTATATATTGTGAGAAATTATAGAAGGTGTGTTGTCATGTCAGCCCTCTTCATGCAGTGAAAGGTCAGTGATCCACCGTGGAAGAAAGATGACAATTCCTGTGTAAGACTGACTGACAGCACAGATGCTGTTGGACATCGTGTCTGGTGTCAAAAGACCAGTGGAAAATAAAGCAGTTTCAGAAAGTCCAACTGTCATGAAAAATGGCACCTGAAACATTTTGTTACATATTTATAACCCCTAATAAAACTTGCAATTAACTGTGTCAATAACCCTTTCAGAGAACAGGGACAGGGCTGGTTTCTGTACACAGCTTAGTCCTGTAGTTTTCAGTGTAGTTATTGACAGGTAAGAAGAAAATCTGTGGCTGTCAGAGCAGTTTACATTGGACAACTGGAAGGGAAAAGAATAAATGGGAGCAACGTGTAATATCATAATGAACCATACCGTACCCTGCTTTGCCTCACCCTTTTGTGGGTTTGGGGTGGAGGGGTTTGATTTCACCTGTAAATTTCTGAGAGTTTGCTCTCCCAAACACAAAGGTCCTGATTCTCTTTAAATATATAAATTACATGACAAGTAACTCCACTGATGCAAAATAGGTTTAAGGAGAATCAAATCCTTACTTTTCAGCTGTCCCTGGCACTTGGATAAAATGTTGTTCATAATTCTCTTTTTACCTGTGACTCAGTCTCACAATCACAGTGCCTCGTTACTGTCCTTGAGAAATGTTTTAGAGCTCCATCAAGCTTATTCAAACAATGCTTGAGAGTCCTTAAGCAGAACTCAATTACTGTTCAAGTGGAAGAATAGGTAATTGGACAACACTCATCAATTTTTGAATAAATGATATTTAGGTGCCAGATCTGAAAAGCAAACCTTTGGGTTATAAAAGAGAAGGGAGATTAATTTAATGAAAGACAAGAAATTTCCAGTTCTCCTAGGTTAGAAATAATGAAACAAAAACTTTTCACTGTATTTCAGATAGAAGTAAAAGACGAGGTGCATGTACACTTGGCATTTTAAATTATGTAAGCTACTTTCAAATGAGAAAAGGAACCATGGTTAGAGGTTTCTAAAATTATTCCTGTATCAAAAAGGTTTCATCCCTATGTAACCTTTATTGAGCTGTGATTCAGAAGAAGTATTAATACAAAGTTTTATGAGTACAGATGGGACACTGAAATCTATTCAATAATTTTATTCTACTTTAAATTAATTTCTAAATAGAACCACTGACACAAACATACATGAGTGGAGCCACATGTGTATATTTCCTTAAAAGTACTTTTGATGGTAACTTTTTCATGAGTATCACTAGAATGCTTAAAAGTCATGTGGTTAATTGATTTTGGAAAGAAGTAATAACAAAGAGGGATTACTAAACTGTTTGTACAAGGAAGAGGCAAAGTTATGAGATAAATTTAGTCTGTATTTCCACAATTTAATCCATGGTTAAGACATGGTTACCAAAATAGAAGGGATATGTTGCATGATTATTGCTTCTTTTAAATGTACTAAAGCTGAAATGCTAATGAAATCTCCCAAAATCTGGAATATGGTACCTGAAGTAACCTGAAGTTCACATCTGGAAATGCAAAAATAAAATACTTCAAAGGAAGCCAAGCTTAATGGAAAGTAGTGGTGATATGCAAAATGTCACAGCTAATTTTTGCGAAAATAAGATTCTGAAGATAGGCAAGAAGAACATGGATTCAAACCATGTGCAACTACAATGGCCCCATAACGAAGTATATTTGGCCCTGCACTTTTTAGTCAGAAAGAATGCAGCTTCTGAGGCAACTAATTTGCTTTTTTATGAATTCACTGTCCTAATGGAGTCACGTTGCCAAGACTATGTACTGTGCATATATGTATGTATTATATAATCAAACTTTATATATAAATGTTTGATATAGATGGGTGATACATTTTCAGATTTAAAGAATGACACTGATAATTAAAGAAAATATGAAAGTTAGAGGCGATTGAAACATACATTTTACAATAATCAATTTAGGAGCATAAAATAGATACAGTAATATATTTTTGAAAACAAAAAAAAACCAAAACAAAACAAAAAAACCTGAAAAAATCCAATAAATACATTAATTTAAAGGATTTTAGATTCAAAATAGTGCAGTCTCCTTTTTGCTGTTGCAGATGTTGTTACATTTTGGATGGTGTAGTGAAATATTCATTGCCTATACTGAGGACTGGATGTGACCTTGGAGTCCAATGACTTGTGCAGTTACCCAGAATGAGGAGAAGTGGGGGTTCAGTTCCTGCACTAATGAATGTTCGTGTTCTATATTCAACAATAATTGTACAAAATGCATAAATATTCATAGGTGTTGAGAGTCTCTCCCCTTGCAGATGAGTGTTCTCATGCTCAGGTGAAAGCCGTGCTCGATTTTCTTGTCAGTTTGTGATTTGACCCCGTGGTTTCTCTGGTGACGAGGTGGGAGAGGTCACTGCTTCGGCCACTCTTCAGTTCACTGCTCATTTAAATTGGGCTTCGTCGAAAGAGAAAATGCACACGGATTTACATGTACCCTCTTCCTTAATATGTCTTTAGCTATTCCATGCTAGAAGGATATTGTATTTCCAATACCTTATGGATCCTACAGTTCTTCAGGCATTTAAAGGTATGAATCAAATTGCAAGAGAGACCCAAACAAAGGAAAAGGAGGCACATCAGGGAAAATGATATGTGATATGGATATGTGATATGTGACCAAACATATCCAATATGTGATATGAAGACCAAATCAGTGTTCACAGGTACTAAGCATATCTTGCACTTCATCTATTTTCTACAGTATGCTGTTCATTTTGTGAATTGCAAGAAAATTTCCCTGGCTTTACTGGAAGCAAAACTGAAGTAAAAATTCCCTGCTTTTTGTTAAGTTTATAAACTATTTTTCCTTACACACGCACAGAGAAAGCAAGTTACAACTTTGTTTTTACCCTCTTCAGGATAGAGGTTTCTGAATAGCAAGTTAACTTTAACGGCAGGGTCAGTAACATCGCCGTATTGATCAATAATGCTGTCTTGCTTGTTTTTATTCTCTTTTTTTATTATTATTATACAGAAGCGTCACTCCCCATCCGTTACATTTTTCACAAAAATTCTTTGCTGACTGACTCTGGCACGCATTTTTGCACAATTCATAAGTACAATTCCTAGGAGATGTTGAAAAGGCTGTGAGAAAGAAGATACACCCCCATCTTGTTCTCTTCATTTTAGCCTATTTTCTAACCTCCCTTCCTGAGAATCCTCTGCTAGAGTTGCTCTCCTAACTGATATCAACTACCTCTGCTTCTTTTATTTTGTTTAATCTGTCCCCATTTTCTGTTGCCAGCTGTAAAGTGTTCCATGGTTATTTGAGAGTAGCAAGTTTAAAAGAGGGATGGAGAAGGTTAATTACAACAGCATAATTAATACACTTCCCATTGAAGTAAATGGCAGTTTTGTAATTTTATATAACAGAAGCAGGATTACACTAATTATAATTTTATAATCTCCCCATTAGAGAAGCACAACAGCAACTCCATTAAAACATATTGCTTAACATTACATTCCCTGCTGACAGGAACCATAAAATAGAACTTTAGATGTTCAAAACATGAGATATGTAATATGATGTTATGTCAGGAAATAACCATGCTCTTTTGGAACTATTCTAATCATTCACATTATGTAAAATTCACACTTTTTCCTATTTTAATCTCAAAAAAAATCACACCATATCTCAACTCTTTTTGAAAATGTACTGAGTGGAATGCTCAGATTGATTTTTTCCCTCTGTAATGCTGGAATTTCAGCTTAATAAGGGAAGAAAGAGCTCGGCATCAATTTGGCACATGAAAACTGCAACTGTGGGGATAAACAGATTACTGGAAAGTGCAGTTTTCTAACCCATTACCAATTGTTCTAATTTTTTTTTTAACCCCTTTTTTACCCCCCTATTTTGCATAAATAAAGGAAGACGTTCATGTATTATCATGGCATTTGGAAAACAACCCTACTTTCAGGACTAGCCTTTGTGTTCCTCATCCACAAGGAGGCCTGTGATGCCCTTCCAAAGCACTGCAGAGCTGTGATTTCTGGATCTTTTAGGAGCTACATTTTCACTGAAGTTAACAATGCTAACTCAGCATAAAACTTGATGACAGGCTCCAAACACCTGTGGGAAGTAGGTCAGAATTAGAACTTACATGGAAAAAAAAAAAACCCAACAAACCAACAAGCAAACCCCCTGTCTGCAAACTTAATTTAATTATGCCAGTTACCAAAGTGATACCATATGTGGAACAGCCCTTGTAATGTTTTCTAAATCAAAAAGATACCATGGAGAGATTTTTAGGAGATGGATCAGCCTATCATGGAAGTAGTTTCATTTCCATGAAAATTTGCCAAGATCTGTAAATTTGGAAGGAATTACATCTTTTATGGTGCACAACCATACAAAGATTTCTCCTGTTCTCCTAGTCTTCCACATTAATTCATTAATATGGATATTTTTACACAGATTTTATTTCCCCTTTAGCTATGGTATCAGTAACACCTTTTATATTTCCCCTGCCGTCTTGGATGTAGCACTTTTGTTCTTTCTTTTCAGAATCACGAGGTTTTACAAACAAGACAGGTAATTTAAAAATAAAAATTGTCAGGGGTTTTGTAGGTACCCACGGTTTAAGGACTTCCTCTTGCTTCCATTCAAGCCTCTAGACTTCTGTGCCTGATTTTTATCCTCAATTTTCTGTGAAGCTGACGAGAAGTAGATATTCACAGAACAAAAACACCTATATAAAATGAACCTGAATTCACTATATGCTCATAATTACACTTCGGCTCAAGAATCCAGAAGTTTATACGACATAAAGGTACATAGTCTAGGTGCATCTTAAAGTAAATGGTGATGCACCAAAGTTAGGAGTAATTTTGGGGAACTTTATTTCAATGATGTTTCTCATAAAGTAAAATGCTAAACAGAACGGAGTTTATAAAATAATTAAATTAAAATGTTAACCTCATATAATATTCACATTAGTCCATCACCTTGAAAAATCCCTAAACTCTCAAAAATTGTAAGTTTCTTCAAATATTTTTAATTTCTATACCACAGGGTTTTTTAGCACTGTCACAACCTGCTGAATAGATACAGAGGTGGCTCAAAATTGGCAGCTGCAGACTAAATTCTAAATAGCGAAATGATTCTTCTGTGTTTGCACACATACATGTGTATTACATGTATAAAATCATGCAGCAGGGCCCTCTGAAGCTATATTTATTCATAATATTGTAGTCTAAACTAACTATTAGTATTCATTTTCAAGATTATCAATAGGTATTCAGACTGAAAATACTTGAACTAAATTTCCATAGAGATCAGACTCTTTCAGTACTTGCTTCAAACAGGATAAGTCATGTCTGGCTGGGCACATTCCTGGTCACAGTGGACAAGAGCTGGGTTTCTGTACAGATTCTCTTTAGCTGTGGACACCTCACACAGCCAGGGGCAGAAACAGGAGACCACCACAGTAGTTTTTAAAACCTTACTACTGTAAAATATATTTTTTTTTCCTTGATCAAGAAACAGTGTCAACTCTGAGTATCTAATTTCTGGGGGATGGGGGGGTTATTTTATTTAAATTTAGTGAAAAAGACTGCAAACTACTAACAGTGTTCATAATGGAACCATATGCTAAACTAAAAAAGAAATAAAATGTATAATTGCATCACTATGTCTGAGATTCACCAAATGTTTCAAATTCACGTTTTTAATGTGCAGGATTTTAAACTCATACCCTGTACATCAGTACTGAAATGCTTAAATACAATATTTTCATATTTATACCTTAGCACAAAACGATGGGATAAATTTTGCAAGGCATTACCCACATAAGCAAGCAAACCATGGCGCTGAATCAAAGGTGAGGGGTTTTTCTGTGCGTTTACTTTGCAGTATGAGTTCAGTTGGAGAATACGGGGCTGTGATGAAACTTTAATGAGGAAAGGGGTACTTGGAAATTGAAAAGATGTAATTTCTGTCTGTAAACATATGAGTCCTACTATAAGTATTCCTGGAAAGCTGCAGCTCTTTAGGAACCCTGTAACACTCCAGAAACATAAAACCAAGGGACCTCTTCCTCTGCGTTGCCAAAATACGCATTTCTCGGTAATTAAAAACCAGCAAATCTGCTTATTGTTAATGGCACAAAAGGAACTAAAAAGCCTGCAAGAGCATGGGCAGGAACTAAAAAGCCTGCAAGAGCTTTCATGTTGGTGCCTGGAAGAAGGAGATTGCCAACGATAGAGGTTACCTGTCTTTCGGAATCACAGAGTGAGATAGGTTTTAGTGAAAGCTGAACATTAAGATAACGGGGAAAGTTGGCAAGGCAGCCCTGAGGGGATTGCTGTTACTAGAACCTATCCATCCGTCCATCCACCCATCCATCCATCCTTTAAATCCCCTCCCTAAGCAAGTTACTTAGCAATAATCTCATAAATTCTGCCAGACTACGGTAAAAGTAAACAGATGCCTTACTACAGCTCCCCATCAAGCAAAGTAAATACTTCTCTGAGACTGTACCTTATAAAAAATTCCATGGTTAGAGTTTGGCATACACAGAAAACTTATTAATGAAGATGCCTTTAATTAAATGCTCTCACAGTACTGTGGGGGAGTATGAGAAAGAGTTTGAAAAGTAAATAACATCATAGCTTGGTCACACAATTGAGACCAGAGACCAAGTTTGATTTCTTGTGCTGAATCATGGAAAAAAGGTCTTGGGCTTGGGTCCTTGACATCTCTGGTAATATTCATGTCAGACCTTAGTTTCTCTCGTTTGCTGACTTTCCACAATGAGCTTCAAAAAATGATGTCCCAATCACTTTTTTTTTTTTTAAGACACAAATATATGTCACCCAACCTTATTAGTTAGCTTAATGGAATTTCAAGGGGGCTAAACTTAAACTGGCATATAGAGCTGTGGAAAACGTATACTCATAATAATTTATTCTGAAAATGTTATCCATTGCAGCTCTCACCATGACAGTCCTGTGAGTATTGCTTTCAGGATGTTTTCTGCCTGACCAGACATAATTCAGTTGTGTGTTGTTATTGAAGATACATTATGAGCATCTGGTGTTATTTATACGTCTAATTTTTCTAACATATTAATTGCATATAAAAATAAAAAGACTACCATAACTAGAAAAGTTCCTTTTAAATACTTCCTGTTATCTATCATCTTTCCCCATGACTCTCAGCATGCTTTTGTAGTGGTCTTTAGATGTAAAACGTGTAAGTCTTGAAAGGCAAATTTATGTGCATTCATAATATTAAGCAATGCATAATTAGATTTAAAGAATGCAACTGATAAAAAACATCTACTTTCTGTGTTGTTGCTGATATTTATAGCTGGCACATGGAATTTATTATGGATCATTACTTTCTCAGGATTTTACACATTAGCTACGGTTATGGCATTACCCCTCTACTCCTTGATGTAAAATATTTTTGAGTTGTACATACTAGAAAAATTCTTTTCATCACATTTGTCTTACCTTATTAGAAGAAGACAAAGTCTTACATCACCACAGTGATGCATTAATTTCTGCACTGTACTTATCTGTCTTTCAATGTGATTCTAATATCAGCCGCAACACAACATTTCTATTGAGCCAGCCAATAGATATTCAGCATGGAAACATCTGCAAACCATTCATGAATTTTAAACAGCAGCCCATTTTTGTGTATTGCTTCATAATGTTCCATGCCACCATTTATTTAAGAGCAAGCCCTCAAGGTGAATTAAAATATTATTTCATTTTAAAAAATAATTCAAACTGAAGAACCCCCAAATTGACTCTAAGATTGCAGTATTTTTAAGCAGTTGAATTTTAAATAATATTTCATCTAGCCAAACTAAATGAATATGCTATATTTTTCCATTTTCATGTTTGATAAATATTACCATTTTTACAGTAATGATATCAGAGATTTGTACCCATCTCTTAAAATTTTAAATGTAAAATGTATTTCCAAAGTCATTGGAAATAGTAACGTTGATCAACAAAAGATAGCAAATATGCTTATAAGACAGAAGTATTCATATGGATATAACAAGATTACTATATTGATAAAAATATACTTATAACATCTTAGAATTAAAATATGTCATTCAAAATGTTTCTTTAGTCCAAGACCACATTCTCTAACCCATTGTTGTAAATAAATGTTTGTAACTTCTCTGAGTAACCAAGGATTCTTCTTTCTCTAAGACTCACTCAAAAGGGTGAGTATTAGACTCACTCCATCTTTTCCAGAATCCCACAAAATTTTATAAGAATTATTCAATGTGGTGACAAATTTTATTTTTTCTTAGTTATAACAGGATATTTTTTACAGTATGAAAAGTTCTGGGACAACAGGGTGCAGAAATCTTCCTACCTGATATACTCCTCAAAAATGCATACAAAATAAGAAAAAAAAATTAAAAAGAGAGAGAGACAGAATAAAAGCCCTGAACTCCTTCAGGCTTAATGATACGTGTGCTACACAAAGGGTTTTTCTTTACCTTGTTTTCTTTTCAGTATGCAGCACTGAATAATACTTTCCACTCTTTAAAAGCCTAAGCAGTGTGAAAACTGTTGAAAGAAAATACACAAAGCTAACTAAGCTGATAAGGCTGTGATGACTGAAAGTATCAATAGAGAGGAAAAATTCCCATCTTAGAAGCATGCTTTATAAACACCATGATTTTTTTTCCAGATGGGTTCATTCCTTTTAACTACAAAGTAGTACAGAAATTGCACCCATCTTCCTCCTAGTCATACCTGCCCATGACAGAAATATTTAACTTGCCCTACCCGCACTAGTCCTGAAACTGATATAAATATCAAAATTTATTTTGGTATTACAGGTTCAACAAGACTTGGTCTGGGCAGTACCTGCTGGGAGCTCAGTCCATCCTCCTGAGCCAATAAGGGTCCCAGACCAGCTGGAGTCTCTCCAGCAATCCCATCTTGTACAGGAGCAGTGCTCTTCTATACCCCCATCTTCCTCTGTCTGTTGGAATTTTATTTAATTTCTTTGGTGGTTCAATGATTTTACAAAAAAAAAAAAAAAAGTTCAAAAAATTGATTTGAAATCTCCAATAAAATCTATATAAACATCAGTGATGACTCAAATAAATTGTTGTGAATACTGTTCTTTAAAGCAAAACAAAGAAGTTCGAGGGCTGTTAATATCAGATGCTAACAACTCTTCCAAGCTGTGAACGTATAGTAGTGACAGAAATTAAAAAGCAGATGTCCTCCCACGTTGAAATTCCCCCCAACTTACTTCAAGATTACATGGTTGATGAAAGTACAGCAAGTTCTAATTTCTAGGGGGAATAATGACTTGTAGTTGCAATAATTTAAGGAATAATGTACCCCAACTGTACTTAATAAGGCTGTAATTCCATCAAAGCCTTCCAGAGACATCATAAACCATGAGAGTGAAACTCAAGTGGTTTCCTCATGTCACCAGAAGGCTGAGATGGAATTACAGTTTTAATTTACATTACTTTTGAAGGAGACTTATTTAATATTGCACATTGATCGTGATTAATGCTTTTGGAACTGCCAAAAACTATTAGGGGTGTTCTTGGTCTTTTGAAGCCACCAAAAGTCAATTATGCCACTGACTGGTGATTCTCAGCAATTCCTTTCTTTTAAAGCCATGGTTTGGCCAGCACAAACTGCATAACTGTGTTAAAGTTAACATCAATTCGGCTATATATTTTTAATACTTTTCTTCTTCATATTGCATGAAAGTGGGAAATATTTCTTCTGTCTATATGCATAGCTCTTTATTTATAGAATTTCATTGCAAATTAAGGGACAAATTAATTGAAATCATTTGGCTAACTTAGCCACTGAGCATCACTGAATGAATATGCTTTTATTAAACAGATTTTTCACTTAAATGCCAATAATTTGTCCACATCCTATGTGAGCTAACTGAACAGGGAGGAGCTTTAGTAACAGGAGAAAATTCCTGTTAGCTGTAAGACTGCAGGCAATCTGTTTTAAAATAAAAGATTCTATAGAATAGCCCAGAGAGTCCACAGATGACAAGCTGTGGTTTGGGGAAAGAAAAAATAAAACAGAAGGGGAAATCTGGCTCTTAAATAATTTGTGAATCAAAGTTCCTAGAGGTAAAATAATGTTCAAATTATGTTCTGGTTTCTTGAGGAGTTCTCTCTTCCTCTCCTACGCAACTATCAGTTATGTGTATAAGAACATAGGAAATTCCTTACCTGGTCAGACCAGCAGTCCACCTAACCCCAAACACACTCCCCAATAAAGGAGAAGGCAAATCAGTGTGAGGGAGTGTTAGGGAGCCTGAACAATTTGTGTGGAAGTTAGAGGGTACATTTATTTACATTTCCTATTGCATCTATTTATGGGCATATAATCCTTCAATTTTCTGTTCATTTTTGGTCTTGATGCCACTGTCTGCCTCCACAGGCTCCTAGGACAGAAAGTCCCTCTGTCATTGCTTGAAGGACAGCTACTTGAAAATGTGTTTTATTGTGATCTCCTACTGAATATCCTTACTTGCCTAAGCATAAGGACTTAGCATCTTTGGGATGCCCTTTGGTGTGATCTCTGGACTCAAGGTTCCTGTCCTGAAGGGTCTCCACAGTTCTAGTGTGGATATTTGCCAGCCTCTTGTGGATTTCTTAGATATCATAGGGGATCTAATACAGCAGAAGATGCCTTTATTTAGATAATGGCATTAAGCCAAAACGTTTACATGTGTCAGGGAACCTGCCATAAAATGTATTTCCCCGGAGATGACAGTGTGTCAATTTCTGAAATTCCTAGTGCTGAGTAGCTGATTTGATTTACACTTCTGAACAGAAAACACGTCAGGGTAATCTCAGCTCCTCTTTATAACAATATATTCCAAGTAGAGGATTTATTTGTAATTTGTTAAGATCAGGTACAGATAGAAATAAGTCACATACAAATCCTATTGAAAGTCTTTTGGCCAATTTCTAAGATGATGGTAGAGCAAATTGATCTTTAAAGCCAAAAACATGACAGCATAGTAATCAGTTACATGGCACTTTTGAGCAAGATAAATATACATTCTACACACCAAACTAAAAAAGCATCACTAAAATGTAGCAAAAAAATGCAGTGTTGTCTGCTTCAAGCATAGATATCCAACTTGGCTTTTGGAAAGAGATTTTCTCAAACCTGGGGCCCAATTCTAAAGGTTGCCTTTGGAGAACTACAATATGAAAACCGTCTGATCCTTGCATGGACCAGTAAAAGTCAAACTAGGTGTCAGGTCTTCACGTGACGTGTGAAGAAACGTCCCTTGGCGTGAGATGTTTTGAATGCTGAGGACTTAACAAGCCTTCAAAGGGTGTTAGAACAAATGAAAAGAAGAAAAATCCAATCAGGATACTGGTTGAGAAAGTCCCAGAGTCAAAAAATTTTGAAGGCTGAGAAGAAGTTCTTAGGTTTAATACTATAAGGGTGCCTTGTTCTTACAGTCTTCCCCTGGCATTTCTTCTTGGACGAATTGTATGAACTATGTCTGGAATAACCCAACAGAGGTGCTGCTAGACTCCCCTTTCCCACAGAAAATGTTAGATCCTGGCTTTTTTTCCTGAGATGGATTGAAAGTTTTTCAGTTTCCACATGTAATTTATGGGGAAACTTAATTTATGTAATTAATGCCAAATTGCTCGTATGTTCCATCCTCATATAGAATCAAGCACAATTCGACATTCCCAGTGCTCCTTTACAACACTTCCATCAGACATCATATCTGTCTGGTTTCCCTGAAAAATTCTTCAAATTCATGGAAAATTCAAATCCTTCAAAAACAGCCTATGTCAAAAATAACATCCCTCTGAATGTTTTCCTTCCTATTAACAGCAAATTCTTTGAGAGGAAACCAGCTTGAACTTGCCCAGGTCACCTTCTTTAATTAAGATTTCCAAAACTGGAGGTGTTTTTAATTGCTCCAATCCATTTCTCAGGATACACAAAAAAAAAAATAATACCTTTGTAATCCTGATGCCCTATGATCTTAAGCTGTACTCCAAGAAAAGGTGTCCTCAGGAGTTATCTACTTCTTTCTGTACTTCAGTTGCTATTGATGTGGAGTAAAAAAATACATTTTTATAGCCATTTATAGATGTGCTCAGCATAGAATTCTGGATACATGGGTACAATCACAAACAACCAATTAAAAATTATTCTAGCCAAAAGAAGTGTTCTGGTACAGAGGCAATTTGCACCTTCATTGCTTTTGTAATCATTGGGTGAAAAAAAGCAATGAGTTCTGAAACACAGAAAAGTGAATAAAAAATTTTAAAGTTTTCTATCCAACCAGATATAAGGAGAATTTTTTTCTTCCTCCCATTAAGGACAATAAAGCATTGGAGCACACTGCCTTGACATGCTGCAGGCAGCTTCTCTGGGGGTTTTCAAGGTCCATCTGGACCAAACCCTGAGCAACAGAAACTGACCACAAGGTTGGTCTGGCACAAGCACAAGGTTGGACAAGAGACTTCCTGAGGTACCTTTATCTTATGAAAGAAAATTTGTATGTCTTAGGNTTTAAAAAAAATAAAGGAAAATAAAACCAAAACCAATTTCAAAAGTCTATTTCCCAGTTGTCTTCAGACGCATTTTTTTTTAGTTGAGAATAGAGCAGGCAGTGGCTTTGGCAAATTATCGCAGCTCTGAACTCTATTTACCAAGATGTTGCCTTTATCAACAATTGTCTTCTATTAGCTTCTCTGCTGTACATCAAAATTGGAAATAAAGATGTTGGCTAAGGGGAAATTGCTGCTTATTCTGAAAGAATTTTCAAAACCTTTTAGATTTTTAAAAATGTTATTCTTAATAAAAATATGCAATAAAAGAGAAAGAACTAGAACAAATGATAAATTGTAACTGTATATTGGTAATATTATCTTAGTCAGCTGTTAACTATGAATATTTATTACATGGGAATAAAAGTTGCTAACTTACAAGGAACAGAAAAATAATTTGATCTTTTTATAAATGTTCACTGATGAATCTCCTAACTTATTTTCTAATTTTGGGTGTTGAATTATTTGTCTGCAAAGCTTGATATATTTTGAATAATCATTCTCAAAATGGAAGCAACCAAATTTATAAAGAGTTTTGTAAGATTTTAGCCTTAATAGCTCTCAAATACTTTCATGCATTCCATGAGAACATTGACAAGGTTATACACACAGTAAGCAGACTATTTTCAGTTAAATAGGAACCTTTTCTCTGTCTAGGTCTAGCTGAGACTTACAGCTCAAGATCAAGGTATTTTAAATCAGTGGTGATTCTTCTTCCCTCCAGAGAAATCCAGCTATAAAAAACGCACTATGGGAGGTATTCTGAGGAAAGAGGTCATTTGTGTGTATGTGTAAATATGTAAATATATAAAAGTGAATAGACATGTATATATGTGTATAGCTACATAAATATAGCTACACACAGAGGGCCAATAACAACAAAGTATGATGCAGTGACATTTTGTGTGATTAAAAAGATCATTAAATTCATAAAGGAATTATAGAGATGTTAAATCTTTGGTACAGAGGATTCACAAGAAAAGGAAAGAGAGGTGTGAGAGGCCATCTTTGTTAAACCTCTTTTTAATAAAAGTTTTCAAGATTTCTACTTAATTGATCTCTGGAGAATACAGAGTAAATTGTTTTATACTTTCCATATATTTCAACTTATTCTAATTGAGCATAAATTGAGAGAAAACACTTTTCCTCTCTCACACTCTGCTATTTGTCTCAAAGGGCCACCACCACAGATAAAGGATCTTTGAATCTCTCCAACAATTCAGTCTTCTCAGGGGATCATCAGAACCTGTTTGTACAGACATGGACGTGTCTCAATTCATTAATGAACTCAATCTGCAACAGATACTGCCAGCATCTCCTCTACTCTGTGTAGCTCACCAATTCAGTGGTACTCCATAAAATTCCTAACGAAGGACGCACATTTGGAGTTCGCACTGGAGTTCCAGCCTGCCCAGTACAGCAGCCCTGGCCAGCCCAGGTGCTCTGCCATTGCTGTCACCAAAACCCTCCCAGGCCCAGCAGAGTGGGGTGATCAGCAGCACAGCACTGCAGCAAGCAGTGAAAGAAAAAAACAGCCCCTAAAGAGTACCAGACCCTCACAGTCAGGCAAAGGATCCCCACAGCAAGCACAGGAGCTGTCCATGAAGAGCTGAACAGCAATAACAGGTATGGATTCTATCCAGCACATTCTAATGAGATCTCTCATTGCCTTGAACCCTTTGTCCCACACTGGGTGCCCAAAAGGGCCCTTGTGGTCTAACCCCAGTCTGCAGCTCAGCCTCACCCAGCCGCTCACTCACTCCCCCATGAGCAGGGGGCGGGAGAGAATCAGAAGGGTAAAAGCTCTTGGGTTGGGATAAAGACAGTTTAATATGGAAAGCAAAAGTTGTGCACCAAATCAAAGCAAAGCAAGGAATTCACTCCCCACTCCCCCTGGGCAGGCAGGTGTTCAGCCATCCCAAGGAGAGCAGGGTTCCTCCATGTCTAGTGGTGACTTAGAAAGACAAATCACTCTGAAAGTCACCCTGATCCTTCTTCTTCCCCTAGCTTTATATGCTGAGCGTGGTGCCACATGGTCTGGGATATCCCCTGAGGTCACCTGTCCTGGCTGTGTTCTCTCCCAACTCCTTGTGCCCTCCCTGAGCCCACTTGCTGTTAAGGTGAGAAGAAGAAAAGGACTTGGCAATGTGCAATCACTGCTCAGCAGTAATGAAAACATCCCTGAATTATCAATATTGTTTCCAGCACTAATCCAAAATGCAGCCACTTATTAGCTACTCTGAAGAAAATTAACTCTGCCCCATCCAAAACCAGGGCAATATCTCATACAAGTGTTTAATCCATCTCTAAAAATATTAATAGTAGAACTATAATCCCAACTGAGTGAAGAAAACTCTCATTAACATGCAAAAGGATGGAGTTGCCAGAAAGGCCTAAGGAGGGCTACTGTTTCATTTAGAAATATATGAAACTACAGTTCAGTAAACTCTTCCTGCATTTTAGTAGATCTCCTTTTTTGAGGGCTTAGGTATTTGAGATGACAGTGATTCAAAAGGAGCCAGAAGACCTCAGATACATATTCCCTAGCAAAACATACGGATCACTGAGATGCTGATTCTTGTTTTAAAAAGCCTGCCTTTACACTTGGAACAGACCTCTATTTTTCATTAAGTGCTTTCTAGAATACCCTGATACTTCTTTTCCCTGGAGTCTGAGTGTAATGAAGCCTGAGGTGTCTGAGAAGGTGTTGGTACAAAATATATAAACTACAATTAATTTTTCAGGTGTAGCTCTCTCAACTGTCATGTTCTGTTTTCTTTATTTGAGAATCAACTACAATTTCCATTAGTTTTTTTTAATATGAAACTGTTTTCTAACTAAAAAAAAAAAAATTTACAGAAAATTTTTATTGTGTTTGACATAATGCAGTTATCACAGATTTAAGGAAAAAATATTTGCACCCTCTAAAACTGCTTAGCTTAAGCTAGTGCCTTGTGATGCAGTAGGTATATACTTTAACTCTTGCAATTGCTTCTTCTTTTTTTTTTCTCCTTGCCCTAGCCTTTTCCTCTCATTCCTCCATAGCACTTCCAACTCAGAGTGTAACCCTCATATGATTTCCCTCTAGATTTGAATCCAATGGCTGGGCAGATCTATTAGTAGAGAAAGCAATTTTGCTCACCTTTCAGATTAAGCTTTGTAAAGGCTTAGCATTGACAGCATCATTAGGTATTAGGAAAAAAAACTTTATGTAAGGTTCTCTTCAGTGAGACTCCTTGAACAACAACTAACTAGTTTACTTGCTCCATGTAATCAACATTTCTGATAATCAGAGTCTGTTTCAGGACATTGAGTCCATTTCTTTGTTGCCCTGTACAGCCTCAGCTTTTAGGATACTAAAAAAGCTGATATGTCTGTGACACATAAAAAGGTGAAAGAACAGAATATGTCTTTTCCTCCACTCCATCCAGCCCCCCATTAATTATATATCACTCCAGTTATTCGGGTTATTATGAATTTCCCCTGCTTTGTGTGGGGAACGAAGTACTTACAAATATGGGCCCATGCTAGCCAGGAAAGGCAGGTGATAGATGATCCCTCTGCCAATGTTCACACTGAGAAAATGAAGCGTTTCCTACTCACAGAAAAATAAAAATATAAAATAAAATAAGTTGATAATTTTTCACAGACCTTCCCAAGCCTTACAGTTTTCAGTAAAACTGATGTCCTTGTCAGATTCATTGTTAAGAGCACTGGATATTTGCTCAGCTGTAGAAATCTGGAGCAAAAGATTGTAGGTTCAATGAAATGGCATTTTTCAATTAAACTGTGTTTTGCTGGAAGTTCCCCAAGCTCTACCAAACACCATGGTTATACATCCTATGTAAACTACAGATTTGCATCATTTTTGCATGACAGATTTTTGAATACATAAGTCTTGGGGGAACAAAGCTTTGCAAGGTGAACGTTACAAAATGCCCAGTGATTTCTTCTTTCTCCCACAGGCTTTCCTGCAGGCATGGATAATAGGGACATTAGTTATTAAATTGGCACTGGGTCTTTCTCTATTTCTCTATCATTTTCAAACAGGTTAATTAAAGCTCATTTATATGCCAGTTAAATAGAAGGTAACGTGAGTCAGAGGAAACATCAGCGCCCATTTTATAATAAATCCTCCTGAACTTATAAATGACCTTCAACCACTCTCAGTAACTTCATCTTGAAAGATACAAATACCTGCATCTTCGTTTCTTTTTCAAAACCAAAGCAAAAGCAAATATTTCTACTTTTGTTTTAGGTGGGACTTCTTTTCCCAAAATCCTGTGTTATGACTGTCAATATGCGCAAAAGAAAAAATTATTTTGCACAGTTACCATTCATAAAGAATGAGAAGGAAAAAGGAAATATTCTCCTGATATTAAAGTAAAAATAACTGCCTACCATGTAGTTCACTCACTGACACATGCAAAGGCACCAGCATTGGACACTTCAATGTACTTTTAGCCTAAGTGAGATATGGGTAAACAAGGCAAGCATTTCATCCTCAGCCTCTCAGTTGCTTTTAAGACAGATGTTGACACAATTGCAAGCGCAATTCCTACGTACAGATCTAACAGTGACAGAAAGCCCCAGGTACTGCTGGCATGCAAAAAAAGTAATTAGCCACAAGTACACAAAACTTGGTTGTGTCTGTTCGTGCTGCTCAAGGCTCAAAACCAGAATGTTAGGGCTCACTTATGTCAAGGTACATTTCTGTCTCCTTTGTGTGGGCTCTTTACCAACAGCAAAACAGGAAAAAAACAACGTGGCTCGATCTTCCCTCACATTTTCCAGCTTGTACATAATGTTTTAATGTGAATATGCACATAACTATCGTGGAGCATCAGGAGCAAGGGTTATTAACATTCCAGTTTGGGTGCTTATAAACACTCTTGCAGTCATAAGACTCTTTAATTCTACAGATCTGGTTTTACATATTTTCTTCGATTTTTCTTTTCCCTTTAATCTGGCAAGCTCCATGAAACTCTGTCACTGATAAATCATAAAAATTGTGTGTCTGTGAAGGTAATACCCAGAAATTTTTTTTGCTATTGTATCCCCAAAGACTGTCATAGAATATTCTAGAATAAAACAGCTTGGCTCATATGTAACCATTGATTTTTAGTCATAGTTCTTCATTGATTTCAGTGGGGAGTTCTCATTAGGTATCCCCGTCATGAAATGGCCGCTTGTATCAGATCTTTTAGAAAAAAATACACAGTTGACAAAAATAATCAAAACAGGCATCAAGAAATTTTCCCCACATTGTGAGCAATCGCAATAACAAAGTTATCTATCCTGCACCACAGACTATTTGCAGCATAAAATAAAACAAAACTTTTTTTTTTTTTTTTTTAATAAACATCAATCCTCAGGAGCTAAAAGTAGACAGATTAAACCATATGATTTGGGATTACTTTCTGAAGAATTAAAAAAAGAAATCTTCAGAGCCTGGAGTTTCTCACTGTGGGAGCCATCTTGTGGAGGGAAATTATTTTCCCTGTGATAGCTTAAAAAGCAGATTTGCTTTCCTTTAATTGGAAAAATATAGATGGGAAGTAAAAGGCACACAGTCTAAGTATATCTCCCTTTCACAGCTTTAAGAGAAGAAGAAAATAGATGACTCAGGATATGTTTTGGGGTTTTTTTATACGCATTATTAGATATTCATTCCCTAAAAGTTTCTGTGTATGATCTCAGATAAACTAGAGGGAAAAATTTACATTCGGAAGTCAAGATAAACTCCCTTTTCTCAGAAAAAACGTGATGTTCACTCCTTGGAATTTGGATATGAATATTTCATGTCATATTACAAAATATCCCATGAAATGTAGTTCATGACTTTTATCACTGTCCTATTTTCTGATGAGTTTATAGTGCCTAAAGGACATATTTACTCACATGTGGCAAGTTGTCACCCATCCCCATTTCCTAGATAGCAAGGAGGATTAGAGTAGGGCGTACAAGAAATTTGTGAACAAAGCTGGAGTCCACCTGGAGAAGTTTTCCCACTTCTCATGCCATGAGTTGAAACACTGAGCAGCGCTGTTTTCTCATTAGGAATTACAATGTTTGTATAATCCCTCAATCTGTTATTCCCTACTCTAACTCAAAAATTTGTGAGCAACACACCTGATCTGGCTGGCAGTTCTGGCTGCAGGACTTCACGAGCTCCTTTTCTCTCACAGCAGGGCTTGGAGGTGCTTCTTTTCCCAGCCAGTCAAGCATCACTGATGGGGAAATCATGTCAGTCCTGGTTGCCTTTGCTCCAGCAAAAGCATGCATTTCATCTGAACGTCTTTTCCCTTGATCCTTCCCTTTTGCTGGTAAGTGCTTTGCTTTTGCAGAGAGCTCGTTCTAGCTGCAGTTTCCACAGGTGGTGTTGAGATCTGAGGTTGTTATTGGGTCTTGGTGTGCTGGAATCCAGCCCTGCAGAACAGACAGCCCCATCGTCTCACTTGGGCTCTGCCAAGTTCACTTCTTTAATGATCTGACCATTGTTTGCCTTCTTTTCTGCCTCTGGAAACTGAACTGGAGCCTCACTGCTGCTGGCTGAGGAGAGAGAGGTGGCCCTGCTGCTTCAGAAAGGAATTGGGTGAGGAAGGCCACTCTGTCAGGAAAACAGGTTTTTCTTCCTGACAGATTATGCTTTAGTCCTCCCTTTTATCCTGAGTGCATTTATCCCATCTTTCTTGGCTTGCAGAGATGGGCTTTTCATGGGAATTTGCTCAAAAGGATCGTGAGGTATTGCTCTTTGAGCTACTCAGCTGTCTCTGACATCATCTTTCTAGAACACTCAAAATCTCGACTGCAGAGTCCCTTTATTCCCAGATTGTGTTCAATATTGCTCACGGACTTAAAAATTTTAAAAGAAAAAAATAACACAAGCAGTCGTTAAATTCAACTGATTTCCCATGGGAGAGTGTTAGGTAGCACTATTGAGGAATATTCCAGACCACCTGATTCTTAAAAATCAGCAGCAAAAATAGAATAATTGGAAAGTTTTACAAAATTATAAAGTAATATGAAAGATGAGTTCGGCAATGTTCCAGAGAACAGTTTTGGATTTTTCTAAGTTTTTGGCAAGTGTTTTGTGCTTGGTTCAACTTCTATTTTCTTTTTTATATTATACCATCAAAGCAAGTCAATTTTACAATATCTTCTTTACTCCTTTGGTCTGTCACTGACTTTGATATTCTCATTGTAGGGTCAGCTCTAAGAACTCAGAGCTTTCCCCAAAGACAAAGTTTTATCATTTCTTCTAGGTTTGCTGACCCAGAAAAATTCTAAAACAGCAAGTAGTATGAAAAAAGAAGACATTTAGTCCACAGAAAATAAAAAAGTACAGATCCCAAGACAGAAATGCAGTCAAGGACAGAGGCATTGCTAAGGAACAAGGAGAAAGTAACTGTTGGGAAAAAATTATGTCCAAAACAGTCAAAGCCTTCAGATAAAGCAGAGAGTGAAGTTAAAGAAGGGATATTTTTGGAAAGATTTCATCCCCACACCTCCCACCCATGTTTTTCTTTAATGTTGCCAAATAGAATATATTAAAAAAATACACATGAATCTTTTATAAAAAATTCCTGACCAAGAAAGAAAGTCTTTCAATAAGGTTCATGTTCTCGAGGTATAGATAAAGTGTTAAAAATCTCTTCCCAAACCCCATAATTTCTGCTTCAGTGATAAAAGTGACACTGATGTTTTCAGTTTTCCTGTTGACATACTCAGTTTCAGACAGCTTTCTGTCCATTTGAGTTCTTTCAAGGCACCTTTGATTTTGTTTAAACAGGCATCAGAGCCCAGGCATTTCTTACAGATTTAGTTACATAATACATAATACTTCATCATCCTAAGCAGTCTCCTCACTCTAGTTAAAGAATGTTGCTGATTTTTCAGTGTTTGTGCAGCCATAGTAGATCGGACCTAAAACTCATTTAAATGAAAGACATCTATTGAATCCATGGGCTGCAGGGCATAAACCAGTCAGCCGTTCACTGGCTCACTGAAATGCTGTAGTCAGATATGTGATTCATGCTTCTTTCCAATGCCTTGGACTTGAATGTGGTTATTCAAGGAGTTAGTAATCACAAGGCCAGTATTTTGTAAGCTATGAGTATTATAAGAATGCAGATATATCAACTCAGTACTGTTCTTTCTGAACAATGATTTTTTTTTTATTAAATGGTTTTTTTAACAGTGCAATACAGATTCAAAAAGAAATGAAAGGAAATATTTCAGAAAGATAGATAAAAGCTGTGTTAAAATTACTATTCAAAACTGGAATTTGCAAGTGTTCACTCTCACAATAATTGGTATTAGGAAAACAAGAAAGGTAAATAAGGTGTTCTCTTGCAAAAACAGATAACCAAGAAAGTGTCAAAGGGATTTAAATAGAGAAGAAATCTATGGACCACAATTTTTTGTTACATTGGTATTTATTGACATTACCACTAGGATTTACTTGCTAGATTTGTATAAAGTGACAGCAGATTTGGTAACTGTGAGTGTAGATTATTTTGAAAAAAGTACATAAATAAGGATATTTTGGGAAAAAACCCACAAACCACCAAGATGACAATCCCAATTGTATAAAATATGTCATTAATGTTAAGAAAAAAACGGGATAGTTTCTTTAATTGTAGCTATATGAGGACAAATATCAATGAAGGAACAGATACCTACTTGCCTTTTACTGATTTGTCACACTCTCCCTCCAGTTCACTAGAAAAAGTCATTAATTGTTATTCGTAGCTATTGTTCATTAATATTCCTTTATGTATCCATTAACTGAATCTAGCAAGTAATGCAATCTCTAATAAAATAAATAAATATTTCCTGCTTTTAAATAGGGGCCATATATTTCAGAAAATGGCTATTTTTTTTCAGCCTGAGTCTGTGTTTATCAGTAATTACTTAAACAGCATAATTCAAGAGTTTTATGTTGTTAAGCTAAATCCTAGTGCTGAAAACATCAGTGGAGTTGCATAATATGTGTGATAAGTATTTCCCTGAGAATTATTACAGAACACAAGGAGGTCCTTCCTCTTTTACTTGGTTTTTTTAGGAATTTCAGTAAGGTCCCCTTAACTTTGTAGAGAGAGAAGAAAGTTGAGTCACAGCACCAGATAAGGAGGCCTTCAAGTTTATAGAGCAGATTTCATTCCTTCCTAGCTAGACAGCTAATGTGAAGAGTGATTGCCATCTATAAAACCTCTAATCTGCCCCACCAAGATAAATAAAATGGGGAGCAATCAAAATTTTCAGGATACCCTTCACACTGTATCACCCATGGCCAAATTACCTGTTTTCACGAGATTAAACCACACTTTAGTATATTTCTGAAAGGATGTGATAGAAACACACTGCACAGGCAGGGTACGAGGCACTGGTATTTTAGACTTCTATAGAGTAAATCTTTAAACTGACATTTTTTCCCTGTCAGACGAAGGAAACGATGAACCAAGAAATGTGTCTCTGCAATGTGCCAGAGGATGATCCCAAGGGGGAGAAGTATTAGTAGGAAAAGGAGTTTTGCCTTAGTTTCTTAGGTATCTACAAGTAGCATTGCTAGAGGACAATTTCATGGCCCTGTGAAGAAACCTGAGTGGAAAACTCATGTCACAATTAGCAGCAGAGGTTCTGTGAATTGCTCAAGTTGTGTACATATAAAAATCACAGTATTAGCTTTCTCAGTTCCAAGAGTCCAATGTCACCCCGTTGAGTCTCCTTAAAAATATGCAAAAGCACATTACTATCCCATATGAATTACTACCTGTTCCCCACAGGAGCTCACTGCCACATGCTGTGTCCCTTCCCCACCAGTTAGCATGCAGGAATTGCAGCCCTTGGAGAGGCAGCTGTGATTTTCAGTAGTTCTCTGATGAGCTCTCTATTGCCTGCCTGAAACAAAACTTTTCACAGAGCCCTTCACAGAGCCCTTTCACTAACAGATCCTGGCTGAGCATTTAGGAGAAATTCAACTTGAGAACATCCTCAGTGGTAGCTTCCAACCCTTGAACTTGCTCCAGTGGCCCCTAAAGGCCTGCAGAATGTGTCACTGACATGCTCCAACAGCAAGAGTCTGAAGGTACTGATCATGACAGGGAGCCACGTGCTGGAGGAAAGGTACAGGAGGAGCTTTGCTTCAATGAGACAGAGTGAGGACTTTTATAACAGACTCAGCAGCTTTCTTGCATCATTCCGTGCTGGTTTGTTTTGGGTTTTTTTTAAGTTTACTTTGAGGGAAGATGGAGAGTTTCTATGCAGTAAAAGTAACACATTAAAATGGCTGAAATGGTTTTATGAGTAGTTACCTGGCAGTTCTTCTTTTAGCGGGCTAGGCAAAGAGTCTGAAGGTTAGAGAAGAGGACAGAAAGAATGCTAACAGGAAAACTAACAATCCTATGAGTTTTACAGGACTTGGGCTGTAGTGATAGTGTGCACTGAGATATGCAGTACCTACCGAAAGTCATAGTCAATGGTTAGGAGTAGATAATATTTAACATTTATATAGTGTTACACAGCTTCAAAGAAGTCTGCAAACATAAATTAATTAATCCTCAGGATTTTAAGATCTCTATTTAGATAGGTAGATTCCTCTCAGAAAGTTCTGTGTAACACAGATGATTACGTCTACTTACAAAATAGGACAAACAACAGCAATAATATCACTGGCTTTGTGATTTAGTTAAGCACTGTTATCCCTCTTTTGCTGATGGAAAAGCTGAGGTTTAGCTATCAGAAAATTTCTGTGAGGCGTGTCAGTGAGAGAGCTGAAATTAAATTTTTGGAATGGCCTATCTCTTGACTCTTATTTTCTTCCTGCTAAGTAAATCTAAGGAACAATATAGTTTAGTGATGTGAGACAGACAAATAAATTTAAATTTAAAAGTTTGCACTTATGATATTTCCTTTCTCATAATATTTCCATCCCAATAGTGGAGTTTGGTGACATTTTTTTGAAACTAACCTCAAAAGTTATGTTGGGGTATGGGAGAAGATGTGGGAAAAATTTTCATCATAATATGGTCAGATTCTGACCACTGTCAAAGAACAGACCAGTTTTAAATGGCCCTAATAATTTATCTGTTTGGTGATTTTGAAAATTTCTTTCTTTATCTTCCATTGTTTCAAATATTCAAATACAGCTAACACATACATGTTCAATAAAGTCTGATTTAATGCAGAAATGTCCACTGGAGTCTGCAGAGATCCTGTAATAACACTGATCCCACTTAGGAGCTAACTCAGAGGCCTGATGATAATTAAAAATGTCAACATCATTAAATATTTCATTTCTCAAATATGAACGAAGAGGTTGAGTCTCATATTTGCATAATTTACATAACAGCCGTCTAATTTTGGTGATTGAATTGATGACACCTGGGATGTCTAAGCTTTTGGGTTTTTTTCTCTCTAGCCCACAAACTGTCATACCCAGAGAACTTCTCAAATCCTATCAGTGTATTGAAGTTCCACCAGGGGTATTGAAATCCAAAATATCTGAGAGAACACAATCTTATTGGGGTTGTTCACGTCATTTGTTTTAAGTATGATGGCAGCTGACCCGGATGGAGCACAGAGAGCTTTTCTCACTTGATTGTTCTCACTTGGCTCCTGCTAGGAAGATAAATGGCAATGTTGTCAGTCAAAAATACTTTAATATTAAGTTTTGTCTCTCAAGTAGGACCAAATGGTATTACAGCTTCGCATCAATTATCTTATTGCTACCTAGCTTTTAAGAGCTGTAAATTGTGTTTTCCAAAATGAACTCAGTTCCACAGAACCAACCATTAATATTGCAGCCTGGTAACTTCTTGTCTTACTTTAATTCATCTTTAATTTACAGAAAAATATCTCATTGGTAAACCAGAAATAGCCAAGGAGTACAACCAAGAAGACTCTTTATGGTATAGGTAACTAACTTAAATTGAACCTTTACCACATAATTTAAAATGCTGTATCTTTCAAGGTTTACACTATAAATGTTTTCTGGTGTTACCAGCTGGAGTTTTGGGGAGGGAGTTGGTTGAATTTTATTTTACATCAATATTGTAATCTGCAGACTGAGAATTTTGATATTAAGTACTAAATTGTTTTGTTAGAGTTGCTGTAAAGAATTTAAAAACACTATGGTCTAGGATAATAACTCATGGGAAATTCAGCTGTCATGGGACAAAAGCGGAGGTCTCCTCATGAATTAATAAATAGCTTAAATAGTAGGATTAAGTGATCAGCTTCAACAAAAGTAGAGGTTTAACAGCAGTCCCTCGGGGAGCTCTGCTGGGATATCTACCGCTCAACATAAATGATCTAGAAAAAGCAGGGAATAATGAGGTGACTAAGTGTTCTGAAGATACAAAATTGTTTAAAATAATAGTGATGAAAACTGACTGCCAAGAGTTGTGGTGGATTTCAAGGTACCAATCAACGGTGGGACAAGGAGCCAATGAACATCTCTGTTGACAGGAGTAACATAATGCACATGAAAGGGGGGAAAATCTCATTATGAATACAGAGGGATGGTCGCTAACCAAGCTGTTACCATTCAGAAGTGATATTTAATTGTCACTGCCCATAATCCTAGGAAAGCTTTACTAGCCCGACACTCACTGACAGGCGAAGGATAAGTAGAATAAGAAAAAGCAGCTAAGGGAAAGAAAAAGAGTAAAAGAGAACATCATTATGGCATCATGTACAGTCATGGCACAGTCATATCCTGAATTACAGATTCATTTCAGTCTTCTCAGCTAAAGAATGAGGACTGTCAAAAAAGGCAGGGCTAAAAAAAAAACCCCAAAAGTATGGATTGCTCTCAGTACTAAACAAACCCTGACATACTGGCTTGGAAAAGTGAACTCTTAGATATTTAAAATCATGAACAGAGAACAAAGAATGAATATTCTTTTTTTTTCATGACAAAATCAAGAAACCGAAAGTTAGTTGACAGAAACACTAATACCAAAATTCATACTTTTTTAGTATAATTGTGGAGTTTGTTTGCCATTTGTTACAATGCTTTGGATCTGCAATGGGCTTGAAACCAGACTAGCCCGCATCACGGAAAAGGGTCCCTGACAGGCTACTCTTACAGCGCTAAATTACAGCCTCCAGCTCAAATGCAGGGTGAGAAAAGGCAGAAGAAATAATGGGAGAGCTGCCACTCTATCCTTTCTCATGCATCAGAAGCAAAAAGATTGGCTAGATGAAAGTTTCAGTCAAAATGGTTTTATTATCTTGCATGGTTTCTTTCTAGTTAGAGCACTTCTGCTTCTCATCTGTGAAGTGGGGCTAAAAATAAAATACTGCTCTTACTTTAACATGTTAAGATTTGAGATTTCCTGTAATGTCCTTAAAGGTGCGTAAGGTACAGAAATGGCAGGTTTTGTTTGATTGCAAAAATACTCTGACATTTGCTTATGATTAAATGACTTTAAACATCTTCTAAATAGCTTGGAGACAGCTTCACCTAGTTATAGTGACTTCTAAGGAGAAATGACTTTGAGTAGAAATTGTATTGGCATGCCCATTCTACACTCCATCATTTTTGTTTATTGAGGTGAGGGCTGTTAATGTTCTCTTTGGGCCAGCCTCTGCCTACATATGCAGAAATCTATAAAATCACAATTAAACTGCATTTTAGTATAAATAAATGGCAAGCATTCTGCTATTCCCAGGACACTTTAACTCAAGCATTTTTCAGACTCCTGTTTCCCCTGTCTTAAGCACAGAGCTAATGGATGCCGATGACACACTCTCTGCCGCTGGAACAAATGCAGCATTTTCCACTGCCTCTTTTTGCAGCAACTGCTCAAATCTCTGCCTGGTGAGTTCTTTTCTAACTTGCCTGCTAATGAAGGAGGTGGAGAAAGAAGCCATCGTGCCTATTACTTAGCTTGCAAGCACCACTTTCAAGGGAGTGGTGCCTCGACCTGTGAAAGTAAGAGGTCCATATTCCCTCTAAAAGGTGATTGCTGCAGTCTTGTTCAGAGGTATTCATCTCTGCTAAACATTCTGCTAGTTCTGGAATTTACTCTCTAGGCAGCTTGAAGGCTACTGAACAAAGAGGTTTTCTAATACATCATAATTACACAACCACCTGTGCTGAACAACCTTGTACTGAGCTACCCAAATTTTTTTCAGCTGTTCACCAAAGCTCAGCACTCATCTGCAGTTTGGTAGTCTAATGGCTGAGCATAGGGTGCAGTGAAGTACAGAAGGGAATTCCGGATCAGAGACATTTAAAGAAAAGTACCCAGGTATACCTGTTCACATTATTGATTTTGATATAGTTTTACAAAAAACTTTGCAACATAAAGCTGCTTATTTTCAGTGTAAGGGAAAAACTAGAGCTAGACATAATGTCTTTTACAGGTGCTCTCTTCAGATTATGTAAAAGATTTAAGAGATTATTTGGTTGACTCAATATATGAATGCCACCCTGCAAAGTACTGTGTGCAAAATGTCTTTTTAAAGATTTTGTTTACTTTTCCAGATTGTTCAGGTGGCTTTTAGAGTCGTACAAATTTTAGAGCCTCCAAATCTCAAAGCTATTCTTTACCAAAGATATTCCTAATATCACATTCTTTTGTGAAGTCATCTCTAAAAATATAAATACTCAACACTGGATTTGAAAGTTCATCACAGTGATTTTTCAGAATGTATTGAACGATCCATTCTGTCTTCAGCAACCAAATAGAATCCATTTTTAGATGGGCAATAGCTCTTTCCTTATGTCTGAACTTCTTTCTAAAACTTGCTAAGAACAGCAACATCTTAACAAATTAGTATATTCTAAGTTCTTCTCATATCAATTATTACCTGGTATCATCAACATAGGCTAGTCAAACACTTGTAACAATATTAACACAGATGTATTTCTCTTCACACCAACCTAGAGCGTCTTTTTTTTTTTTTATTGTGGTTCAAATTGTTTGAAAATCTAAGCCTACTAATGAGTTTAAACATTGGGATTTTTTAAAGAACTGGATCTTTCAGTTCAGCATCACTGTAATTGTCTTTTAAGCACAGCAGCAGTACTGGAAGTCAAAATGTTCAAAATTCTCACAACATTACAGCAACAAAAAATCTATGTATTGACATGAAGTTTCTGACCTGAAGCTGGTGTGGAATTGAAGAGATTACTCTGAATCATGTTAGAATTTTTGTGAGAACATATATAAGAGAAATTATAAGAATAAAAGGAAACAGACCATCCTGCCCAGATTTCTCTCTACAGCCATGGATTCCTCCAGAATAAAAGGCCAAAACCAGAGTGATAATTTTCCAGGGTACTCTTACAACCTCCTACACCACAAAGGATTTCCAATGCTAAACTGGTCCCTTTGTACTTAGCATGCTTCATTTGATTTTTTTCACCCAGATTTTTCCAGGTTCTTTTTGAATCCATGAAAACATTTAGCATTACCTTTTAGAAAATTGTGTGTAATCACAAAGACTAGAGGTTTGGCTCAATTTTCTCTTACTTCTTAATCTGTTTAGTAAACAATCTGCCTACTACGAATCATGGGGATAGAGAACATCATTACAAAAACCCAAGCTGTTAAACCATGAGGCTGACAAGGGATTAATTCCTTAAAAATTGCTTAAGGCTTGCAGAGGATTTTAACAGTTTGGAATTAAAGACCGATGGCGTGGTTGCAGCTCAGCCACAATGTTCTTTGTCCCAGAATGTGACCAGTGCCCAACAAGCAGCAGTTAGAGAAGGGTACAAAGCTAAAGCAGAAGAAGTTTCCTTCTTTAAGGTTTTCTTCTAGAGCTTCAGATCTCACAGAAAGTTAATCTTCCCAATGATGTCAGAAAAAAAAACCAAAATATTTCTATCGTGTACTCACTGTACTGAACAAAGCCAGGATTTTTCATGCATGTGGAGGAAACAGAGGAAACACCCTTTCTCCTACTTGTTCTCACAACTGCTTTCAGTTTTAAGATCCTGCGTTCAGTTTGACTGTTCTCTGCACCCCTTACTTGTCATTGAAGGATTCAGTGACTGTTTTAGATGACTATATAGACACAAATCCTCCAGAGTATCTTTCATAATTCTCAAAAGCATGTTCTGAAAACGCACACCTATTCAGGCATAAAGTCAGGAATAAATAACATCAGTCACAACACTATCCAACAATAAGACAATGCTCAAAATTGGAATACATGGATTTGTTTTGTTGGGGTTTCTTGAAAATACAAGTCTACAACCAAAAGTGTTATGATTTCAAGCGCATATTTGCAAAGTAAAAAATTACTGTGCATTAGAAATTTTATGGCATTCACCTAAAAATTATGTTATTTAAAAATTAACATATTTTAAAATTACCAAATTTATCTGATTTTTTTTTATTATTTTAAATGTGTTTTGTTTACTTATTTTAATCTCATATTAGCTACTTAGCATCACATGGAAAACACATTTTTCTTCTGGTAGAATTGTAGTCCAAGTATTCGATTTCCACTTTCACATTAATCTGTAGTAAGATAGCTACACCTGTGAACTTCCACTTGAGTTAGTTTGTATTTTTTCCTTTAGATGCTAAACCTCTTTAAGCACAGTTCTCCTTGCAAATTTACTCTTCCTCTCAGCTTGCTACTATTTGACTCTCAAATTGAGTAAGTTTGAAGAATCTGCATATGGTGTAAAAAACTTGATGATTAATATTTAATCCAGAATCATTAATAGCATTCAGAAACAGAAATATTCTTCAATTTTATAACTCTGAAAGTGAGATATTTCCAGTATCATTAAGTAATTTTCTTACCTTAACCTTCACTATGAATTATCTTATGTCAGTACTTATGTCAGTACTTATCAGCTTATGTCAGCATTACAAGCACACATAATACACTAAAGAAATGATATTTCCTTATGACAGTAAAAATTTGTGTTTTGGGGGTTGGAAGGGTATTGTTTGTTTGTTTTTAATCAATGACATAACTAATAGCTCGAGAAAGATCTGTCAAGATCTGTTTGTCACTTCAGTTCATCAGCTTGGGTTTGACTGGAAGGTAGTTATTGAAATAAGCATCTCCTTTCATTTAGAGAGTATCCAAAAGTTAATTCACGTGTAACCTGTAGTTAGGTTATAAAAGATGCTTGTGGTCACATCAGAGTAAGATTTTCTGAGTAAGAAAGCTTCATTTCGTCTCTGATAGCTGTCTAGGTTTTAGGGACAGGCACTTTGTGCTGCTTTTCTGTGCGGAAAAAATAAAATTATTTGTTAAGGACAACACCAGAATTAACTCATGTATGTGATACACTGAAATTTTCAAATGGAAGAAGCCATAAAAAAATGAAGATGTCATAGATATAAGAACACTTGTGGATGTTGTTTCCTCTTTGATTTTAAATAGTCTTTCTAATCTGACTGAAGGGAAGTGATCATGCTTTGAGCAGCAGATGGGAAAAGACAGACAATAGTATTTCGGAGCAGTACAGCTTGTGCTGCGTGCTTGCAGCACAGCTTGTTCCACAGCACTGGGGGCAAATAGTTCTACATCTAAAAGCTCTTCAGCCCTTTTGGGGCAATGTGCCAGATCTCCCAGAAAAAAAGATTGCCTAGGAAGAGATATACTGGTGTGTGGGGGCAGCAGACACAGGTCAAGTAGTCAAAGATGAGGAGGAAATCTGGATGACTTAACTCTTCTGTAGTTAGAATAACCCAAAGACACCAGCTAACTACTCTCTGGTAATTTATATTTATAAATTTTGTCAAAACAAAACATTTCTGACCCCCGTGAAAACAGAAAAATGTTAAAAATAATACAAATGTAACCACAGGGTTACAAAATTGAAGAAGTCGGTGAAAAAATTGTATCACGAGTTTTCTGCCCATAAAAATATCCTTTGATCTAATTGTCTTCTGAATCACCAACATGGGCTTATATTTAGCAACAATTTTACAAAATATATCACGCTTTAAAATCTCAAATTTCATACCAACAGACCTTGACTAGCAAAAATTAAAGTACTAAAGGGAACAGATAGTATGTACTTAACTTGGAGTCTATTATAACTTGACAGACATTTCTCTAAGACAGATATATTAAACACAAACTTAGATTCATTTCTCATGAGGACATAGACACAATATTAAATAATTTGATCTCATTAAAAGCACTATGCCACAATAAAAATATGTACCCACATCATATTTCAAAAGGTAACAAAATCCTCCTTGCAGAGTCTGCTCTGAAACTACAAGAAATTTAGTAACTTAAATTTTTTATACCTATCCTTGCTGAATCATTGTTAAACCATTGCTTACTCTTATTAAAGGGTTCAAACATATTCTGACTCCAACACACTTTCTCCACAGTGCCATTCGAGGTCTTAACACACTAATTTATGACATTTCTCTAAGCAATGCTTAGGCAAGGGGAATTAAAGCTAAGAGAAGTCATCCTCTCATAAGATGCTTTTGAGGAGACTGAAGAACTGGAGGAAATCACATGCAGGGCTGTCTAGGAAAAACAGGAAAGCTGTTTCTTTTAAGTAAAATTAAGCCAACAAGCTAAGTTTAACAATTTTGCACCAGTCAAATTTTCTATCGAGAGTCCTCGTATTTAAACCAGTAGAATTAAACAGTGCAATTAACAACCTGTTAAATATAGGCTGCCTTTTCAGTGGCCTTTAATTGATCAACACATTTGACATACAGATTATCCTGAGTTGGAAGGAACCCATCAGGATCACTTGAGTCCAGCTCCTGGCCCTGCACAGGACACCCCAAGAGTCACACCATGTGCCTGAGAGCACTGTCCAAACACTTCTTGACCACTGCCCTGGAGAGCCTGTTCAGTGCCCAACCACCCTTTGGGTGAAGAACCTTTTCCTGATATCCATCCTAAACCTGCCCTGACACAGCCTCATGCCATTGCTTATGTAACCAGGTTGCAGAACAAGTAATTTTAGAAAGGGTATATTTTTATGAAACAGCTATACCCTTTTTTTTCTTTTTAACTGTTATACAAATGTAATGTATCTGACAAAAAACTTGGGAAAAATTCCATCTGTACAACAACATTAAGTGCTCCTATATTTCTAAAGTGTGCATTATAAATATTAAAGTTATAATTCCTTTATTAATTGCTGTTAAATTATTACAAATTAATAAACAACTATTTTTTAATTATTCTCATTAGTAACTAAAGCATTAAATATTAATAAAATCCTGGTTTGCTTCTTTTCCACACCTTTGCAAGACTATCACAGTGGAATAATTGCTTGCAAAGGACCCAATTACAAGTTCCAAATCAGATGCAATGATTGTGAGGAAACATCAAATAGCATATGTTTGCATTTCTTACATTCAAATTCGTAAAAATAATAAACATTTGGATTTTTAAAAAATTATTCTGAAATACCTAATTAATATATACTGGGTTTAATTAATATATACTGGGTTTCACTCATGGAGTTCAAAACACTGAGGAAAACATAACTGCCTTTCTAGAAGTGAGAAAAGTGTGGGATGGCATAGGAAGGAGATACTGAACAGCACCCATAGCTTGGGAGGAGAAACAACCAAATATAACCATGAGGGCTGGTTCAGAATTTTGTACTTCAGAGCATATCACCTCTTCCAGTGAAGTACTATTTCCTTTTCAAAGGAAGATTTGTGGTATGGGATCTGCATCGTATCTTACTGAACTGTGACTCTGGTTCAAATCAAACATTAGTTAAAAGAGACTGTGTTGTACTGTAAGGAGCTAAAAATGCAATTTTCAGTTTTGAGGGGGTTTTTGTGGTTGCTGTTTGGGTGTTTAAAGGTCTAAAATTTCATTAGAAACAAATACGTGTTTTAGTGACTGAGATAGTTCTGCCTTCAGTTACAGCAAAGGAAAAGCTCTGCAAACTGGAATTTAGGATGAATAAGTTTGTAACCAATGACATTTAAATCTCTCGTGAGTGAATGGTATCTCTAGCAGTTAATAAGGGGTAGATCTTGGAGAAAGCCTGATAGTAATAAGTAAAACTTAATGACAAAAGTTATGGATTTGGTTCCTATACCTGTATTTTGGTATCACAGTCACAATAAATTTAATTTAAAATTCTTTACCAAATGACCTGCAAAGCACAGTTTGGTGTATTCTGCTTCAGTGAACAAAAAGGTGAAAAATAGTTACAAAATGAATGAATCAGCTAGACTTATCTTTCCTATAACTCTAAGCACAATAACAGCCATTATAGCCCTTCATTAACACATTAATATTACTTGTTTTATGTATCACTAGATAAAAATATTACTTGTTTTATATTGTTTTGTTAGTGCAATGTTTATTCCCTATATCTTGAGTTACAAAATATAAATGTTTTTCAGCAGTACATTGTATTTATCTACGCAGTAGAGGCATTTTATTGAAAGCATATATATAGGCTTTATTTCTTTTGTTGGTTATGGCTTTAGAAATAGTTGATATAAAACTTGGAACCTGAATTTTAGGTGCACATGCTAGCCCTTTCATTACTTTTCTTTCTAGTTCAACACTTTCACTTGTTCAATGTACTACAGGAGACAGATGAAATTATACCACACAAAGGTAAAAAGGAAAGGAAGAATATTAAAATTAATTAAGCAACAATTTATTGTCTGTTAAAGTAGACACAAATGGGAATATTTTATTTCAAAGCAAAGTTTAAATTTATTTGCAAAGAGTTTCAGTCATTCAATAGCAGGAAATTAACACAGAGGGAACCTGAAAGCACCTCTGAAGACTTAAACTGTTCTTTCTGCCAAACAATCCTGCGTTTCTAGCACACTTGAAAATTGTCTTGCTGAAGTTCATAAGGAATCACGGGATGAAAATGTAAACCCTCAAGTGTGCCAGACACACTAAGTAAAGCTGTAATGACTGACTGTATTTTCAAACTAAGTTTGTTTCTTTAGCCCTTACAACTTAAACCTACTAGAGGTATGTAATTTCATAGAAGTGAAGTCCAAAAAAATTTCAGTTGGGCAATTAGATTCATACAGAATATTATTTACCTCTATTGAAATATATTGACCCTCTGCAGTTTAGCTTCTCATATACTTTGGCTGATTCAGGAATAAGCACAATTTATCACTCATGATTAAGATTTTCACAGCTGTTGAGGAGATTTAGTCACATTTACTTCCCTTTCTTTGAGATGTATGTCTGAAGTTCCTTAAATAGCATTAAAATCAATTTAAAATTCTATCAATACTTAATTTATACATATGCAATAGTCCAAACAAGAAAATGCAAATAGATGAAAATATCACACTCATTTGCACTTTCTTTTGTACACACCCATTCTTCGTCTATACAATTGAATTTATTTTATGGTATAAAGGTTAGGTACTATCTACTGTAATATAATTAGATTCCTGAATAGCTGGGTTATTTTTCAAACAAATCTCTTAATGATATGCACAAAGCTAGCATAAACGCTTATTGTGTTATTGAAGGGATGTTCAGGGAGCTGATTCTCCCCCTCTACTCAGCCCTGGTGAGCCTGCACCTCAAGTGTTGTGTTCAGTTCTGGTCTCCACAGCACAAGAAAGACAAGGAGCTACTGGAGCAGGTCCAGAGGAGGCCAAAAAAATTATTAAGGACTGGAGTATCTCTCTTATGATGAGAAACTGTGGGAGCTGTGCCTGTTCAGTCTGGAGAAGAGAAGCCTGAGAGAGGACCTCATCAATGCACATAAATATCTCAAAGGCAGGTGTCAAGAGGATGGTGCCAGACTTTTAGGTGGTGCCCAGCAGCAGGACAGGGAGTAACAGCCATAAAATAAAACACAAGATGTTTCACCTCAACACAAGGAAGAACTTCTTTACATTGAGAGTGGGAGAGCACTGGAAGGGGCTGCACAGGGAAGTCATGGGGTCTTGCGCTCTGGAGATGTTCGAATCCACCGGGACACGTTCCTGTGTCACCTGCTCGAGGTGACTCTGCCTGGGCAGAGAGGTTGGGCTGGATGACCTCCAGAGGCCCCATCCAACCCCAACTCTTCTCTGACTCAGCTTGTGAGTTGAAGTGAAACAAAGATGGAGCCTATTGGGAAGGCACAAGCCAGAGTCTGCAAAATCAGCAGTTTATCTACCCGGCGTGTAGCTCTGAGGCCTCAGGTACCACTGTATTACAATTGCATGTTTGGAGTACTGACGTGTGAATTACTCTGCACAGATCATCGTCACAACAAAGTGGGGTTTGACTATCATGTGGATAAGTGGCATCTGTAGTAAAATCAATAAGAGCACAGTGAGTTTCATTTTACATGAGGTGTTTTTGCAGTGCTATCAGCAATTGTTTAAGGACTACGGTTTCCAGAAGGGCCACTTACAGGAAGGACAACAAGCTACGCTGTCGTGAACAAAGAGAGAGTGCATTTGACTTTCCAACTCAACAGCAATTTTTCTAATGAATTATTCTATATGGGAAACAATGAAATCACACTAAATGAAGAGAAATGAACAGAAAATAACATGACTTGCAATCTGCTGTTGCAAAACAAAAAATACGACTGATCAAGTATATATAATTTTACATGTCAGTGGCATGTACTCTAGCTATATACACAAAATATGTGTAAATTTATAATGTTCAAATTTATTATAAATTAGTCTAATAATGTTTTACTTGTTCTTCATATATTTTCACAGTTAAAAAAATTAAGCTTATCTCTCACCAGAATAAAGTCAAGACATTTTCACAAAGAAAATTTGCGGAGAATCTCATACTAAATTAATTTCAAATTTAGCATATCACCAAAAATATTTGCACCAAAACAGTGATGTTCATTTTTCGTAACTTTAACAATAAACATAAAATGTACAGTTTAAGCTACTTGGCCAGAATTCAGGTTTTCAGCAGAAACACTGCGTTTGCACAACTCTCCCCACCCTTCAGAACTGAAGAAACACCTTTCTCCTCTGATTAAAAAAGAAACGCAAATCAAGCCATTTTACTTCTTACACAAGTTTTACTTCTTAAGATTCCTTATTTATATTTTTCCTCATCGGTAATTTCAGGGACATTCTTCAAATTCAAATTATTGTAAGACTGGCTTTATAGGTCATTAAAAATAATATCTCTGAAAAAATTGTTTCTGGACCTCTCAGATAAGCCATAGGAATCAATGATTCTCCCTGTAAGTATGGACTGTGCTACTGGATCCTCATTTTTATACATGTCTTCAATTCTCACTTTCCGAGTTTCCGTTAATGAGCCAAGAGTCATCATGTTAGCCAGAAAATTGAGTTACTTTTCATGCATTGCTTTGAAATCTCTGAAAGTACAATCATAGACTGATATTATATAAAAGTTTGGAGAGTTAAATCTGCCCATTTCTTGAGGCCATCCTTGCATTCCAGTTTAGTTTTAGTTTCCAGGTATTACTGCTTCTGGATGCCTGAATGACTATAGAAATTCTCTTTTTTTAACATTGTTTCAAACATTTTTCTTTTTCCTAAATTAATTGACGATGAAATGACCATGGGTGTGCAAAGCTACGTTTTAAGAAAACAATAAAAGTGAAACTACAATAATAATCCTACAACAAATTTCCAATCAATAAACCACTTTTCTTCCAAGTAAGCATTAGCACTAAACTGGCACAGCCTTTATAGTTTTTTATTATAGCTATAACCCTTTTAACTAAGGCTTATTATTTGTCCTTAGTTGACCATTTCTTCCTCCACGTCAGTAGAGACAACTTTTTATTGTGACCAGAAAATAGTCACAATAGTCACTGAATAGGAGAAGCTTTAGATACAGTTTTGTTTCATTTAAAAATACTCAGCTTTTCAGTTTAACAGATTCACTAGTATAATTGTCATAACAGGAAAAAAACCTCAAAAACTGACAGGCATGGGGCATCGGCCACCTCTCTCTCCTGGAAGCCTGTTCCAGTGTTTGACTATTTTCTCTCTAAATAAATGTTTCCTCTTGTCCAGTCTGAGCCTCCCCTGAAGCAACTTTGAACTATTCCCACCTAAGGCTTCTAATACAGAATGTATGAGGAGACACTGAAATTGGAATTTTTCTCTGCATGGTTGATTGAGTATCAATAGGGTTTGGGAAGGGGAGGGAGTGGTGGTGACATTTTTGGGGGGAGGTTATTCTTTGTTTTTAAAAAGGTGTCCATTAACAAAATTGTAGGGCAGATTTACTTGGCCTGGAATAAATGTGAAGGGATAGCATTGCTGTGAACAGGACTTTTAGCTAGCAGATACTATTTGTCTTTTGAACATGTGTTCAGTTAAACAAAAAGTAGAAGGTGGATGATGATGTGTCCTTGGTGTTATTCAATAACGTTATTTCTGGCCTGTAGTACATTAAAATAAAAAAGGCAAACAACAACAAGGAACATGTCAGCCTTTTTCATAACAGTGACCTTTTTTCCTGTGTGGGCCAATTGCCCTATTTTCCCCTCTCTGTCCTTCCCCAAAGGGGATACTATGAAAGAAATCATGATACTATAATTTCATTCCAAGAGTGCTTTTTTTTTAGCACTTCTATGTGATTAGCCTAAGGGGTGTTTTCACACATGCCATGAAAGGCAAATGCTACAAGGACAATAACAAAAATACTGCTAATGTTGAGGATTTCATTTCCTTCATCTTAAAAGACAAATCTCCTACCCAAACAGCAGTCATGTATCCATACACCATTCTGCAAAGCCCCACAATAGTAATTTGAAAAATCCACAAAAAATGTTGTGCTAAAAGGATGCAGTTCTATGCCATATTATTTACATCCCCCAATCAATTATAAGTAATAGAAAAGAACTAAAAGAGCAACAGAAATCTTAAGCTGTCTAAATGTTAAACCTGCATATTTTTTCCTAGAAAATATAAATGGACATATATTTTACTATCCCATGCTACGGCAGATGTGATTTCCCATAAGTAACACTGCTTTTCAGTTTTTCTTACTTAAAAATTAAAAAGATAAATATATATTTCCTCTACTGAGCTGCTATTAAAAAAAATAACCACCCAAATAACAGCTATTCATGTTAATCTGAGTCTTTGTTCTTATCATTTATTTATGAAAGAATCCATAATCATGTCATTCTCTAGCTGGATTTTATAACTTGTTTCCAAGTTTTTATTTTGAGATACAAATAAAGACATAGTTATGAGAAACCTAACAGAAACTGCAATGTCTTCCACAACTACCAATTTGCCAAAATAACTATGTAAATCTCAAGAGGTGTCCACATTTCACTATCAAAATCAAAGCAAATTTTTGATTCAAATTTTTGATTTCAAGGAAATTTTTATTTGGTTTTTAATTATAAGCAAAACATTTATCTTTTTTTGAAGATTTGAGCTTGTTTTCGAACAGGACAAGGCTGGTGTAGGCAACAGGCTCTAATTCTCTGAATTCAGGATCCTTTGAGAGAAAGAGCAGTAAATATAGAAATACCATTGTTTTGCTGTACTTCAGCCCAAAAATTCTGTAACAGCATGACCACATCTGTTTTTCATGACTGAACCTGTTTTCAGTGAGGTCCATACTTAAATATCCTCACGCTACTCTATGGAAAAGAGAAATGGAATTTAAAGGTGCGCCTGGAATTCAGGATGCTCACCTTCTTGGAAGTATGGAATTTATTATTTATTATCATTATTTATTTGATATTCCATTAAATAATGGGAAGAAAGCCTGACAGCATAACTAATCACATATTATGCAACATAGAAAAAATGGATACAGAGATATACACCTTGCTAAGGGTACCTCCCGAGTCATTCTCCAATCCATTATGGCTTTACAGTTCCATCATGAGGAAGGGAGTCACTAATTGGCTTTACCTTTACAGGGCATCATGAGGAAAAGAGTCACTGTTGCTGGCTCTGGGGGAACACACTGAGTGATATTCCTTGGCTAAAGCAGGGAGTAAATGCCCAAGATATTTCAAGTGTACAAAGCAACGAGAACTTTCCAGGAGTAAATCGTGGTTCAAATGATCTATGCCGCATTTTAGCCTTTGTATTAAGGTTAGAGGAGGTGTGTTCAATTATTAGAATTTTATTCCAGAAAGCTGGAGTGCATCAGTCAGCTAGTAAAAAAACATGGGTAAAAGTCCCTGTATATTCCGAAATCTACATAGCTGAAAGTAAAATTTTCATTATAGAATTAAGAAGAATGATAATAGTGGGCTCAAAAGACACAGTCTTTCTCCACAAAACTGTCCCAAAAATTTCACCAAAATAAGAGAACCTTCATGATATTTAAAGATTATTAAAAGAATTTTTCTATTAGTGTTAAGCATTGGAAAATTTTGAAATAGTCCCTTTTTTGGATGCTGTCCATGGAAAAGAAAGTGGAACAAATATTTTAGAAGCAACAAGCCTGTAGGAACTTGCATGAGCTCCTGGATCTATAATCATATATATATATATGTATAAGTTATAACAAGTTCTAGCAAAGTTCTAGCAAAAACCTGAAGGAATCTCCTCAGAGGAGAAAAAATCCCAGAGACAGAATTAATTTAACACACAGTGACAAAAACACTTCATATAGTTCATATAAAAACACTTCAATAGGTGCAGGCTTTTCAGTTAATACGAATGCAGAAGTCTTGGATTTAGATGCCTATTCCCAAAACATGCTTATAAGAACTTTCAGGCTCAACAAGGACCATGATCCATTCACAGCAACTGCTACCCTGTTATATACTCACTTTAACTGCTGTAAAGAACTCACTACACAGCAACAGACTAGGCATAAACTCTCCATTAATTCCACACCTCAAAGCTAGAAACAGTTTCATGCCTCTCTTCCCCCTCTTCTTTCCACTGAGTGGAAAGGCAAACTACAGTAACTGCAATGATAAATTATTTTTTGTTGTGCTCTCTGCACTAAATCTTTTAAAATGCTAGAGTTCTGAGGCCCTTGCTGTCTCTTGCCATGCAGACCAAATTAACAAATTTCCTTCCTTAAAAGCTGCTATCATAGCCACAGTCTGACCTTGGAAACTAAATGAACAAAATACTCATTAAAAAATGAGCTTCCTACAAGGGTCATTCATTTTTACTGTAATCTTGCTATCATATTGGAACTGACAAAGTTGCCTGACTTTAGATTGCCTGTCCTGTTAATGCTCAACCTCTTGTAAACAATTATGAAACTTAATATTATTAATGAATTTATATACTTAATGTAGGTTTGATATCAGCATTGCAGTTCCATTAGGAAGTCCTCAAAAAACCCCTTTTCTAGAAAAACTGGCATAAAAAATATGAACACTCCTGAAGTGTGAGGACCTGTTTTTAAGTCAGACTGCTATCAAACTGCTGAAGGATAGCTCCCATAATAAATTCCCATCTAAATCCATGCTGACATTTTTAAAATTGAATGCCACAAATTCACCTAAAAAAATTAATGTGTTATTCATTAACCTAGGTATCAACAAGCAATAATTTAAAAAAAAAAATTAGGAGCTTCAGTAGAACTTCTGTCAGTTTCTGAGCTCTCTGCAGTCCTAATGATAGAGGGGAAAAAAATTGAAAGACATTCTGTCTAACCATGAAGCAATTTGATCTAATATAGAAGTGCTTGGGTACAACTGAAGAACAATTCCATTCATCCTGCTAATAGAAACAGACTAGATTTTCATCCATATCTGAGGTAAGGACATGAAATAGATGAAAAAAATCTTAGAGAAGGTCATAGTCATGAACAGAGAATAAAGCAAAACTGCTGTCTTCTGAGGGCTGAGGTTTTCAATAATAACGAAAAACGGGCAGCTGGACTGGTGCTATGAGATACAAAAGGTTTTTTGGGGATAGCATTTAAAACTGGGGAATAAAAGTGTGAAAGCAAAAGTTTGCTGAATACTGATTTAAAAGAAACTGATTACTTTCATTGTTACCTCAAGACTCTCTACCCACAACACATCCAGTATTGAGTGAAGCAAGAATGTTTACCATAGGAGCCATTATTTCACAAACTCTTCTAAAAAAAAAAAAACCCCGAAGGATCCAATATTCAGCCATTCAGGTGTGCTGGGAAGAATTTATCCCTTTCTCATATGAAATAAGAGGAGGGTCTAGAGCTGTCTAGATAATTTCTTTCTGTGTTTTCAAAAAACCACCAGCTGCAATTTTGTGGTGGCTGTGTCCTCTTGCAAGTGTGATATCCCACTGGTCAGTAAGAAAAGTCAGTTACAGAATAGAATCTAAACTAGCACAGGAAAGATAAAGAGCGAGCTTTGAATTTTATATATCAATAGATGCTAGAGTCAGAGGAGAAAAAAATAAAGAAAGTGGGCAAGGACAAAGTGAAATAATACAGAATTGGATTATAGAAAAGACAGAAGTGAATAGAACACAATTATTTTGTTGAAAGAAAGCTGAAGAAGTTTTATTCACAATAAGTAAACAACATACAGGAAGAGGTGACAAAGAGGATATGGAAGTCCTTGATGAGAAAGAAAAAAAATAAGTTGTGAGAATAAAGAAACAGCATGTCTTTTGCCATCTCATTTCTTGAGGACATTTTATACTATCAGTTTACATCTTCTGCTGCATATTTTTCCTTCAAATACAAAGCCCTGAATTAAAGAAGAATGATATTTCAATGCTTAAATTATTCATATTCAAGGTGAAGAGAGGATAAATACAATAGGTGTGGGTGATATTTTGGTTGAGAGATGATAAAAAGAACTTAGAACAAACAGCCCTAATTCAGCGTATCTGGTAGGCACATATTTATTAAATTCTTTCACAATCCAAGAAAACTCTTCCATATTTATTTATAATTGCTGCATGATTTATGTATGTTTGTACATACTTCAGGAAGTTCAGAATGAAGTTTGAATTCTTAAATGATGTAGACACTTAAGCCTCTGATGGGTTTGACACTTCTAGATTTACAAGGATGTCTATAAAAATTACAGAAATGAGACAAAACTTAGAAGCACAGAAAATGAGGAAATGAAGGGAGCTACATTTGGCCTGTGCCACACAGACAGAGGTGCCAACTTTGTTTCTTTTTATAATGTATAACTAACCAATATTTAAATAATGATATTATAATACCATCTGCAATTCATGACTTTACTTGAGCCTTTAGAACCTTCAGCGTCTGCTAGAACGATGTTACACAATTTGGCCTTTGTCTGATAACTGAAAAAAAATATTTGCAGGATCACAAAGTAAAGGAAGGGGGAAAAAAGTACAATAAGGAAACTGCAAGCTAAGCCATTTGACAAAAGTAGCCACACTAAGTATTTGGAATATATTATTTTAGGAGAAAATCCACACCTACACACTGGATTCCAAAAATCTGTGTTTGCAGCCAGGCTTCTAATAATTATAAAAGAAATGCTCATAAAAATGACAACAGTATCCAACAAATGACACAGAAGACTGATGGCATTCCTAAATTGCCAATAACTTCCGTATCCTAAATCATGCATAGGATATGCTGCCTTGCACAAGCTGTCTGATAACTTTTTAGGGAATGACAACTTTATTACTTTTTAATAATATTGATTCTTACTATTTTGCTTCACTTTGAATAAATCTGATCTGCAATAGCAAAATATACTTCTCATAGAGGTTGAGCTGGTGCCAATGGACTTTTCTATAGCCAGGTAGAGCAGGGACAGCCTGGAAACTGATACAGCCCATCTGTGAGGGGGACTGGCTACTCAAACACATGTCAAAAAGGAGTAACCAGGAGAACAAGAATCAGCTGCTGTCAGGAAACCACCAATCCTCAGCTAGTCTTTATTAAACATGCCAGGTCAAAGTTTAGACCTAGTAAAAGAGTGCTGATCAGAAAAAAAGGACATTCACTATTAACTTAGTTTTCAATAAGTAAAGGACTTGCAGAGCTCAGTAACACATGAAAGTTTGTGAAAATTAGGATCGGGACATGGCAGACAGATTGATTTTCATGTACAGAACATATGTCATGTTCTTATCATTGCATATCATCTCCAAAACTGGACACTGGGGGCATGAGTATCATGCATAAATAGTGGTGATTTTTTTCCCCCTCCCATTTAAAAATAAGTAAATTCTTCTGCCTCAAAGGAAATTGAATAGGAAGTTTTAAGCAGAAAAACGGAAACAAAAATTATTACGGCGACATCTATAGTACATACCATATCTAAAACACACAACTAAATCATGAACGCAGAAAACAACTCCAAATTAATATTATTCATCAAGTTATCAGCCCAAGACAACTTTGAGTGTGTTTGGCACAGACTTGGATAAAGCTATCTTAACTGCTTTAGGACAATATTTACATCTAGGAGTACCTTGTCCAGAGCTGATTCAAACAAACCTCCAGGACATTTTAATGACTGTTAATCAGCTATTATGGGACATTTGCAATCAGGGGATTTTTCTGTATTCAAAAAAGTTGGGATAAAACCATCATGTGCTAAGATAAAATGCATAACTTTGGTGTGTTAAATCCCTGTGTGCAAGTAGTAACTAGAAAGTAATTTAGTTCATGATGCACACATTTGTTCATTTGTCTCAACTTTCCCACATTTCAGATTGTACTGCTTACTGAACAGGTAAAAGGAAATAATCTCTATTATCATAAACAGATTTTTAAGGCAAAGCAGTCTAAAACTTTCTCTTAATGAAGAGAAAAGTTTGCAATTTATCGCATATCTGTGATATGTGTTCTGGGATTTCACAAGAGGAACTGTGAAACAGAAATCACCACATTTATAAATTCATTTGATATTACTAGCAGAAGAAGGCAAGAAACCTATTAAAAACTTATCTTAACCTTTTTTTAAAAAAAATATAATTTCTGAACATTTTGTCCCTGTAAGCCGTCAAAACATGGTTTGGGGGGGAATAACAAAAAAAACCCAAATGGGTGGGGGCAAGGGGGACATGTAGTTTAAGGAAAAATATTAGAAACTTAGGCCTTTACTCTGTTTCACTCTGTGGAAACCAGTTGTTTCAGACTGGATCTGCAAATGTATTTAAAAATTAAATATCTCAGATAAGGATAAAAGGAACTAGGCGTTTTTTGCCTATATAACCTCTTCTAAATTGAATGTATGTTATAATCTAAAGCGAAATTCCTCCAGCTCTTTACAGAAGTTCAGCCATTTTCAAACACTTTGGTAGATAAACGCAGAATTAGAAATAGAAAATCAAAAGCCTAACTTTTACACAAAAGAAAAAACATTCAGGAAGGTGGGGAATGAATTCAACTTCATTCTTCACATTGTATTTATGAATGATACTGATATGTTATATACTTGACAAATAAAAGGAAGGGAGAAGAAAAGAGGGGGGAAAGAAAGAAGCAGAGTAAATTCTAAGGAAGCCCTAATGTTTAAAAGCCATAAATCAGCTAGAGATCCATTGGTTCTGTGCAGAACCCATCACGTGCCCCTCCACAATCTCTGGACTGATTTAAGAGTTAGATAACAGCTTGATATTTCACCCCACCAGTGCAGAGTCTTAGGCTGCAAAAATTCTTCTATTCCCTGAAGTCATTAGATATGTCATATTTAAACCCCACTGCAAACCCATCCACTGTTCTTCCCTGTAACAGCTGTAATAGAAAACAGAGAAGGTACATAACTCTAATTGTAAGGGGAAATGGGCTTTAGGTCACTAATTCCTTTGAGTTTTTCCACAGTATTAGTATGTTAAACAAACTTGTACTAACTAAATCAAACAAAACTCTTAAATTGTATAGACATAGGCCACATCTTCTATTTCAAGCACTGGCACTTCAACAGTTTGTCTTAAGCCAAAGCCAATGAAGATAAGAGCAAAGAAGCAAAGTCTGACGAGTTGCAAGTCTTGCAATATGAGGGGTTTTCTTACTTTTAAAGCATTTTTTTAAAGATCTATTTCCAGAAACCACTCTTAACTCAAAGTGTCTCACCCCTTCCATGGCACTGTTTTACTGTGGACCCCAGCTACATGTGAGTGATTAGAGACCAACACTGCTGCACCCTCTCAGATGGATTTTCATTAAAATTAAATACGGAGTAATGAGGAATCAGCACCAAGCCTCACCTTTTCAAAACTGACTTTTTTTTTCAGATTCTTTAAGGAGTCACGAATGAAAAATAAAGACAAAAAATTAGAAATCAAAATTTTTGCTGAAATATGTTAAGCAGGAAGTCAGACTTCCATGAAAGGCCTACAGCTGCATGGTATTGAGGCTCTGATTTGATCACAACATATACCACTGTGAGAAATTTCAAAGTGTTTATTTGTAGCCAAAGGTCCTCACTTCTCTGTAGGACATATGAGGTATGTGCTGTAACATTAACACAGAAGGATTTTTTTTCTCCCTGCGAAAGGGAATAATTGCAATGGGTTTTCAAAACTCAAACTGTAGACAAGTATATTCTATAATAAATAATCATATATTTTCTGAGATTTACAGTTAACTAGATTTACAACACTTGGTACAAAATGTGAATTTTTGCAAGCAAAATTATTTTGATAAATGGAGTATTTAAATGTAAATTAATTTTGTTTAGAACACACAGTCTGTTCCCTTGTTTAGTTTCAGAGTTGCACTAAGGAAATAATAACCTTGAACACAAAACTTGAGCATCAGAGATGGCCTTCATGTGTCTGTTATCCTTTCTTGACATTACAAATAAAAACACAACACATTTGCATTTCTTTGTCTTGCCATGCTTCTGAAGAGTAAATGTACACTCAGGCAAAAATTAAATGCAGAAAAAATCCATTGGAAACACTGCTGAAAGAAGTCAAGCTGAAGAGATTATGACACTTTTCTCAGGAAGGGTTCTGCCTTTGCATTTTTAAACTGGCCTAACTTAGACTTTCTAGAGTGCTATTGACAGGGCTACCTGAAAATGATACCTTGAAGGAAAAATGGTGCCATAATATCCATGATGAGTAAGATTTCCCTTTTGAATAATATTAAATACCATAGACATGAGGAATTTGTGGTTCAGTTTCCACACTTCAAGGTCCATTTTTTTTATTGGAAGAAATGGTTTGTGAACATTTGAGTTTTAGAAGGAGAAAGTAAAGAAAACATTCTTTTTCTAACACAAGAGTTCTCCCACTTTCTCCCCTTTTTTTTTTTTTTTGTGAAGCACCTGAAATGCTTTTACACAGTAGCTGAGTTTGATCAAGCATTTGACATAACTTAAGCAAATAGATGACAGAGAGGTGAACTGTTTTGCCCCTTCTGAAGGAACAAGGGTGTGTCTTGATTGATAGCAAGATATCTCTAGGCATTGCTAAAATAAACACATAAGTAATATGCTGGTACTCACGTTGGTGTTATTTATTGTTCGACTATAGTGAAGAACTGAAATCCCCACATAGAAGATACTCCAAAAATGCAAATGAGTAAGTGTACCTGCATTTATATATTTATATAAATAATGAATAGATGTCTCTATTTCAAACACAATACATTTCACTTTTAATCAAAACATTTTCACTTCCCACAAATATGTATTCTACAAGGCTTTTGGTGCTTTTATTCTTGTTGCTGTTGTTAGTCCTTTGACCATCAAAACAACAATTCTCCATAGCCTCCAAACACAAAGGCACATTAATTGCACTAATCAGTGTTACAAAATGGGCCTAGGCTAAACTAAAAGCAAATACCTTTGCTTTTAAGTTCTTGCTCCCACACAGATACAACCTCTGGGTATTGCAGTGGACGTGCAAAACGCTTCATATGTTTGCTAGCCAGCCAGTCCCTTTTCTATTGTACTGAAGTACAAAGAAATTCACACTGCTGGGAGGCACATCGCTGTAGAGTCACTGCATTTTTTCCTTTTCAGAACCCTTTTTTCCTGAATGTTTAATGCATGTAGTATTTGTGAATGATGTTGGTCTGCTGGACGAGGTCCATTTTATTTATAGAACCATAAAGTTTCAATCATGGCAGTACTGTCTCCCCTAACCTGTTATAACACATCCATCCAGGTGGCCTGAGGAATTAGTTTTATCTCCAAAATCTGTTCAGTTTTTTGCCTGATGTTGCTATCTCTGGTCCTGCACAGTGCCCTTTGTGCCGCTGAAAAATTTATACACTGACATTGCCTAGAACTAAGCCTACTTTAATTTTCAAGTATGAACAATAAAAGTTCAAAAGGCATCTGAACACAGCACTTGGGTACGTGGGTTGAACTTGAAGATCTTCCAACTTTAATGATTGTGTGACTCTAATAAACTTTTGATTTCTAATAGTTCTTGCTACTTATTTTTTTGTGGTCAATCATACCTGAAGCAACTGCAGTACTGACCACATTATATGGACTCTATGTATGCTCACCAGCTAAAGACCACCCATCTCCAAAAAACAACCTTTCCATGGAATTTTGACCAGGAGATAAACAGAAAAGTGTCTGTAAGACAGCTCAGCATTCCAGGATTTCACCAGTTCATCTGTCATTAATTTCACCAAACTCAACCACACGACTGAAACTGCTTATGCCAGTCTCAGCTTCAGACTGCGGATTTTTAGAAAACATAATTCAAACCAGTTTGGCAGTTTCTCAAAAGAAGAAACCAAGTCCTTCTGCATGTGCTAAATAATTCACTGTCTGCTCATTTTCCCCATAAATTCGGTGGGAAGTGTTTCCATGCTGGAGAAATAGACACTACAGTTTAAAGCAATAGAAGGGAAGTGTGGTTTGCACTGCATCCATCCACTTAAATATTTTACCATAACAAGAGAGCATTTCTGAAGCATCCCTCCCAGTTACCCACATACTGTACCTCGTGTCACTCTGTGGAGAGGCCTAGGAGTAAACAAACTGGATTCCTTTCAGACAGAAATACATTTGAAGATGTGTTCCAGGAATGCATCAGATGTGCTCCAAATGCTAATAGGCCCTCAGTCTACAAACCTGACTGCAGCTGGTTTGAAATAAGACTCCTGAAATGTATGTGGAACTGTCATTAAGTGCAGCTACCCAGCAAATCTGCTATCCTGCTCTGTGCTGCTTGGAATCAAGTACTTGCTTTTAGTAGTCACAGATTTTTTCTAAGTTATCAACATGAGCTGGCTAAGAACACAACCTGAAGGCAAACAGAGCTAGTAAGACACTCCTAGAGAAGAAAAGTGACATGAAAACAAATATCGTAATGGGTCTTGCTCCCCTTAGAGCTCCAGAAAGCTAAAATACATAATGTCACAATTAAAGGAGGGAGGTATCCTTTTTCCTGCTCCCCATGATGTTTCAATGATGCTCAGAAGGTGAGAAAGAAACATTCTAGCTTTAGTCAGGCCCACCACAATAAAAAAAAAGCAGAAACCATTCTTTGCATCCTGCAGGAATTCCACTGTCTCTCCAAGAAGCTATTTATTTCTGAAAATAGCAGATTGCAACCAGACATGCAGCAAGGAAACAGTTACTATTGCCCAAGTTGTAAAGCTTTGTTTTCTCTGCTTTGTTTTTGTTTGAACAGACTGTTTTGACCTAAATCCTATATTCACAATGGCTGCATAGGCACCATGGGCAAAAATAGAACAAATGAAAAATGAAATTTGGCCGAGACTGTCCAGCCAGCTCACTAATGAACTGAGGATTTTGCAGAGGGAAAGGGATTCTCAAAGAAGGAGATTACCACTGGAAAACTATATCCAAGGTTCATATGAAGCAGAAAAGCAAATTTTAATTATGTAGGCAATCTCAATTTTGGCTTACAACATTTCATAAGAATTTCAAATAGACACTTCTTCGAATAAATCTATCCTGTCCATGGAAAACCCCTTGATCACTTCTCAAGAGAGTCTCTGCATGATTGCTTTCCCTTTACTTGATGCACTGATAAAGAATGCCCATCTTAGGCAGAGATTTTGTTACACCTCTATTGCACCTTCTGTTAAAGCGGGTTTATAATATTGCCAGGTATTTCATAATAATGCTTGTTAACTTGCACAGGTAAAGATCTTTACAACAGTCAACGTTTCTCAGTACAGAGTCTCTATTGAGATCAGCTGAACCTGTTATGCCCCACTTAACTTTACTTAAGTCTTTTTCTCTACTTTTGCACCACGCCAAAAATCAATGATTTTTATAAATCCTCGGCCTAGAATCGCAATGTCAGCAAGTAGTCTGTTTTCTTCTTCATTTTTTCTTTTAACACTTGAGTGAAGGATAGTGTATATTTACACATTTCTTAATTTGTGGCAGGTTTTCTACTCCTCCTGTCTCTCATATCATCTTGCTCCCCGAGGAAGGGAGAATAAATGAGTAAATTAAAACCCTTCAATAGTGAAAAATACATCCATGCCAGGAATCATTCAGATTTTCACATCTGTCAGAAAAGTTGACAGGACTTTTAACACATTTGTTAATTAAGAAGAGAAAAAAAACCCAGCTTTATCACCCAAAACTAAGAAAAGAAGGGGGGAAAAAAACCCCATATAAGCTGTTTTCTGACAGGCTTTGACAACTCTGAACAGATAAAAACTTTAAGAAGTGAGAAGAGTATTTAACAACAAAAATAAACATATCAGTTTTGGAAAACTTAATATAAAATTTGAAATTTATAAAAAAGTGAAAAGGTAAGTTATTACTTAAACTGGAAAAAAAAAGGTAAAAAGAAAAGCAAGAACATAATTTGACCCTTTCCACAAACAATTACAGAAATCATCATCAAAACAAACCTATTTAAGTACTGCACATAAAACAGACCTACCTCTGATTGGAAGGAAAAAAATCATCTTCTATTTCACCATATTCGGGTTCTAAGGCATTATCATCCAAATTAATTATAACAGTTCTGAACACCTAACGGTTTAAAATCAAGAAGCATTCAAGTTCTTCATGTTTCCAAGACCTCCACTTTTTATGTCACTGCCTATCCAAAAGAACAGCTGCAAGTTGTCATCTCTGAGTTTCTTCCAAATTGCAGCATCTCATTCGCTGAGTCAATGACACACAGGTGTGAAAAATTAACCTCAGGACAAAGGGAACCTCACACTCAAAGATAAAGAATGCCATGTGTCAGCTTCCTTCCTATCCCACTGCTCTTTTATTCCTCTTGTTACTTTTACCAAAGACTGTCATGGACTTTTTTTTTTTTAAAATACATCTGAGACCAAAGTTTTTTATATGAAGTTAAAGCACTCATTTACATGCCTTTATATTTTTATATGCATTGTATATGAATATATAATACAAAAATATGTATATTTTGCACAAATACATCAAGTACATAATAAATAAAAACTGTTGGTCTGTGGAAAAAAAACAGGCATTTAGGTCTTTGCAACATCTTGAGACAGTCAAGAGGTTTTCTCACAACAGTGTTTTTGTAGCTTTTTTGGTCTGATATTACCAATGAGGGAAGGTTTATATGGTCACATGGTGTTTCTTAAAAGATCAATTGATATATTTGCTAAAAAACCCGTCCAAGCTTGTAATTGCAATATTTTATTCTTTTTCTAGATTACCATACAAAGTAGAAACTTCAAAATATGAACAAATTTCAAGCAGTTATTCAAGATTTACCTTTATGTTACTCAAATATTTTTATTCTTTTGGGAAAAACAGATAGAAGATTGTCACCTTAAGGATCTCTAAACAATTATTCAGACCTGAGACTGTTAAAATATGTCATTTGTTTGGTTGGGTTTTTTAGTGCCTTTTTTTTTTTTTTAAAGGGCTGAAACAGGTCTCTAGTTATGCACACTGCAAGAAAATGGAAAGAATGAAGTTCATGTAAAAACTTACTCCTTCCTTTCTTCTACCTCTGTTTTTCCCTTTCAAGAATGCTCCTAATATACGTGTTGATTTTCCTTTTACCTTTGAATTCTTGGGTTGCTTGTACTGTACTTGTAGAACTAGTGCTATGACATCAACTCATGGTTGAAAGACTTCCACAGAAACCTAAAATGCCTGTTTTAAACCAGTGCTGAAGAAAATATCACTATTATTCATTCTTTGATCAATGATACCAAACACAAAAGACATAAGTGAAATCATTTCTTCACTGGGAGATGTTAAGTTCCTGAAGGTGTTATTCCTGCTGCTGACACTATTGGGGTGCAGAGGAAAGGAAATTAGAAATAGCTGCTGCTGTAGGCATTACAGCACAACTAATTGCTCCTCAACACTCCATTTGTAGCTTACATCCCAACACATCATTCTCAGAAAATCTGTTTTCACTCTGGGTTTTGATCTATTTAACAAGAATATATTGTCTAAGATATTAGATATTGTCAGTTTTACTATGTTCCTGTTGCACCTAGCTCCTGTTGGCCTAATTCTATTTCCATTTAGTAGTCAGGCAGGCTTATTCTCCCCTCTGTAATGCTTTCTTTGAGAAACTTAATGAATTGCAGCTCTTTCAAACCTTTTCAAAAGACTTTGACATTTCTTTTGCAACATTTGACCCTGAAGTAGTGAGTACTTTTCATCTCTTCTGACAAAAACAGACTTTTGCATGTTTCAAAGATGGGTATAACAAACTGATGTTTGGTTGTTTGATTTAATCCTATTTTTCTAATAGGCAACATAAAGGAGAAGACAGTCTTTTCACTCAGCGTCAAGAAGCAACAATATGTCAAAGCTACAGTGAAAGAGACTTGAGAAGGCAGGTGACATCTATTTAAAGCCAAATCCAACCACAGCACAGGTCTCTAACAAACCCTTTCATGAGTAAAACAAAGCTGAGTGAAGCACACATTTAAATGGCTGCTCAGAGTGGTCGTAGCAAACATATTGAGAGCTTTTCATAGCTAGGAAGGCAGAGGAGACTTCTGGGGGGTTTATAAGATAGTCTGCCACAGTTGTGGGGCACATGAGAAATGTTAAGAAAGTGTTTGTCCAGAGGCTTAGCAGGGAAGAAATGGCAAATAGTATTATTTACCAACTGGGGACCAAAAGTGATTTCTCAGAACTGGAAAACAAGTTTATAGGGAGAGAAGAAAGGGTCTTAAGGAGCCTTGAAAGTAGAATCAAAACACAGTATCTGACATGTTAAAAAGGGAGACGTAGTGGAAGAGATGTAAAAGTTCTCACAACTAATCCAGCCAAAATGACAAAGTAGGAAAGATCCTTGCTGTGGAAGTCAGAATGAATGTGAGTGAGGCAAAAGCACCCTTTACAAGGTCAAAAAGAATACAATTACAAAGGTTATTTACATTGATTTAGTGGACGCTTCTGTCACTGTGTAAACAGTACCTGTTAGATGCATTGAAAATTCACTTTTATGAGCGCGTGGAAACTGAGGGTTTGAAGTCAATGGCGGAACAAAAATAATCCCAATCCTCTGTGCTTGGCTTCCCTCCTCTTGCAGAACAGACGCAGCTCCCTCCCTGTCGCTGCACACGCCTCCACGCGCTCGTGCTCTAACACCAGCGCGTTCAACTCTCAGAGCTGAAGCACTGTGGAGTTCTCTTTTGTTACTCAGATCCCTTTCCACTCCTCAGCTTTCTGCCTTCCTGGGTGGCACGGACAAACGCGCCTCTCTCCTGGCAATTAGGATCGTGCAGTCTTGGGTTTTCTTTGGCTGCTATTTTTCACTTCTTCTTAAAAAAGGAATTAGCCTTTTTTTCCACTGGGTAGTTTGGTTTATGTTTATGCATGAGTTTGTGCATAGCCGCATATGCTGAGCTAAAAACAGTTAACTTGGTAGTTGTCACTCCTAATTGAAGCACAGCAAGTATTGCTAGAATTGGAATATCTGAAAACAGAATACATCTGAAATAAATATACGTGTATAAAGAAGGACAATAAATGGATGCAGGAGGGAAATAGCTCTGCTGTTCCACCAACTTACTCAAAATTTCAAGGTTTTTTTTTTTCTGCGACACAAATGTTGAAAACTTCTAAGATGTTTTCTTAAATCTTGAGGGGATGGAGAGGTGTATTTCCCACTCTGCAATAAACAAGGACTATAAAATATTTATTGGTGAGGTGGAAAATCTTTCTTCAGTCAGTTTCCTGACTCACTGGGAGCAAAATCAATGCTTAACCTTCATAAAAATGCTAGCACTAAATTTACCAAAAAAAAAAAAAAAGTTGCCTTAGAGACATCAACCTAAAATGGTGAATTAGGAGAGAGGAAAAAATTTTCTCAACAACCTTACATGTTATGAAAACCAGCTGACATGTATGAAGTTGAGGTTCAGTTCCAGTTTTGAATTAGAATTATTTGTCTCTTTTTCTGCCAAATCTTTTAACTGTGCACACTAATTACTCTTTGGAATTAGTTCAGATTAATGATATTTATTTACTAGGGTATACAGGCCACAGAAAAAGAATTTGGGTAGTTCTGCTCTAGAAACCTCTTAGCCTGAGCAGTGTAGTATTCACCTGAACTTTCAAGAACTAAGTCATTATCCCAAACTTGCTCAGTTCTGCAAAACAACTGTCTCTGATTCTCTATCATTATGAGCAGAAATTCCATTTTGAATGTGAGAAACCCTCACTACTCCCATTTGATCTGTACCAATAACTTTCCACAGAAGCAGCTTTGCATTCATTAAATAACATTTCCCTATAAAAAGAAAAAAATTATGAAGAAAAAAATCATCTGTTCTTTATGTAGAATACTTATAAAAGGGCTGAGAATATATGAAGCATGGTTGTAAGGCAGATCTAACTTTTGAAACAATGGTTATTTTTGTTCTATTTGCCTTGCATAAAATCCACCATACTTTTGATGCATAATATCAAATTATGTGTTTCATATAGTGGAGGCATCACTAGAGCTGGAAGGAGCAGACCTAATTTGCAGCTACTATCTCTGTTACCAAGATCACTAACTCCTGCCTGTATCCAAAGAGATATCATGTCCAACGATCCGTATGGGTTCAATTTTATATTTGCCCAAGAAATACCAAAAAAAAAAAAAGTGCTTTTGATCCTGTTGTGCTCTGGAGCACAGGGCAGAGCTCCAGCAGGGTATGATTTCCTGCTGTCCTCACCCACGATGGGTAAGCCAGTTGTTCTCAGAGCCTGCCCCAAAAATCAGTCCCTGCTCCAAGAACAGCACTTGATCTCACCCCCTCCCCCCCATCCCAGCAATCCTTACGCAGCCTTTCTCTTCTTTCCTCTGTCATTTTATTTCAGAATTTTTAAGTTATTTTATGGAAGAAGAAGAAGTTTCAAGGAAAGGTTCTGAAAGTTCTTTCTCACACACAAGGTTTGTCATAACCTGGCGATTAGCACAGGCTATCATAAGAGATTTAAGTGAGCAAATATTCAGGAAAAGAGTGGAAAAACATCCAGACATCCCACTGGTGTTAAAAATGATGGCAAACGGTCAGAAACAAGTACCATGTACTGTTCTGGCCATGTTTTGCAGCAAACATGACAGCTGCCATGCTGCTTGGTGAGAGCTATGCCCTTGTCGTGGTATGTTCTACATGCTCTGACTGCACCTCCGGGATTCCATCCCTCAGGGAAAGCTCATGCAGGAAATACAATGTTGTTGATTCTTGTGATGTTTGAGTGTGAGACAGCAGTCTGTCTCAGCTGGGCATCTTAATCCCCAGGCTCAGATACTTGTGAGATGCTATCTTTACATCTCATGCAGAAAGAAGAGTATGAGCTTGTGCTGCCCTGCTGATTAAAGCCAAAACACTTAACTTCTGCTTTGGAGTGCATCAATCCAGATGGGAGCCTCGATAAGTTAAATGCAGCAGCTAAGAACATGCATTTAATGCAAGTAATAACTGCGTCACAGAGGGTAAATGATAGCTTGCTTGGAAGGCAAAAAGAAACGTGGAGCTGTGTAGGGGATGTTTGTTTAAAGCGCTGCACTGTGCTTACTCCTTCAGGGCAAAGTGGAAGAGGTTGAGGATAGCATAAAGCAAGCCAGGGGACTGTAATTTCCAGGAGTGTAATCTCCAAGAATGCACCCTCTGGGAGAAGAAGGAGGAATGGGGAAGGATATAAAGGAAACTTACATTTTTCTTGTCTCCAGTTCTTCTCTTGAGCTTCTTGGTTCGTGGGAGTGTAGTTGCACAGGGCCACCTTTGTATCATGGCTGTCATCATGCAATAATATTTCCTGAAGGAGAAATTTCCTTTTTGAAATTCCAGGGATTTCAGTAGTCTGTATTTCAACGATAGAACACACAGCAAATTATTTTCAGTCTTTCCCCCCAACATGCACCTGTCCTGTAAACAGAAACCCCAGACTGCTTGCGGATTTCACGAGTTTGGAACAAAAAGTTGAGTTCTCCTGCTGGACTCATTACTTTTTTTGTCAACTTCTTTTTTAAAGTATAAATCTTCCAGCAAAAATCGACTTTTGTATCAGATGCTCAGCCATTTGTCAGAGTTTAGCAATCCAGGTGAAAAGGCTGGAAGTGAGATCTGACTGTCAGACTAAAAAACTGCGCTACTGGAAGAGAGAGCAGTTCATAGGCAAAAAATTCTTTTTATCTTGAGGGCTAGCTACTTCAAGAATTTGTCATTAGGACACACTAGGAAATTTTAGAAATCTCATTCTGTGGTCAGGCATTAAAAAAAAAAAAATTAAAAGTCTATCCCCTTGACAGCAGCCAACTCATCACAGAGTTTTCTTAGTGGTAATATTTCTCCTGCCTTGGTCATTGTCACAGATATCCACTACTGCTTCTCTCATTTGAAATGAAAAATAGAAACTATTCCCCACCTGTAACATCTCCAGCTTCCTTGGCCAGCTGGAGAAGCAGGCTGGTGGTTTAGCAACTCCCACATCAGGAACCTCTCCCACATTTTGTACTGGCTGGATGAGTTTTTTGAGGAACATGCATTAAAAACATGCAATGTCATGTTTGAGGTGTTTCAGTGACTGTACATTTTTTGGTTTAACATTTGAGTAGGAATATTTACAGTGCAGAAAGGGAAACCCTGAGGCTCTCTACGCACTAACCACAAAAATTATTTCACACAACAATGCCTGCTGTAGCAGAATGCCTACTGCAAAAGCTGGCCTTAATTATGGTACTTAAAATACTTGGGGTTTTTCTTAGGCTGAAGCCATACAGGCCAAGAAAGTACAAAATAACAATTCATGCTTTTTTTTGTATATCCTTCCATTGCTAACACATTGCTAATCAGTTCAACAACTTTTTTCACTATACACAAAGTGAAATGACTCTCCATACATTTTGGTATCATCATATTCTATTTTATTGCTGGCAGATTTGTACTGCGCCACAATAAAATCAATAAATGCAACAACAAAATAATGCATCACCATCTTTGTGTTCAAGAGTTTTATAGTAGATTTACTGCCTAGATCCTGGGTTGAAGAACTCTGCTGGAATATCCAACCATAATGTAGGTGTATTATTATTACACATGACAATTACAGGTATATATTATACAGCAGTTACTTACTGTATATGATAGTTTACACATGAATTATAAATTATATAGCTAGATATATACTTCTGTCTTCATTATTTATACAAAGAAAGTTTTTTTCATATTTTCAAGATTCAAGAAATTACTCTATTGATGACCTAAGTTTTGTCTGTCTGCTCAACAAACAAACATTATCCATGAAGAAAAACTTATACACACGACCAAGCAGGTAAAACATTTTAAATTAATTTTAATCTTAACATCCTTAGACTTTCAATATCAATTTCAATATCAATTAGACGATCAATATATCAATTAAAATTACCTAAAATATTATTTTCTCTTACGTACCCTCCAAAGATTACCAGAAATTATTTAATTAATTAACATGAAGAACCCTAGTATAATTTTAACATAAAGTTATTACCAACTTGTTTGTGATTTTGCCAAGCGTTAAGAAGTTATTGCAGTCAATTTTGTATCTGAGATATCTTCTCAAGACAAAACAGTCCTATCTTTTGAGGGGGTTATGTCATTAACTGGAATCATTGAGCTAATTGCACTAACTTTTGGGGCATTCTTTCTTTTATCCTGGATGATTTCCTTATTTTAAAGAGAAATAAATTTCCTTTGGGTATTAAACTGTATTTGCTTTGATGTAAATGTGTTTATAAAGGATATAAAAGACATTTTCTAGCCTGTGTGGTGCTATAACAATATTTTGTGTGTTGTGTTTTGAAATACATATAAAAGTACACATCATGTTAATTTTTATTAATATTTCACATGGAATCTTTAAATGAAAATGATAAATGGTATAAATAATAGCGTGCAATCCTAAAATCCTTTGATGAAAAGAGAAAGAGATGCACCATTTAGATAATCTTTTTTAAAACTAATAAAAAAAATTCTCATTATATCTATTCAGTAGTTCTATTTCAAGTAAAAGTACTTGTTTAAATTCAAGCAGATTTTAGTATGGATAATTCAGAGAAATATAATATTCAGGGAATATGCTAACAAAAGCTATCAACATTACTGTAAAAGCAGGGTGTTTTCACCCTTTATTTCAAGCCAAAATATTTTTTATTTTAAAACTAATTATAACAACCATTATTTTTCAGAGAATGTCTTCTATAAAGGCATTGTAAATCATCCACCTATTTAACATTAAATGATTATTTTATCTTTGGAAGATACTTAGGTTATTGAAAACTCATTTTCTTTCCTAATGGTGAAAAAAATGCAAATACTTAAATATTCAAAGCATAAACCTCTCAAGTGGTACACTTAGAAACATTTTGTATGTAAATTCAGATAACTGGTAATAACATCTTAATATTGGTGCTATGAAAACAATAAAATATTTTACATTCCAGTATGTAGGACAGTGGCTGGATTACAACTGGTTATGAGTTAAAAGAGGCCATTTGAGTATAAAGTATTTATCTTAATTATGAAGTTAATTAGGTATTTAGAAAAGTGTAAGTAGCTTAGTGCAAAAGCAAAAAGAACAGAAGACAATGATCTAAAAAGTATGGAGGAAAGAAGGGCTTCCTGAATGACTCTGTGCAGTTTATAACTTGTTTTATAACTTAAGTTCACAAAGTCTAGTTTCAGATCAGGAAAACTTTTCAAATTAATAAAATTTTCTTGAGTTCTGACAAATACTAAAAGGTTCCCTCATTAAATGGGCCTAACAAGGTTATAAAACAAACTGTAAATATTAGAGATGTTCCTGCAGTGCCATCCCAAAAAAGAAAAGGAATAATGATGGTCTGCCTATTCACAAGCTAAGCATGTTTCTCATACCATACCCCGCACATTCATTTTATTGCATTTTCTGTTTCCTTTTCTTTTTTTTTAATAGCTTTCTCCTTTCAAACCTAATCTGCAGCAATTTCTTAGTGACCCTTTGCAACCATATATGAAATAAATGATTCTGGTTTTATTTATTTCATTTTAATAGGTCTAAAATGGTCATTCTGTTGAGTTTGGTGATGGGAGAGGAGCATTACTGGTTTTCTGGACTAAAGCAATGCCATTTTATGCAAAAATCAATATCCTTCCCACCTAAAACCCTAATATTGCGCACAAGAGAATTTCAAGGGTTCAGTGGCAATAACCTCCAAATCTGATCCAAACATTTCTAAGAATTTTATTAAGAATCATACCCAAGTTATGCAACAGCAAATTACAAATAGTGCAGAAAAGCACCACATGCGTAAGTCATCACATGAAGTTGATATTCACAAAATTAAAATTAAAATGTTCAGCATTAGCTTTGAAGAAATAAGTTTCAGATTTCACTTCTCACCAGTAACAAAATCACCTGGACTACAGCATCCACCAGTGAAACAAAAATTACTAAAGCATAGCTGAAGAAAATGAATGTCTTTCATTCCTATAATAGGATGAATTCAATAGAAAATTTGAATTCTGTTGTGATTAGAAATTTAAGACAATAATTGTGTCTTACTGTGTTGGTTTAACACATTCTGGTTTTTAGTGGGGGCAGGAAAAAAACTGCTTGAAACTTCTATGTCCGGCACAGAGCCAGTCGCTGAAGGCTCTGACAATGGGTAGGTTACTAGCCCAAGCAGACAAACTGGTAACTCCTCCATGATGTCATATTTAAGAAAGGAAAAACTGCAGGAATTTCTCTTTTTTCTTCTCCCAAGGGGTGGTGAGGCAGCTACCAGGGCCCATCCCAGCAGGGCCCACCAGGGACCATGTGGTCAGGGCCCTCCTGAGGCCGGAGCCACCTGTGCTGTGGCGGAAAGGACCTTGCAGCCGGGGCCGGCCGTGCGGTGCTGGCAGGGATCACGTGGCCAGCGAGAGACAGGGTGAGCAGTTCCCCCATGCGGAGCCCAGACAAGATCAACCTCTCAACTGCAACTTACAAACACCAACTTTCTTCCAAGTCAGAGAAAAGTGAGGACGCGTGAGGAAAACCAACATGGCGGCACTGAGGTCAGTGAAAGAAAGGAGAGGGAGAAGGTGCTCGAAGCACTGGAGCTGAGATTCTCCTGCAAGCCATGGTGGGGACTATAAAACAACAAACTCTTTCCCTGTAACTCATGATGTGCCTGGGGGCTGCAGAGATCCACACGCAGCCCATGAAGAAGAGTACTCATGCTGGAGCGTGTGGATACTGAAAAGCTGTAATCTAGTGAGGAAGTCGAACACAGAGAGATGACCCTTGCTTTTGGAGATAGAGGAAGAGAGCCTTCGCTTCCAAACCAGAACAGCTCATCCTTAAAAGACTAAAGCCCATGAACTAAAATGACCCACGCTAGGCTGTTGTGGGAAGACTTGACCCATGGGAGGGAGTCACATTGCAGCAGGTTCGGGTGGAACTTCTGCTTGTCCAGTTAAAACCATGCTAGAAAAATTCACACAGAACTATCTCCCGTGGGAAGGATCCCATGGCACAGCAGAACAAACTCTTTTCCTTAAGCATACTGAAGAAGATTTTTAAGAAGTGAAATACTGACTGAAACCCCATGTTTTGTTTCCTTGCACAGTCAGTGGAAAGAGGGAGGGACTGGGAAAGAAAGGTGTTCTGAAGGTTCGCTTTGGTTCTCATTACCCTTTTTACTTTTCATTCTGTTAATAATAAATCTTCTTTATACTATTTAAGTTTCGAACCTGTTTCGCCTTAAAGTGTTTTGGGATTTTTTTTCAGTGATCTTTATCTCAACTCATGAAAATGAAGTTTTCATTTCCCCTCCTCTGCTTAGCTATAGCAGAGGAAAATGAGTGAATAGTTTTTCATGGGTGCCTGGCACTTAGCCAGCATCAAACCCCGACACTTACAGCACAGTGTCAAATTACAAACCTTCAAGTTAGGTTATGCTGGTAAGGAGGCGTTAATTAATTTTGGTAAACAGAGAGAAATAGTTTAACTTAATTACATTTCAAGGCTATTTTCTACTCTGTAATTGTTTGTTGCAAGAATACACCTTTAATGACTTCTTTTAATTAACTGGTCTAAATACTTTATTTGGTTACATGGACTTGATAAGATGGCTCACTAGTCCACCTATATATTTTCTAGGCTATTCATTACAAATTGAAGAGAATTCTCCAACCATTAAACAAAGCTCTCTAGCCCATGAATAACTTGCACTAAATTGTCTGAGGCATAAGAAGACAGGATACATTGATTTTAGAGAAAAATTTTCTTTAAATTTAACTTACTTACAAAGGAGATACTTGACTTAATGTATTCTTGCTTTTAAAGATGATATATCCATGTTGATAAAGAAACATGCAGTTAGGTGAAGAAACCAGCATTTATTCCTTGTGCTCCCTACTGCTCTCATTTTTCCTGCTTTTATTGGAAGTCATTACAGCTATTTTGCTTGTTTTCAATTAGATTGTTCCCTAAGACAGCAAACATTAATCTAATGTGAATAAAATATTGAGAGCCATCCTTTGTGAGACTAAAGGACACTATTGTTGAGCTTTGCCTTGTGTATTTCCTGATTTTTTAGGACCATGCATATCAGTAATATCAGAGTACATCCTTTGGGAAAAAAACCTGCCTGTAGTGGATTTGACTGTGTATCCATAAACTCTTTGCAACTTACTATTCAGTGTTCTTATTTTTCTCCTGCTGCAGCACAAAATATAAATAAGCCAATATTTTGTTCAGCTCTCAAGGAGAAATCTTTCAAACAGGTTCAGGGAATTTCATATCACTTGCAGGGGGCAGAACTGGTGTTGGAAAAGAGCAATGTGTTTGCAGCTACTGTAGACATCATTCAAGGAGGAGTTCAGCGAGCTCTTTCTAAATTGAAGAAGAGTCGGATCTACACCCGTAGAAACAGGGTTATATTGTGCTCTGCTGCCATAGGTCACCCAGGAGCATCCTATAGGAGGCAGTTTTTCACAGGGATGCTGATTTTTCGTAGTGAACTCTTTTCACTGTACCTTCACTAACTTTTTCCTGATGAGAATATGTAAAATCTCTTGTTCTCAACAAATTGGGGGTTGTGGTGGTTAACTGGATTAGTATTTCTGAGTACAGTTTACTTTCAATTCCTCAGTAAAGTGAATAGCTCAATTTTTCCTTTACTTATTATATCATGTCCCAAAATAGCTAAAGCTGAACAAGGCTCAAGGACTTGGTCTTTTGAAAAGAATGAGGTCTTCGGCTCCTTCTTTAGTGTAAAAGAGCAAGGCTTGCTGATTCCAAAATGGTAAAATTAACTTTGTAAATGGCATTTGCCCTGGGTCTGGGTCACCCCATCCTGTGGCTCTTATCCAAAATATTTCTCCTATCTGTACCAACACCCAACTTTTCTCCAACTTAAATTTCTACAGAGGTCAAATTGTACTCATACTTCAAAGTATATATTACCAAAAAAAATCCCAAAAACCCACTGAAGAAACACCCAAAAAGCCCAAACAAAAAACCCCAAACAAACTGAAAACCACCCCACATATGTACAACCCAGTTCCCGGTGCCTGCTTGCCACTCTATAGAAAAATACCAGGAATTACTGATAGTGATACTACAAATTTACTGAAAAACAAGTTTAATTTCCTGTCTTTCAAAGGTCACCTAATTTGGTGTATATTACATGCAAAATCTCCCATGCAAAAACAAACTAACTCCAAAATTCAAATTCCCTGGTATTAATTGATGCTTGTGTTTACCACACCTACTTGTGCATAACTGTTCTCTAGGATCACTCATGCAAGAGAAAAAAACTTAAAATCGAATTAAAATAAAGTTTCAGATCAAAAATTTTCCTCATTGTTGTGTCTTTAGTACTTATATGCATCTGGTGTGGTGGGCAAGCCCTGAAAAAGTAAGTAAGATAATTCGTTTTTCCCATTTTTTGAGTTGTCTCTGTGTTTGAAATGCCATATCCCAAAATTTTTGCCTGAATTAGGAAAAAAGCAAAAGAGAAAAGAACACAGATATTTATTATAACTACTTTGGGACAAGTTAAAAATGTGTGACAAGCAGTGGTGATGATCATACCTTAAAATTCTATCCTACTGCATAGTAACTCAGCACAAACATGAGAAACTCACTACATGTGAAAACTAGAATGACTTTCAAAGCAATGTTTCATTCTTTTAATATTAAAATGAAGTTTATCATTGTAAGAGGTATTCTATGTCACTTTAAAGCTCTAACTGACAAATATTAAAAAGAAGCAAATAAAAATTGCAAACAAGCAGGAGATGGCAAAATATTTTCACGAAGCACTGTTTAAAGATTTGAAAGTTCAAAAGCAAAACAAAAGTGGTACTGAAAATGGCTAAGAGTAAATGCACATAATGTAAATTAAAAAATAAAACCTAAGGTAAATAAATAAAATCAGCTTAGTTTTGTCATAAAGACTCAAAAATAAAACCAGCAGTAAATAGATAACCTTATTCTGGAAAAAAGGAAGAGAGGGACAAAATTAATCTTTAGGAAACATTTTTGAGAAGAAAAAGTTGTTAGAAAATATAACAAATCATGGAAAAAAATCAGCATAACTTTTAGAGTAATGAATTTCAAACTGCGGGTTTTTTTTTTTTAAAGAAAAAAAAAAGCATGTTGAATTCATAACACAATCTAGAGACAAAACATCTTTTTACAGTCATTCATGCTTTTATGCCAGCTCTTGTCTTAATCATCCCTGTGAAGAAATCTTTTACCCTCTGCTTGCAAAGAAGTGTTCCCACATTTGTAATAATCTATCCCAAAACCATCTTTATTTTTGAAGTAGAGAAAATGGAAACTACTACAACATCATGTCTACATGCCAAGAATGCATGACAGAATTATAACACTATTATTTTCTATGCTATGTTTTTAAACATTCTGATGTTCTCCTATATTTATTTTATGTGATAGCATCACCATATATCAAGGAGAGGTTTTCACTGAAGTAAATGCAATCATTTGCTTATCTGTTTGTTGTTTGTGGGTTTTTTCCCCTCAGTGTCCCTAAGCTATTTTTCTAATACAAAAACTTCTATGAATAGATGAAATTATTCCTGCTGTTGGGTATTTTCATGCTTGTATCAAAATCCAATTGACAATTATTTTTAGTTAACATTTCAGTTATGTTTGTCAGTGATTCTTCTAACAGTACACAAAATGTCTTCTAATTTCACTTATCTAAAATTTTATCATCTTTTCTAGTCATTATATTATAGATCTTGTAAAATATATTAATGACATGAAATTTTAAATACTGGGCAATTTTCCATTATCGTGCAATATTAAAAAAAATCAAAACCACACACGTGAAAAAAACCCCAACAAAACCAATCCACTTTCTTTTATTGCTTCAGTTACTGCAATACTTTATGTATTTAGTTTCTTTGGTCTTAAAAATCAGTTAACTCTTATTTTAAAGATACAGGCCCAATTTCACAGCTACATAATTTATCACCTATTAATGTCACAGTGATATATTCACAATACAGAACATTAAAAACAACCTCTGAAGGATAAGAAGTTAGGTTTCCATGATGGATTTTTGTGGAGGATTATGCCAGAGTCTTTCATCCATGCAAATTACTGTTAATACCTTTGAAGATACCAATTAACTTTTTTTGTTGATATAATCACAATATTGTGGTACGTTCAGGGTACCTCTTCACTTTTAGATAGAAACACTGATTCATTCCTGTAAAATTGCCCCAGATAAAATTAAATCAACTTTCTTTTTTCTAGTAAGTAATTCTATGCTTTGATTAGGGCTAAATAGCCTGAAGTTACCCAAGCGCCAAGCATGGCAATTAATCAGAAATATTGATTATATAGCCAATTTCTTTAGATACGATGAAGTCTTTTATTCTGATATAAAATTTTGAGAAGTCTTTTGAAAAGGTTGGTTGAAACATCATGTGTTGCATGGCCAAGACTTACCTGTGTGAGTTCTGTGCCATATGTAGCATGCACACACCTGGGAGAAACCAGAAGTTATCATGGTATGGAAAAAGAGCTTTACAGCCTCCATTTGTATTTACATAAGGCGAGCATTTTGACTGCTCTTATGGTTTTGAGTAACTGCTCCAAAAATACCTTACCTCCTTTGGATACAGTCAGATGGACAATTCCTGACCCAGACCAAGGACACTTGGCTTGCCAATTGCACAAACAGCTGCCACTGCAAGAATGTGTGTCACCCAAAAATCTACAGCAAGATGTTTTAAAAAAAAAAGATAAACCAAATATATGAAATATTTTCTTCTGGCTTACTATCTTGACAGCAGGCTCTGAAGCCTCATATTCTCATAGCACTGGATGGGGCACAATTACATGGTCAGGGTGAGGAGTGAGGAGCAGGATCCCTCCTTCTAGCAGCTGTTAGCCACCATTTTAGCTGGTGACAACAAACAGCACCACAAATTAATTCTGATAATGAATCATTTTGCCCTTCAGACTGGTTTTCTATCGCTTCCATCTGGAAAACCTTTTATTTTATGCAAAACAGGTGTTAAACACTACCAAATATAATCATACTGTTACTATGAAATGGAATAAGCACCTATACAGGATGCAAGGAAGTGGAGATTTAAATTTACTTAAATGTGTGTGTACAGAACATATCCTGCATTCATGTCTGCAGCTCATCTTTACAAAACACCAAACTCTTTAAAATGTGCCAAAGTTAATTTTTTTTTTAGTCACATGAAAAGCTCCTTTAAAATAAAGCTCTCCTTAAAAAAATGCAAGCAGTTCTTAAATATTTACTGCAATATACTGTCATATAGAGGAGTCCAGGGTTTTTCTGCTGTTATCTGACTCTTGATAGTGACTATTGCTTCAGTACTGCCTTGCTGCAATTATTAAGGATGACAACCGTGTAAGGATTGTTTAGACCGAAGGCATCGCACTGGACACGTCCATTGCTTTGATTTGCTACCTTGGAAGAAAAAAGGACATACATTACTTTCTTGCTGAAATTAAGAACTATTGCACTAATTTTTTCATTAACATTGTGACCTCATTTGTTGCATCCAATTGCAGGACTGTTTTGCCTCATATTTCCTCCAACAGTTGTATTCCATAAAAGAGAAATGAAAGAAAAAAAAAAAAAAAGAGTTGAGAAATTAAATGCTAGCAGGGAATAACTCAATGTTTGTGTTAGAAATACTTAAGGCTTAGAAAAATTATTTAAAGTTTTCTGTTGATATTTTCTGGTAAAATGGTCATTTTCCTCTAAAGCTGAATATTTCTCCATTCACTGAGCTGACAACTGACTGCTGCAGCTTATATAACTCGGCAAGTCCTACATTTATAGACAAAGAACTTTAGGTTTTTTGCTTTGATGACACCCGAATTCAGTTAGGACAGAGTACTGAGCCTTTGACTCTCTAATGCATTTTTCTAAATTTCTTTGAATATGCTTTCCTATGTTCCTCTTTGGTTTATTTTCTTTACTTGATTTGGATATATTTGTAAACTCATATAGCACAGGCATGTCCTGCAATACAACATGAAAAGGAAATAATGAAATATATATTAAAGGATGTTCTTTTCCAAGTTATACCAGAAGTTCCATATCTAAGTGTTATCTTCCATTCCAAACAATTATTGTACAGGCAATGTGGCTGACTCACATTGCTAAAATAAAAAGAATGTTTTAAGATGAAAAAAACAAAGCAAACAAAAAACCAACCTGCAGCAAAAACAAACAAGATCCTACAGACATTATCCAGTGCAACTCTGTGATTAGCAAATATATTTGAAAAGGAAAATCACAAATTTGATTATCTGTAATTTGAAAATTAAATATGAAGTGGAAGTTGTGAAACACAACTTTGTACACATTGTTATCTCAGCTCTGATTGTAATTTGGCATCCAAAATAGATTAAAATTGGATTGGTCTGTAATAAAAAGTCATAATTCCATACTGTGTTCTCTTCAGGGCCTATTCTTCTGCAATGTAATTCTTGTTTGTCAGTTCCATACAAATATGCTGGGCTATAGGGTGCAGTTACCTTCATAAAGATGATGGATAGAGTGATGAAGGGGGACCTGTGGACTTCGAAACATGAATTGGCATCTCTAATTAAACATAAGGAATCAGAGGAAACTGCTGCATGCAAGCACGAAGTTTGAGCTGTGAAAGATGTTTGATTCTGCTCTGTGAGAACTATTAGCAAATTCTGTAACAGCCCTCTTCTGCCACCACTTCATGAGAGAGAAGCTGCTCTTGCTGTGATGTTCCCCTGTGCACAGCCACAACCACCAATTCCATGCAGACATTTAGAGCTACAAGGCAGAGATGTAGCATACAACAAATTTACTCCGAGGACACATTTAGCCCTCGTTTTCAGAAACTCCCAAAGCAAACACAAAGTTATTTTCAGTATATTGTCAAACACTGATACAAAGTTTGTTGATTTTCATGTTCCATGTAGCATAAAGGATGTTTCTCAAAAGAGACTTGCCTCTCTGGTAGTTGAGCTGTTATCTGTCATAACAAGGCTGAAATACAAGTCTGGATACGACACTTTGTTCTCCAGCATTGCACAAAACACGCTCAAGGTTCATGCATACCCATCTGTGGCTGATTCCAGACCAGATGCCCTGATTCTTCTTGGATACAGTACTATAGTTTCTCCCACATGTAATTGCATGGAAGTTCACTACACGCAGTAAATGGAAACAGCAGTAGGAATTAGATCTAATCCTAGTACAACCACTGAAATGTAAAATGCCTTTCTACTTCTGTAACATTGTCTAAAGACACAGACACATCTGAGAATAGAACTGAACTCCGAAAAAAGAACAGGAAAAGAGATGAGTTAATCTTCAGTTATCATTTTATAACTGTTAGGAGAAATGATTTTCCAGAACATCCATACAAGATATGTATGAAAGAATATTACACATTTCTAGAGTCTTATGGACTATAACATTTTATGGCAGGTATACTGTTCCTAACAGCACTTATTTTGGACTGTGAATTAGTTTGTATGGTAAACCCAGTCAAGAAACTGTACTAATTTTAATACATAAAAGAAATGCAGACTATTTACAGTTTGGGAAGCTATATTCTGCAAACCAAGTATTTTGAATATGGGTTAAATTTATAAGGGGATAACTAGTTTAACACAATTTTAAAACTTAAAAAATTACAAGCAAAAAAATGGTTGGGAAAAATTATGATCTAATACTCTCTTTAAATGCAAAAACACTTGAATGATGAGTAGACTTAATCCAGCATTTTTATCTCAGTAAATAGTGGTGGTGAAGGTGACAAAGGAAGATTGCATCCAGCTGCGCCTGCCTAGGTTTTAAAATGGACATTTAAAAATGGAGTGTGTTTCACACAAGTGACTGGGGAGAAAAATGCCTTGCATACACTACAAAGCTTTATACTTTCTGTGAAATAAAACAGTGATGTCAACTTTGAAAGACTTGGGACTGGTCATTAATACCTACTGAGGAAAAGTGATAAATAACCATGAGCTTTTTACTCCAGTGAAGAGTCATGCCAAGAAGCTGTGGATATTAGGGTCAGGCACATATAACTGATGTTGAAATAGTTATTCATCAGAACAAGGTGTCCTGCAATATTATGGATTTTCCCTGTTGTGATGACTTCCAATCAAGTTTAGAAATCCTTCTAGAAAACCTGGGTTTGCTGTGTACAAATTTTTGAACCTAATATTGTGTTAATTACATAAGAACAGATGGTTTTATCCTACAGTCACACTAATCATCTAATAAATCTATATGTCCCTCATTTTTTATGTGTTCAAAACAGAAAGAACAAAATGGGTAAAGAATTCTGTATGAGGGAATACTTTCATTGACACTGAGAAAGAAATGCTATCGGGTTAACTAACATTATTAAAACTCTTTCTTTGGCTAATTACTTTCCCTATAAAGGATGCAATAAGACATAATGAGTACAACTGTTGAGTTGCGTTTCCAGTTAAAATTTATCTTCATTTGATTTGGACAAACTAATGCAGGTAAAAAGATATTAAAACTCTAGAACTGCTATCTCCCTAGCTCTGTATGACATCAGAAATAATATTTTATAGCAGCTTGCTCAAACTGGTCTAATCCAGCTCTATGTAGTTGTTTCAGGCAGACTACATACTTTTCACAGACCAAAACAAACTGATGTTGTTAAAATTGCCACCTTCTAAATCAATACTTCTCATTCTGCATTCTAACACTTTTTAAAGAATTAGAGATTGCAACTATTTCTTCTTTTAATAAAGGGGATGTAACAACTAACTAAAAAAGAATATTTCAGTCCTCTATTAAAGGAAAGATTGCTACAATCTCCTCTGGCAACATGTATCATAACTCTGCTAAACCCCTGCATGATTTACACAGAATTTCTATCATTAAATTTGACGTTGGCTTCATTTTTAATCCTATATCTTTTTGCCAGTCACCACAATTTAATTTGATCAGCAAGATGATCTTTTTTTCTTTTATGGGAGCAGGATAGGAAGGTTAATGACACATGGAGTTTTATTCTCTCAGGTACTGGGTGAGGTACGGAGCCTGAATTCTGAAAGCTCATAAGCTCATGCTTGAATCCACTCCTATGCAGAACATTAAGCAAATGCTTTAAGAGTTGTTCCAATTGGGAATGTTTTCATGTGTCAGTGCCCAGGCCGTTTATTTTACAGGGAAGGGTGTTATCTACAAGGAAAAATCTTAGACATGTCATATTAACTCAAAAAGACTGTATGTCTGGAAAGAAGACTCACCACACTTGCAGGAAACAGCCTAAAGGTGAAAAACTCCTAAAAAATAAAGAATCTCAAATTAGGTATTTTTACTGATGCTATCAGAAGGGCCCTATGGTACCAAATTATTTATTTGATAGTGCATAAGCAGGATTTTTTTTTTTAGCTGAATTATATACCTAGAGCTCAAGTTGAACTCTTGTAGTTAAAGGACTAGCAAAATACATTATCACAGCCCTTTTCTCTTAGGCTGGCTGTTCTGCCAAAAGTCAAAGTGAATTTGAGCAAGGTTAATAAAGGTTAGATTCAGATACTCCCCTGATCCCTGGGGTATAACTTACAACTCTACTTCTTATTTTGTTTTTCAAATAAAAATACCACTTCTCTGTGCTCACAGCTCCTGGGAGCAGTCTTTTAGGATACCCCATGCCAGGGTCACACTGAAGGAAAGGGGTTGGTTTTCAGACACTATTTACTGTGGAAATTTTACAAAGTAATACACACTATTAGTACAGTTATGCAAGTGTAGAATCAGTGCTTTATTCTGCAATCAGCAGAATAAACACTCGTCAATTTTTTTCCAATAAATATTAGATGACTACTAAACCAGACTGAATTTCAACTTTACTATGTTATTCTATTAGGCAGTGGGCTTTAACTGTACAGTTCATAGAACAAGAAAATATAAAATTTTAAAATTATATCTGTTTAAAATTTTTTTAATAAACTGAATAATATCTTTTAAGTCAGTTTAAAAATTTATGATGTGTTTACAATCCAATAGAGATACTTAAAAACTGTATTCTTCTATATTTATCAATATTAGATTCGTCAGGGCTCTGAGCCTTTTCTGAGTTTTTGGGAAAAATAAAAAGGTTTTCAAAATATTTATATAAAGGCCTGGATTTCATCTACATCGCAATAATTAATTCCTAACCTTTACAATTTTGTTAATATTAGTCAAAGACACTTGTTTTTCACTGCTTAATTAATTTATATTCCCTGACATCTTTAGCCTAGTTATCATACAGTATTTCTTCTCCATTTTAGATGCCAGATCTGGTCTTCTCCAGTCTCCAGAAGCAGTGATTCAAAAGGATTCAGGCTTTGTCATAGCATCTCTGTTCTCTTGATTGGCCTCATGAGAGGATGTGGGCTTTGCTCTTCCTACAACCTGCAGTTCTAATAAGGAAAAAAATCTCCTGTATGACTGTATAAAGACTCAGTTCAGAAGAAATTTGACATACATGCTCCAATTCCCCTGTTCAGGGCCATGTTCTTTTATAAACTATCTGATTTCAATGCTTTCTGACTTGACAGGTGCACAAGTGCCCTTCTGGTCAAAGGCATTTGCCTAATCTGGCACAATAGGGGGCTGATATGCTGTCCTTATCCAAAGTTCCTGATGGATTATCTGTTATCACTAATTTCCTGAGGACCAGAGTTAGAATCAGGCTTTTTATGTGGTGCTATCCTTAAAAGTCTTGTTACTTTACTTAAGAAAATGAAGAATAATAATTTTGATGACATATAAGAACTGAAAGACCAATTCCAGTTTTCAGTGTCTGAACTCATTGAATGCATGGGTGTAAATTTGTGCAGCAGTTATATTAGAAAGGTCTGTGTAGTAATCCTGTTATTACTCAACACCCACATAACTTGTAAACTAATAACAGGATTTGTGTTTTCTTCTGCACACTGTTCAGAAAATTTACCCTACATCCTCCACTTTACCCTTTAAAAATTTAATCAAGCATCTGTCATTTCATATCCTTCTCAAAATCCTCTATTTTGCTGCAAAGAGTCCAGATTATTTCATGATTATTAGGAAGAACAGGTTGCATTTCAACTTAGTTTGCCTCAACATGAATAATCTCTCAGCTAACATTTGAAAAGACAATAAATGCATTGTGTGTGCATATATGTTTAAAGGGGTAGGTGGAAAGGAGAAGAGATTAAAAAAAATTATAATGCAGCCAGCATCATCAGAACCTGGAATAATTTTTTCTCCCTAGTGGGCAAGTCTGGATATGTTTGATCATATGACTAAACATTACCTAGATGAGTAATCTGAAGTTAGTTTCTTGCATAATCTTTTAGAGGCTTTTTATACCTCCCTTCCAAAATGCTCTCCACCTTTTCACATGGCAAGCATGCCTGGGTTCACATGGCTGCACAGCCTCCCATTCCTGTCGTAATGGATATAGTCGTGAGTCCTCTCCATGCAAATTTCCAGTGTTCTTAAAACCAAAGTCATGAAAGAAAGGGCTTCCACTTCTCGACACACTGTGGAGAGGATGTGGGAAAATTATCTGCTGAAAACCATGATGATAATTTAGAAGTCAATGAGACTGAAGTAGAAGCAGCTGTACTACTATGGTGGGTGACAGGATCCAGAGAGATGAGCAAACACCTGCTACCCACCTCGCAAGATATTGTTAGACTTAATTAGTCAGTGTTGAAAAGCACTTTAAAATCTACTGAAAAAAGGGCAAGTATTATTAATTTTTATTGTAATTACCATAATTATCTCTATTATTGTTATGCAAAATGCACTGTGTGAGAAGGCACAAGATTACAAGTGCTTTTCATAGAAGATACAAAATATTGGTTTCAAAATTCCCTAAATTATAGCCATGTCTTCACTGTCAGTTTGGCAAATATCTCATTTTAGTCTTTGGTCCCACTTCTCTGACACTCTCATGCATGATAGTTTGCTCCTGGGCTGGTGTTTGAAGCAAATCTCATGAAAATACGTTGCCAGCCACATCAGCTCAAACTTCAGCAGTCCCTGAAGATAAGCTCATTAATGACAACTGCCAGCCCGGGGTCTGGTGCAGCTTGGCATACGTGACCAGAGCAGGACCTTGGGGACCAGCACAAGAAAGCTTTTGTGGCAAACGCTCAGCTTTCCTTACGTCTGACTGAGGACAAACAGCCAGGAGGGAAGGGGCAGGGGCCACTGGTTGTGTTAGGGGGCAGTCAAGGTATGACAGGGAGCAGGTTAAATCAAGCAGGGCACAAGGGGACAAGAGCTTCTGTACCTGGCAGCCTCCCGTCACCCGCTTACCTGGCTCTACCTCCAGACAACAGGTCTGCTTGACACAAAGCTGCAGCACAGCTCTGGCCAGGAACAGACAGTGAGGCTGATAAATCACAGCCATACACGTTTATGAACATCAAGAACAGACAAACATCCACAAGTAGTGCAAAACTATAAGCTGCCAGGGATCCCCTCTGCACAGGTCAGAGGACAAGTGCTACTTTCACAGTGACACTCTGCTACTCAGATGGAAAAAAAAAAAAAAAACAAGCCATTCACTGAATTTTGAAATAGAAGACTACAGCTGCCTGAGACTGTGTTCACTGGTTTTACAGAGCACCCTTCTGTTAGGGAAACACAACCCTACCATGTCCTTCCCATGTCCTTCACTCTCTCTCCCTACTTTTCCCCTGGTGATATATCATCCACTACAGGCTGAGCAATGTATCACTTTCTGGCATCTCCTCTCTGTCCCCCCACCTCATAAACAACTTCATTGTGGTTCAGGTACATCTCTGTGGCTATCCCACTAGGTTGGGTTTTCCTCTCAGAGTTTAGAATGATTGATACACAGTCGCAGAAGAATCTCTGATTTGCCAAAATGGGCAAAAAAAGGGATTTTGGGGCACCCAAATACCAGGGCAGCCAGTTATTCCACTCATGACTCCTCCATGGCGTTCTTGTACTTGCTTGATATAAAGGCAGGATAGGGTATTTGAGCTCTTTATAGGGGATGCCACGTGGGACTGTAAATCCCATTGATGGCCACAGTTCTCCAAAGCCCTGAGAGGCATCAAGAGAAATTGCTGGTGAATTCTACTCATGGGTCAGGCAGCCTGGAGGAGCTTTCCAGACCTGTGTTCTGGTCAAACCTGTGGAGAAATGACTTCACAGTAGCCAATAAAAGCTGTGGCTGACAAGGATCAGAGCTTCAGCAGTGACCCTTTGTCCAGCTGTCATTAGGGCCTAAGAGAAGGAGGCACTCAAGCTTGATTATGATTCTGATCCTGACACAGTCTTAAATGTGATCTTCTGCATATAAAAGATGGACACACAACCTCATTCTCCCTAGGGTTTATGTCCCAGGGTCTTGTAAGCAGGAGCTCCCCCCATTCTGGAAGGTCTCCAGAGCAGAGGAGGAAGCAGCACACCCAGTGATGTGGTCAAGATGATACCCTGGACACTTGTACAACCACAGCAGCAAATAAACCACTAGAGAGGCAGAACAAAGTAAGATGCAAACACGGGACTCTAAATTAAACAGGTTTAGGGAAGGGTACTGATTCCTCTTATAGAGCCTGACAACACAGAGTGGGAGGAGGAAGAGTGTGTCCAGCACAGTGGTCCTGTCACCCCACACCAGAGCACCCCCAGTGAGCTGCAAAGGGCTGTGGAGCAGCTGCTGAGCCAGCCAGGATTAGGGAGAGGAGGCGAGGCCTGCCTGTCAGAGGATTTGTCGTGAGCAGTGTGAATACAAGCTGTTTCATATCTATCCCTACAGCAAGGGAAATCTCTCTTGTATAAATCCAATCCCTATGGCCTAAGTTATCTTAAATATCACTGTTTTTTGGACTCACTTTGTCCAATGCCTTTGTTCTCTCAGATTTTAATACCGTTTGATAAAGTTATCAAATAATCAAACCTTTCCAATTGGCTAGCATATCATAACTTCATGACTTGTGAATATAATTTTCTAGCAATCATAAATGAGTGTGTTTCAGAAAAAGATTTTATTTTTTTTGAAAAATGCATCAAAAATACCTCTTTGCAGAAGTCTGCAGAAGTTACTGAGCTAGTTAATGAACAGCAATGTATATATGCACAATATATGTATTTATTGTGGGAGGATCTATCACAGATCCATCAATCAAAATGTTAAGTACCCACTGTACCTAAATGGAGTGATTATTAAAGCCTACCTGTCATTTTCTCCCCCAACTGAATGAGAATGACAGATGCATCTAGGAAATTCTCCAAATTATTATCTTTTTAAATGTACCTTATTTGCTTTTATTACATTGAAATTCCCAAATCTCAGTTTATATGAACTATTACAGTTTAGCTATTATTTAAAATTAAGGTAAACCAAATACATAATTTTTTTTTTGTTATTCTTCTAAACAAGTATCTAGTCATGGTTACTAGCAGACTAGGCCTTGCTAAGGCTAACCATTACTAGCAGGCTTCCCACAGGAACTCATTCCATTAGGGACTATGATCATCAAAATATCAGCATTCCAGGGTCTCACAGTGGGATTGCCTCCTGCCTGATAAAGTCTTGATTTTTTTTCCTCCTGTCCAAAGTCTGAGACAGAATTATGGAAATCTACTTAGAAGTCAAATCACGGCATAATATTTAGGCCTGAAATACACAGATTCCAAATTCACTGTTGAAGTAAGCTGAGAAAGCACGTAGAAACACATTATGATCATCCTACAAAGTCATTTGGGGTCTTAGGTCTGCCTATAACAACACAAAGCACACTGGGCTTCAGGTAGCTTTCACTTGTACAGTTTGGGGCACGAAAAGCAGCACAAGCCAATCTAACTGCCATTTTCTAACTGGAAATGGAAAATGTCCTTTAGCATCTGTTGAGCTGAAATGAGAAAATACACCTTCGTTAATAAAATAGCCAGGGAACCTGAACTACGTGGTCCTTATATAGTGATAAGAAACCTTTTCCATATTCCATGTCTAGACAGAGCAGCCAAAAAAGGACATCTGGGCTTGAACTTGGTCACATTAAAGGTCCATTTAATCTAGGATACTGTCTCTGGAAATGACTAATAGTGATGATTGAACCAATAAAGATTATTTAAATAGAGAATAAAAACAGGATATAGTGATATTTTCTATATTGGCAGCCACTCACCCCAACTACCTGAGGCAAGGATTTTTCTGAGCTAGAACAATATATTCATCACATGTTTGAATTTTCAAGACCTATTTTACTCCATTAGTTAATTTCATCATTTTTAAAGTGCACTTTTACCTATATGAAATTTTGGGGTAAAAAGCTCTGGGATTAATTTTTACATTATGCAAAAAAATTTACCTCAGCTCTGTTTTAATAAAATTACAGAAATTACCAAGTGTTGCCTTCTCTTAAGACTTGAATTCAGGTATGAATGTCAAAGCAGAGAGTGTAGTATATAATAGAATAGTTCAAAGTTACCTATCAGAACCTGTCAAGACCTTTCAGTTACAAATACCTACCAACAAACTACTTCTTGGGTCTCTTTGGGCTATGATTCTTGTAGAGCAGTCTACGCTTATGTATATCCTTTACAAAGACATTTTTGATACATAAAACTGGGGGTTTTTGGCCTTAAAACAAGAAAGAATTCTTAAGATTTCCTTTTCTTTTAATGTACTCATGTAAACTATCTGATTTTGCAAACAGCTATTTCAACTCTGAGGTTACAATAGCTGCATAAGAATTTAGTGAATTATACCTATATAAATAAACATTAGTGGGAATTCCAGTATCATAATGACATATTATACACAGGCTGAACTTTGATAATACATTAAAACAACATTATCAGGTTGACAATTAAGAGGTTTTGAAAAAAAAATTCAAAGACCCTCACATGTGCAACTGTCCTCATTATTTGAAATACTTTCTGACAAGACAAAGCCAGTATAGATGGAAACTCTGTAGAACTTTGCCATACTAAAAAAAAAAACCAACAAGACTGTCATAAATTGGTTGTAGTGATTTTTCATATTTCCCCCCAGACCAAATCTGTAAAGTGAAACCTCAAGGCTCATCATGAAATGAAGCTTTAAGGGGACAGGACCTCACATGTATGAGTGAAAGAGGGAGGAAAGGTCAGTGTGCACCCTGATGCTCCGAACGCTTCATCCTACGTGTCCCGTATCAGACAGTGATATGCCCAGCCAGGGCAAGTGACAACCCTCATCCCAAAGTCTTTTCCTGTTGAGTTCTGCAGCTGTTTTTCCTCCTGGATGGAAATCTGTGAAAACCAAAACCCTCTTGCTGTTGCTGCTGCAGATACTCCTGCTTTGTCAGTCCTCTTTTCACCAGAAGGAAAACAGAAGAGTATCTCTGAGGAACTGCTCCACCACACATCTGGAGAGAGCCATAAAGAGAAGCAAGACACTTTCATCTTAACTTTAACTATTTATATCAACGGTTGACATGTATTTTAGAGCTTGATAATACCCATGCACTATTTAAGAGATTTGATACCTCTCCTTACTGCACACTTCAATCTATCTTAGAGCACTTTATTAGAGTTTGATTTTTTACCCACCTGCCATTGTGTGCCCTCACAAATGCAAGAAAGACTGCTAATAATAAAATTCTTGGGGTATAGGTAGGAAAACTTGACATTACCAACACCTTTCTACTTAAACTCTTAAGTATACTTATACTGTTAAGACCATGTTTTACTGTTGCATAACTGCATCGACTCATTTCTGACTTGGACTTTGTAAAAATACTTATTTTGCCTTTTTAGGTATTGATCTCATGAACTGGAACTTTTAAAAAAATTAAACAAGGAAAAAATACATTATGCATTTTTTTCTTATGGAATCTTGAGAGAAAAGGGAACTTTAGATATGAAATAAACTGCCACAGCTTCAAATTAATTATTCCAGCTGCCTACACTAATATAGAAAAGGTAGTCTGTAATCCTTCGAGGAAATAAAGCCCATCCACACTCTAAACACTAGACAGAATAGATTACTAAAAATCAAAACCAATCAAAGCTAGCTACTCATCAGAGCTGATGCTCATGAAGTATTAGCTGTTCCTGCACTTGTAAGGTTCACAGACACTCACGTTGTTGTGTCTATGAACATCTTTCAGATCCAAGGCTTTGGATTTAATCTCATCATACTTTGAAGAAATTCAGATTTTTCAAAGCTTGCCACTTTTATGGTTATGTGACCTAGTTATGCTCAAGTGACAAAAAACATGCTGCTCATGAAGAATTTAGAAGCCTCTGTTGTACGAATCGTTGGGACTCTTGGCTTTGCCCCTGTGTTTATTTGCTACAGGGGACCATAACTCTCAGCTAGAGCTATTTCTGTATATACAGCTCTCTGCCTTGGAAGGGTGCTAAAAATTGTGACTGCAACAACAGCTGACCTCCTTGGAGGTTGATTTAGATTTTGGGTTCTCTTGGTGAGTTAATTCAGGCCACCTGAAAAGAAACTTTCTAGAGCTTATATCAGCTTTTCATAAATATTTTACATGTCCTGTTGTACACCAATCTCAAAAAAAAAAAAAATAAACCAGGTTTTGGTCACTTCTAAGGACAGGCCATGAAGACATTGTTCTAGGAGAGGATTTTTTGCCACAATTTTTGGACAGTTTCAAAATGAGCACTAATGTGAGCACAGACACGGCCTTTATCACTGCTATTATGGGGTTTTTTTACTCTAAATGCATTCCAAAATATACTTCTCTTTCTAGGATTCCATTTCTTGGGTAACCGCTTTGACATTGCTGATTCAAGTCACAGACTTATTGTTAGGTTTTGTGGGTTTTGGTGTAGGGTTTTCTGGGTTTGGGGGTTTTTTAAGAATTCAAAACTGTCCGTTTTCATTTGGTGGCTAATCTATTTCTCTCTCCAGAAATAGAAGGTAATATATTTGTTGCAATGTGGACCTTGTTGTTACAAAAAGAAAAGCCAAGCAAACCATGTAAAGAAATCAACTTCACTCTTTCTTAAACTGATTTTACAGCTGAATGGCTTCAAATGCAATGTAAACAAAGCTCCATGACAAATCTATCATCTGCTCTAATGCATTATACAAGTCAATGTACAGTAAATGTAAGCTATGTGGGAAAAGTTTGGTATTAACTATTTTTCTCTGGAGAAATTACAGGTACAGATGTTAAACAAATTTCTAAGAGAGAAATTCTTTCTATTGCCTTGTGTTCGTTGATAAACATCAAAAAGGAATAATGCCTGGTACTGGTACTTAAACAGAAGAGGAATAAGTCCTTGTGCAGGAGACTTCAACTTCTAGCCTGTCCTTCATGAAACTGCATCATAACAGAAGACGTATATTTTGTGATGCTGTTTCAGCAAAAAAACTTTAATATTCTAAACTACAAGCCAAGAACATATTATTTGAAAGAACAAAATTGAAATAATTAAAAATAAATAAAATGAGATAATATAGTATGAAAAAGATAAAATTAACTTAATTGGTATTTCCCTCTTTAAATTTACAGTTAGACCCCAAGATCCTTCAAATCTTATTTATTTTACATATCGTTCATTAACTATCTGCTCTATGTCCACTTTCTTCTTCACCGTCTGGTTTTCTAATGCTGTATCTACCACATAAATTTTTCTGCATGTAAGGCCTCTAAATTGTAGCTGATTGATTAAAACATATTACAAAATAAATGTGTTTAGGCTTTTTCTAAGAGCTAGCTCACTGCTTAAAATTAATTATACACCCTAAATCACCCTTGGTCGCTGGTAAGGTGAATAATGGCTGTAGAGTTAACTCCTACAAAGAATGGAAGAAAACGAGAAGCTACAGCAGAAGACATAACCAGAGAAATCAAAGGAGAGGTCTCAGAAAGGTTATGAAAAGAAAAGATAAATCCCAAAGCAGCCCAGCAGAATGGAGATACTGATGAGAGTACATGACTGGGAGGAAATTCGGCGGTCCCAGAAAGTGTCGCGTAGCATGATAAGAGAAGCAGCAGCAGCTGCTGCATGTTAAACAGCACTTTACCCTGCAATTGGTCCTACCAGTTCTAATAGGTTAGATTTCTATTCACCCATGTCTCATAATCTATCCTTTGTGATGTATCCAACATTTTTGCCTCTTCATTCACTCCAGGACTCTTAGACTGTTCTAGCTGTCTGTCTCAGCTGCTGTGATTTTTGTCTCTCTATCTGTTGCGTGCTTTCCCCAACAGACACTCCAACTCGTTCAATTCAACAGCTGCTACAAACACTTCTATTTTTGGCACAGCAGTCCAACAGTTTCAAGGGGTTTACTTGAGGACTAGGTGGGTCAGAATCTATATTTCTGTAAAATGAAGTACACATCTGATCTTTCATAATGCTTGGGGTGGGACACAAAAGACTGTTCTGTTTTGTAAAGGTCCTGAAAACATATTCTAATTCTGGCTGTTATATCTTCATTTCTGTGAAAATACTCACCCAAAGATGGGTAAGTCATTGCAAAGTGGCACAAATGCATTATTTGCCTGACTGGGCATGTGAATAGGCAATGGGATAGTGAACAAACTGTCAGCCTGCTCTCTAGGAGCGTTAAATGAAAATAAAGCTCTGAATTGAGAGGAACACAGTACCATACCAGTAGTTACCCATTTGAAAGATACTTTGGAAGGAAGTAAAGGAACACTATGAAGGTTAAGGAGTCCAGAGGTTACATGGAAAAACTTTTAAGGAAGACATTCAGGAAGAACACTTAATGTAAACATCAGGAAAGGGTTTTTTTTCAGAATTAGGCCAGTTGCTCTAGAAGGACATATTCAGATCTCTGATTTCTATCTCTATCACTTGAAAATTACTAAAACGAAACCCAAAACTTCCTCCTGTTCCTCACTGCAACACCTCACTAACTAAATTCCATTTAGGTGTTTCAAAAAATGAAGTTAAAACTACTCATTTCAAACAATTTACACTCCTAAAGAAAGACTTTCTGACAAGAAATGCTAATTACAAAGAGACTGCATTCTGCTACCTTTTCTCATGTTACTTAGCGCTTTGTCAACAATCCCTGTTGGAAGTTTTTTTCATGGAGAGCACGAAGACTGTTTTTAAGAGCTTTTATTTCCCCCTGACTTCTTCTGTGATAAAAATACATACAGCTTACAACAATGCATAAGTCCACACAAAGCATTAAACCAGTTTTTTTTTCACTAAAGCTCAAAAAATTTTAGATACTTTTTTACTTGCAGGCTATAAGCAAGAAAAGGAGATAACACTCTAAATTGCTCCAGGAAAACAACAATCATCATATGACACCTACTGTATTCATCTTAAAGTATTTTCTCTACAGCAGTCACCTCATGCAAGGATGCTGACATCAGAGGAGAGGTTCATTTACACTGGAACAGCAGTCTAAGCCAGATACACTAAACACACGATAATTTGGGTTTGAAATGGCAATATTAGTCGAAAAGGAAGGAAATATTTCTGCTCAATGAAAGCATAAATTTGCATCATGATGCAGCAGAGCTCAGTGTTTCTGGTGTCAACCTATCCAGCTGAGACAAGCACTGCAGGTCCTCCAGTTTTAGGGGATGGAAAACTAGGGGCGAATTGAAGTTCCTCAATGATGCTAAGCTGCGTCCTTCAGACAAAATTACAGCTGGCATAAGAAGACCTTCCCAAAAACTTTAATCATACTGAGGTATGTTTCATTAACGCACACACACAGCTGAGAGTTTCTTTTAATTCTCCCTTGAAACTCAAGTACTCAGTCACAATGTAATTTACTATGTAGATTTAATTAAAATATTTTTTTGCAGAATAACACATAAAAGTTACCAGACTACTCCATAGTCTATGGATTACAAACCAGCAACATGTTATTATTTTTACCTGCAAAGAAACACCTTGCTAACAGAGGTACTATTTACACACTTTTATTAAGTGCTTCTTTCAAATTCAAAGCATCTTTATAAGCCAAATTTTAGAACACAATTGCAGTGTTAGGTACACAACACTTTCCTGTTTGGCTAGAGAGAGACTGATTCTTTCTGATGTCAATAAACTTTAGTTTAACAAGTTGGCATTTGCCAAACATTCACCAAATATTTTCAGGGGTGGAAGAAAGCAATAAACCTTAAAATTCAGAGAAAAAGCAAAGCTGCAAAAAGACATATACTTCTATTAGAACACCATGCTTTGGTGACTTGATGTAGTAAATAAACATCTGGATTACATTCTTGATTTAGTAAATTAAGTATCCCAACCTTTCATGCACATATATGAAAATGATAGCCTTTCCCTTGATGGATTTGTTTTCTTATTCAGAATCACTTGCCCAAAACACAGGACCTCTCAGTACATGTTCATCATCATACAAAATCACACACAAAATAACTTTCATATTTATGTCCCAGATCATGTCTGTCTTGATTATTTTTTAGAAACAAATAGAAAGAGGTGCAAGTACCAAAAATAGAATATTATATATATTTCTACAGACTTTTACTGCCGTTTCCAGAAACACATTCTTTCAAAAACTTCATTTGCTTTTCCAGTTTCTATGATAAAATAGACTGGTACAGACTGGAAAACTGAACTTCACTGCCCCACTGGCTCATGGTTTATGGTAAAGGGTTCTGAGGACACTGATTAATTCTCAGATTAACCTAATCAGTGCAGCTGCTGGACTGCAGACCCCTGTCTTGTATGAGTTACAACTGAAAGCAGAAAATAGTGAATGGAGAAATAAAATGCATCCTTTGGTTTCTACTCCATTCAAAGTTATGGATGTGTCATCCAGAACCATTTGGCGCTAACTCACCTCTACTGCTATCTTGATACAGATCTACTACAACTTCTACAGGCCAATGATACATGAGCTAAATTAAAAACTATATTAACATATATTCAGGCAATAAATACACATCTTTACACAGAACAAATTTGCTGGAAAGCACTAAATCCAAGTAAAAAAATTGTATTTTCATATTCTTTAACAACATCTGGATCAAAGAAAATACACACTATGACTAAGCTCTTGGTTTTGAAGGTTAGAATGGATTTGACAGTAAGGGCCAATGACATCTGGCACTTGTTTACTCTTGAAATCTCTTTAACCAGATGCAGTCTCTGCTGGCTCTAGCTTCTTCACTATTTGAAACTCCTGCACTGCCACAGTGACTGCAACATGTTCATAATTTGTGGGGACCTAAAATCTCTCAGCTGTTTTTCTTCTCATTATATTCATGGCTTTTTCTCCCCACAATATTTTCAATGTCTGTCCCTTCATTATTCCCCTCACACACAGGAAAATTTCTTCTGTCCCAGAATCTGGGTGATCTTTTGGATGGCCGGATTACTTCAGGGGGATGGAAATTTCACTCCTATCTATTACCAAAATTCAGAAAATAGTTTTCTGACTCCCTTGCACTGCGTATGTCTTCACTGTCATTGATTAGCTGGAATTCTCATGGCAAAGGTTAATGTAACAAGGATGCAGAGAGCAGAACTGTATCTTCATTGCCTAGACTAGAAAATAACTGAATTTTCCTGGTTATCACAATTGGATAACGCTGACAGAGGCTGCTTTAAACTGGCTTTATTATCAAAACAAAAAGAAACAGGGAGAATGATAGCATGAAAACAGAGGAGAAAAATCAAAACAGGCTGAACTCAATATAAGCAGAGAGTGAAGTTCAGATCAATTCCCTGGCTAGAGGTGCTGAGGGATAGATGTCTGAATTTGGCTGATCAGAAGGAAGGAAATTGCCACAAAGAGCAAAATGTCTAAGAGTATAACGCATTTAAGAGCAAAATTCTTTGCTTTAAAGGTATCCATTGGAGGATATCAAGGCACTCTTTCTGTCATTGCTCCACCTTATAATCCCACCTGATACAAAGCAAAGCGCTACCATTAAAAATTAACTAATTTATTCTGAACACATTCCTTCTTTGGTCTTTGTTTTTAACTTTGCTGTTAAAAGCTTTAACATACTTTTTCACATGTCATTAAGCTTTCATTTCTTCCCTCCAGAGTTCTGGCAGCTCCCCATGTGATGCACAGGTATGTTCAAGTCAGTGCACGTTTTGAAACCGCAAATCACAGAATGCACTGCTCTTAGCCCATGCTTTCCTTGACACCTTGTTCTTGCACGTGAATCAGAAAGCTCCCGGGGGCCCTTTTTGCCACTGAATACCAAAAAAAGGTCATTGCTCTGAGGAAAAAAAAAAAGGCAAATTATTAAGTTATAGACAACATAACACAACACAGCACAGCACCACGTGTCATGGAATGATGATCACAACATCTGTGGGAAAACTGACAAAGCAATGAATTTACTGAACATTTCAGTACAATTTATACTAAGTTTCAAACTTCAAGCAATTTATTTAGAAAACATTCAGTAGCAATAAAGACAAATTATACAGTTTTCACTGAATAATGACTTTCCTTGGGTGGTTTTCTCTAACTTTTAGTTTTTTAATCTTTTTTTTTAAATATATTCAAATAAAAATTAAAACCCCCTCAAATACCTCTGAAATCCAGTAGCTAAAAATGTGTATATACCTGTGCTTTTCCATGCAAAAAGATGTTCAAACTCACTTGCTACTATAATTAAGTTACATCATGCTTCATAAAATGTTGTGATCGCTTCAATAACTTTTCCATTTTATTTCAGAAGCATTGAAACAGAATCCCTATTGTACAAAAATTTGGGTTTCACTTTCATGAAGACAATCCAATACAAAGATAAAAAATTAGAAAATTAGCATATTAGCAAATTGCACAAAACACTAGAGGATCAAGCTCCATTCAACAATTCATTTTCAATTCGGTGACAAATCACAATATACAATTCCTTTTATAACATATTTTGATTTCAATCTACCTACACGCAAGGAGAAATATTCTTGCTGGAAATATGAAGGATCAAGGTTTAGATGTGCATATTGGTATAGGAATAATTTGAGACATATCTTTATTAGAGGAAAAAATACATATGTTTGCAATAGTGACTGCAAACGATGTGCTTTTGTGGAAAATTCTTGCCATCTGGAAGGGTGCTAAATGAACTCTTTGCTAGGTTAGTGGGTTATTTTTGTTGATAGCCAGAGCACTTAATTTCTATCTTTGGCATTTATTGTTCTGTGCAAATTGCTTTTCTCAGCCACCATAACAATACTATATCAATATATTTTAACACTTCTTAAAATATATTCTCACTTGTGATTGGAAAACATTGGCAAAAAAATGAATAATTTAATCATTACAAATTCCTCAAAGTCATTAAGATGGAATTTAGTCTTCTTCCTCAGGGTTCAGCTGCCTGTTAGAAATACAGCAAGTAAAATTTAGCACAAAGAAAATGACTTTAAATGTTTATCTTTGGCTTAATAATCATCTTCAGGCCAGATGACACACTGTTAACTTGGTAAGTGGGCCACACTATTGATTACAAAATAAAGCACAAGAAAATTATATACACTTACATAGATTTGACCTGCATTTACACTCACTATTAAATCCTTTTTCTGGAAAAGAAGAAACTATTATGGGGGGGAAAAATCTTATTAAGGAAAAATTGATAATTTAGATAAAAACTGAGTTATGATAGATAAGACACATAGCAAAGGTTTTCACACAGGCAGATCTACTACTTAACACTTAAGACCTGAATGTGAGCTTTGACCCAGCACAACTTGGTAGAACACCAGGCCAAATTTGGGATCTCAAGCCAAAGAACAACCAGATACATTTTCATTCTTTACCTTCTGTACAGAGTGCACAAAGTATGCTGCTTTCACACCTTCCTTCATGGATAAGCACAGTTATTTAGCTCTTTGCAGAGTGATACAACTTCAACAACAGCACCTTACCCAAGCACTTAATTTTAAGCACACCACTAATCTAATTGGAACCAAACGAATTTCAGCTTGAATGTTTTATTAAATCCTTTGTTACTAAGCAGAGAGTTTCTGCAATGAAGTGGACTGCCAGGAAAGGAACAATGTAAATCAACATCCATTTTTCTGCAGATGTGGTCCAACGTAAGTTGCAAGAGCTGGATTTAGTTTTCCACCCCTCCTGTCACCTTTTTCACTCAATTATGCAAGGGGTTCTGATGGCTCAAATCTTACTGCAAGTGTAATAGAGCAGATTTGTAGTTTGATTACAGTAAGTGACTTCAAATATAATAAATTATTTCACAATTAAAAGAATTAATAGAATTTGGTGTGTATTTTGTCTTAATTTATCTGCCTATGCAGAGGCATTCTCATCTTAGGAATTCACAGGAACACCACACTCATGGTGTAACCAGTTCACATACAATTCTTTGCTTTATCAAGTCAGATTAAAAACAGATGTATGATTTAGAGTAGCAGCTTCTGTACATTTAGGATTGAGAAAATGCCCTCCTTCAATGAAAAGTAATAATTTTCTAGACCCATTTCCCACTCTGCAGTGGAAAAAGTGTAAAATACAACTGGACCAATAAAACTCAGTGATACCATAATACTTGTTTCCAGGTGAAGAGTGACATATGCAATGTCAAGAGTAAAAATATCTATAATTCCACTATATAATACTATTACATGTACATTATATAAAAACGGTGTCCTACTTATGTCTTTAAAATAAGACAAAAATTTTGAGTGTTCTAAAAAAATACTTCCAGACTGACAAAATTTATAGAATTTTACAATTAAAAATGGAGTTTTATGAAATTATTTTATGTAGCTTTTAATTATAAGCTGAAATTGTATGACATTCAGTTTGAGAAGAAGGATAATCTGAAATGCAGCTACAGTAATTTTATTTCTGTCACTAGCTATGAGATGAAGTAGTCAAAACTGCCCGAAAAAGATCCCTTTTGGCAATGTTCTCACTCTATTCCTATTCATGCTGTGAAATACATGAGGAAGTAGAATAGGGCAAGAAATTAAAAAACAAACTGCACAACTTAGTATTTTGAAGTTCTTGGTCACTGTTGTATCTGTACAATTTGTACCTTGGATTTATCAAACATCTATACTCAAAATTCCTGTAACAAATATGAAGTCAACAAAACAATAATCTACTTCCATGAAATAAATTTTAAAATATTTTGGGGGGAATTTAATGGTTCTTAAGAAAAGATTGTCTTGATATAAACTACTTGCTAACATGAGCTCGAGAAGCTAAAAAATGGGTCTATAAACAGTCTGTAATATTTCAATATAAAATATTTTTAGGCCTACAGAGCTTTCCTCTAAAAGATTAACATGCTCAAATCTTATTATTATTAGAAAAATATTGTTCATATGAAAAATATTAACTCCGTTGAATATGGGATTTTCTGACCCAAGATAATAAACACTGATTAACCAATCCTACTTGGGATGCTTGATTTTTTTTTTCCCCCTCTTTAAAACACATTAAATGGTTTTCCGTCTTCTGTGTTTCCAGGTTAAGTATTGAACATTCAGCCTGGCCATGTAAAAATGGAGCATATTCTAGTCCACGAGCAAATCGATATGGCTGTTCTAATATGAAAGGAAAATTGCTCTATCAGCAAGGACTGAGAAAGAGGGCAGCCTGCAGACATCCAGAAGAACAGAGGATGTGGTTTCAAGTCACTGCCATGATTTATCTGTCCAGAAATTGAAACCCATTTGATGAATCCCAACACTAATACACATCATCATCATCCTGCTCTTAGTGACCTGATTTTCTATCATCTTCATCCATTTTGGACCATGAGGTCCAACCTAAAGTGAAACACTCAGTTTTATTTTGTGATTGAATTTATTATTTTTATGTCATGAATTTTCACATTTCCAAGGCAAAAGTGTAAGAATGAACACTGTCTGTCAAAACAGTAAATCCATAGCAGGACAAATTCACTAATTCTTAAAGCTGAAACCAAAGTTTAAGTTAATTTAGCTTGAAGACCGGGTATGATCTCAGTAACTGAGGAGCCAGATTCTGCCTAGATTCCCAGTAAATCAGCACCAATGCAAGGCTCCAACTTTTATATGTTACTTCAAGATAATTGAACGTCTATTCCAACATTTTGGAATTAGTAGAAGTTACCATTGCAATAGGTACAAGCTGGAGATTTATATATTTGAGTTGCAGAAAAACCTCTTTCTCTGTTAAAGCAGAGACTGTCAAATTTTCATGTCCTGTTAAAAACGAAATTTTTTGGCCATAAAAATCAGCGACAAAAGTTTCATTTATACTGGGCAACTGAAAAATTGGGAATTACATCCCTGTCTCTGACTGTGGCTGGTACCACATACCTCAGGCTCCACATACCTGATAAAAAAATAATTTGTTTGTAAAGTTTTGTTTTCACTCAGTTGTTTAAACTTCAATGCCAATAGTATTTATTTCCTCAGTGATTATTATTACTTTTTGATGCCAGAGGTATGAAAAAGTCCAGTCACTCCTTCCCTCCTTCCAGTTAAGGTTTTCTTACATCTGTTAGGAGTGAATTACATTGCCTGTCCTACTGCCTATTCATCTAACCTTATTATTACTTCAGAATGCTTTCAGGCTTCATTATACTTGACTACCCTCAATAATTTAGTGTCAACTCTAAATTTTGCTTCTCTGAAGTCCTTTCTTTCTTCGATTTACACATGCCGTATAATTATCTGGAGAAAATTTGACATGGGAAATATCCTAAAAACTGTTAGCCTTTAGACAAACTAAAGATGCAATTTACACTCACATTTTCTGGCTTCTGCTTGCCATTTCTCATTTTTAATCATTACCATTAATTTATTTCTCACTATTTGACAATCTTCCCCAAATAAAACCATGAAAAGAATTAGCTCTGAAACAGCTGAATAATAAATTATTTGATTTTTTTAAGACAAATATGCGATCATGCCAAAAAAGTTTTAAGGAGTATATTTGTACCTAAACACAAATACAAGCCATATTTTTTATGTTTTTAAAATGGTAGCTTTATCTCTTCTTCCTTGGAAGCTGCTCACTTTTCAGTCATGTGTGCAAGTACACCTGTGTACATGTACACAAAAACTCAGCTTTGTATGCTTCAGATCGAGCTCACAGAGTATCTTTGTGCTTGTGAGATGAATCATGCAAGTCCCCTTCTCTCCCAAATTTTTTAAGATGAGCCAAAATCACTCTACCCAATGGGAACTGCTGACCATCTCAAATTTTATGTAGTATTTTCTTATCCATATAGATATGGACTCAAATAGGCCTGTCCAACAATAAACAAGGCAGATTTAATTATTATAGCCATATAGTAGATTGAAACACTATGTACTTATGATAATTTAATAACTACCCTCAGAAGTTCAGTACCCACCAATGTATTCAATCACCTTGTGAGACGGGGGGGGAGTTAAAGTTTTTCTCTTCAGTCTCAATTTTCTTCACTTTCCATTCATCCAGTGTGTTGTAGCATGCTAAGGTTTTGATATGGCTGACTAGTTCCTCCTCAAGTTTTCTTGTAATGGAACTACAATTCCTGCCCCACCCTTTGCTAGATATTATTTATACAATACTTTTGAAGGCAATTATCTTTTGAAACTTGTCATTTAACCACACTATTTGTTTATTCTGTCTCAACTTTTAATCAAATCTGTAAACTTCTACTGATGATAGATTTAACCTTCCCAAATCTAAGGAATTCTAGTTTTACACTTCACTTTGAAGCCTATTTATTAAGGGTTACATTTAACCTGTTATTTATTCATTTTTTCTTCTTGAATATCTTGTGTTGCATTTCTATTTTTGTTGTATTTTTTTATTATACGTACAGTTTATCCACCAGTAAGATAAACTTAATTCTATTGTGGCCATCTCAACTGCTACAAATGAGTGCTGCTTGAATTTCATGAGCTTTTCTTTAAAATGCTATAAAATTTAAGGAGCTGCTTTCTTAAATCATTTGATAAGAAAACAATGCACAATTTACTTTTAGTCTGAGCTTCCTATGAAGGATAATCAAGTGACATTAGAATCATTTTTTAATATTTTTGCAAGTTCCTTATTGCTATTAACCTGCATTTTCAATATAAAAAGCTCAAGCAGTCTCCAGGATAGGTTTAAAATTTATTATCCTCCTCTTTTCTGTACTTTTTCCACTTTAAATTGTACCTCTGGATTAAGGGGCAATAGTTTTAAACTGAGAGAGGTTAACCTTAGACTAAATATAGGCAAGAAATTTTTTGCTGACCGGGAGGTGAGACACTGAACAAGTTGCCCAGAGAAGCTGTGGATGTCCCATCACTGGAGATGTACCAGGTCAGGTTGAATGAATGGGTCTTTGAGAAACTTGATCCAAAAAAAGCTGTCTCTGCCCACAGACAGAGACCAGGTGATCTTCAAAGGCTTTTTGCAACTCAGCCCGTTCTACGACCAAGAAAACAAGATCCTGCATTGTCTAGGACACTGGAAATGACAGATACGATTTTTCTAGGAGGCAATCCACTCGTACGCTGTGGATGAAAAGCATAAGTCCTTTAGCCAGCTTCCTCCACACTTTTTTCTTGAGCAAAATTCAACAGTTAAGCAGGATCCTCTGTGCTCTGAATGTTCTCAAAACTCTGGAAGCTACATGACAGGCAGTACACAGAGGGAAATATTAGAAAATTTGACATACATGCAGTGCTCTAAAGTGAAAGATTTAAGTCATGCATGTTTCAGATTGCTGTGGAAAAAACAAAACTTGAAACACCTAATCTTGTTTATAGTGCTGGTACAGTGGCCAAAGTGATGAAGTCCTCTTTGTTTACAGTCACCTTAAGCCTGGAAAAATGAAAAAAAATGGGTATTTTTATAAATTTTATAATATGGTCAAATGAGATTTGTTATTAGTATGCAAAGAGCCTTGTAGGCCACCTTACACTCAGACCTTGATAAGAATAAGCAGTTTCACACACGTACTAAACTCTGATGGATGTCTGAGCTCACCCAACATAATAGACACACACACACATTTACACTGCAGGATATGTCACACACATAACTAGAAGTGCCACAGAATTCTGTTTTCATTACAAAAAGTTCTTTGGAGTATTTTACTATGGCTGCACTAAGGGAGCACTTTAGAGCCAATTTGAAAATAGCAGGGGTCACAGTACATTAACAAAGATCAGCCCCACGAGGTTATTATCTTTATTTTTGAACTGCAGCCTAACAGGACATACATGAAGCCTAGATCCCATTTCATAATGAAATAACAAGGTTGTGTTATAGCTGCTCAGAGGGAACACTTCAAATGTGACCAAACTGCTAATTCTGCTATAACTCTCCAAAGTGCCTAAAGGGCCATTTATTAAAAATAAAAAATAAATTGCTCTGCCACTGAATAAATCCCCAAATGTACAAGGTCTGAGGGCAGCATTTTGAAGGAGAAATATTTAAATGTTAGAAGAAAATTTGCTTAATAAGAGACTTCGGATTTTCACTTGGTTTTAACAGAGCTACACATGCCTGTCTCAAATTCTGGTAATATGCAACTGAAGTCAAAAATGAGTACCATAAAAGATAAAGTCCACAGTACATCAAAACACAGTAAATAAGCACACTCCATTTGGAAATCACTTTATTTATTACAGCTAAGGATAATCCCAATTACCAGCAAAGGAGAAAACATGCTTTCTATTGAAAAATTTCATTTTCTCAGTTCCATACTGCAGCTAAAACATCAGATAATGAGAATCATTCTTTGGACATTTAAACAATGAATTCAAGTTGGTTCACTTTTTTTTTACTGAATGCAGAAAAACTACAAAACCTTCTAGTGGTCATTCTACTGCTGTCATCTGACATAACTTCTTACATTGTAAAGGGCAACTTAGTGCAGAACCAGCGGAGGTCAGACTCCGCTTTGATTTCAAGTTAAGAAAGTTTTAAGTTACTTTCACGTAATTAATTCAACATGTACAATATTTGTGCTAGAAATTGCAGACTTTTATAAATTAACCCTGGTCCTTCTCTGCAGCTGTGTTGACATTTATCAAAATATGTAGCACTTAAATATTAAAGACAACTTGATAAACATCTTACAAGTGTCTATAAAGAAAGCAGTAAATAAAAAGAACATTTTTAAGTTGGAACAGTATCAACTAATCTCATGAAATATGCAGGTCTGAGCACACAGATGTGCTCAGCGCTGCCTCTTATTTGCAGTGTCATAAATACTATGCAGTGATATTTTATTATGCTATATAGTAGCACTTCTGCTTTTGACAAAATAGAAAATGTGTTGTGAGTACGTGTGGAAAGACAGCACCGACTCCAATATAACCTCATATATTAAAAGCCAAGGCTGAAAACTTATTATCCACTGATTCACACGTCCCAGTTCAGTCCTCCAAAAATATTTGGGTTTTTTTTCCCCTCTAGAGTGACTGTTCTAGTTATAAAGTTGTTACAAAATATATATATACTCACAAAAAAAAATACTCACAATTATGTTCCTTTCCCAAATGAAAGGAAATATGATTCATATGAGAACATAGGAAAGAGGAAAACGCAGACTAAGGCCTCTTTTGCTGTAGAAGTCCCAGGGTCTGTATGCTGCATACCAAAGAGTTCTTTAATTCAAAGAAAGGAAGAAATACCATTCTATTTCTCAAAGATTTCTATAAACCACATTTTTCCCTCTCTCAGCTCCTTTCCTTTTATTGCTTCATCCTGCAGAAAAAACATTATGCTGGATTTGTGACATAATTTTCATGACTGCAATGCCACACATAGGATTACGACTTAACCAAAGGATCAGGCAGAAAATAAGCTGTGAGGATAGGATGTGAGCTTTTGTGCTGGATTAAAGCACAAATCTTCAACAGGAGAGCAAAGAACATAGACATCTCTAACCAAGGACATTGCTTTTACCACAAACATTCTCACCCAGACTTGCTCCACTATGACAGCTTCCTTGACCACCATCCAGGCACACAAAACTAGAAATGCCACAGACAGCCTGACTACACCAATGGGCAACATCAGGGTTTTTTCCTTGCTACATTTTCTTACTCCTCTGACAAAGGATAGTAGTTCTTGCTCTGCAGGACAGTGAGACACCTTCACCTGCCAGTTCTTACTTTACCTTGGTATCAATGTTCAGTTGGGATCTTGAAGCACCTCCTATCCTTGTACTTCACTACAGATAAAAATCCGGACTTCAGCACTGGATAACTAATAAAGAAGCCTTAACAAATTACCTGGCTGCCTGTATCATTTTTCAGAAAGTAACAGTCACAGAGATTTAAATATTTATCCCATTTTTTTTAAAGAATCTGAAGTCTTCATTTGATATTGAAAGCAAGCTGTACTCACAGATAAGAATGTTCTCTGTTATCAATACCCCTGCAAGATGCTAGAGAGACTTTACACACCTATTATTCTCTTTCACAGGATCAAGAATAGAGGAGCTGTGGATCAACAGACACCTTCCCAGGCTGCTACAAGTAAGCATAGATGCTGACATACAAAATTGGTGCTTTACAAACTACAGCATTTAGGTTTAGTATGAGTTCCCAGAACCGGCTTTGTCAGGGTCTCGAGCAGAAAGGACAGCACAGTTCCGTTTCTACTGGTATAAACTTCATGTGCAAATAACTGCTTATCACATTATGAAGAAGTCTGTGTACTGAGAATTTAAAAGGAGGTATCCAATAACAAGCTGAGCTTTTTTGCCATGTAGGTTGACAGGTACATTGGGATAGAGGAGGCTGAGCCGGGTGATAAAAAGGAGAAAAGAACCTACAAAGGAAAAGGGAGGTAAGATGTAATGTTAGATTTCATAATACATATCCTGAAGACCTCGCTGTGATCCAGTTTTAAAACATTTCTGCACTGTCAAGTGAACAGCTGGGGGACATTTCCTTGTGTTTTGTTTGTTTTTATTAAATCTAAGAGGAAAGATTTAAGGTGGATGCTTGGTAAGCTTCTAAGACCACCAAACCACCCAAGTAAGGTAATAAGAATATGGTACAAAACTGTCTGTTTTTCCACTAAACAGGATTAAACTACTATGGGAGATTTATTTAGGCAAGTGACCATCACTGGGCAGAGCTGCAGTTCTATAAATTAACAACCCTATTTTTAAGTTCACATTTGAAAGAAATCCCAATTCTGAGGTAATAGGGTCAGATGGAAGTCATCAAAAACTGAATTGCTGCAGAGAAGAAAGGTTTTTTTGTACCCCTTACCTAGTACCAAGGAAAGTAAGGTTTCCCCAAACAGATATTCACAGATTAATGCTGTGAAATTAGTCTCATTTGCAAGGAGGAGAACCACTGTTAGAGCTCCAAGGGTCATTGTGAAAACCTTAGACACAGAACTCACTGTCAGTTCTAAAGGAACCACCAGTAAAAATACCAAACTCATTTTAAGTATCACACAATGCATAGGTAAGTAGGACAGAAAAAAAAAAGAGAAACAATAAATTATTACCCCTTGAAAATTATTGCGAGCAAAATGCACAAGTTGACCTCTTCTAAAAAGAGGCATTGCTTCTAAAAGGGGACAGATGTTAAAACAATAACCCTGGGTTTATACACCTCAGAATTCCAAGATTTTAAGAATTTATTTTAAAAACCCCAAACAAACAGTAACAACAACAAAAAGACCCAAGCATTTAAAATTTTTCTCTGAACAGGAATATGTGCTTTATAGGAGTTGCTAGTTTTGTTATCAACAATTTGGTTTACTCACAAATGGAGAGTCCACAGCAGCTCTCATCCAGAAAGGATCTCCAGAAGCAGTCCAAGTTATCCTTGTAAACATTTAACCACAAGGAGTTCCAAAATCCAGCTACAGTAGCTCAGAAAAGCAGCTAATTCACTCTAACCATGACCTTTTCCACCCTATGATACACAGATAAAACAAAAATGGACAGCCTAAAGACTTTTACTGCATCCTCCACTTTCCAAAGCTTTTGGCTGCCTCAGCTCAGGACTACTTGAGAAAGAGCACAAAGCAAGACGGCTGAACACTAACAAACTCCACACCCCTTCCCTGGGGTCTGCTTTTAAACTGAGGCTCTCAAGATTGGCTTCAGCTGTAGATAATACACTACAGCTGTGTTGCAGACTTACCACACCCCAGCATTTCTCCATCCATCCATCCATCCATCCATCCATCCATCCATCCATCCAACTCTGTCCCTGACCCACAGACTGGCTTGCCTTGGCTCTGTCTTATCACTATAGCCTTGCCCCCCATCCTGGAATTGTGTCTGACTCTTCCCTCACCTGGTGCTGTCCCAGCCCCGGGGGCTGCTTTTGTGGCTNGGCCCGGCCCGCCCCGGCCCAGATCCCCTCCCTTCCCTGGGTGCTGGCTGGGGAGGGTGGGCACTGCTTTGTCCCCAGGCTTGGCACAGCAGCCCGTGATGTGAACCCTGGCACAGCGAGTCAAACTCTGAGCACGGTTCATCCCCAAATCATCTTCCGTCCTGTCAGTGGTCTGAAACTGCACCTAAGTGACACCACGCAAATTGAAAATAAGAACCTTGCAAAGACTTCAGATTTATCCCTTACGATGAGGAAAGGTCTAATGTCCCAAAAGTATTGCCCCTTAAATCCCAGTGGATACATATCTGCCTTGTTCAGCAGCTGAACTGACAGGAAACCATTTTTCCACTTTCATGGCACAGAAAGAGCACCACTGTCCTAAAACTGATAAACCAGGATTCCTTTTGTTTTATTTTATACTGAACCTAAATTGCAGACCTAATAAAAGCCACACAGATGTACTTGATAGGATGATAGTGAATTAGTGCACCATTCTCCTGCTTCCAGAAACTTCAGGGAATGCCACAAGCTTGAGCTCCAAGTTAAATGAGGACAGCGGATTCATCCTTGTCTGCACTAACTCACATGATGCATTTCTCCTTGTACAGACATTTAAACCCATGTACCTCCATTGACTTCAATAGATTTCCTTCAGGATCACAGTGAAGCAGGGCACATCTAGGCTGTAGGATTGAATGGAAATGTCAACAAAAGCAGTCATTGTAGCCAGTATATTATGAAAGAGCTCCCAAGGACAGTCTTCAAAAATGGGCTGCAATGGTTCATTTCATTGTGGTGTAAACTAGAGGGCATTCAGATTGCATGAGGGTTGAATTTGTCTGTCAGAGTTAGAAAATTATTCAAAGAAAGATGACGTGCAATTGCTGAAAGACATTGCTTGTAACTCCTGAGAAACTGAGTGATACTGATCTCACAACAATTTATCTGAAAGAAGAATTTGATCTGTAACTTTCATAGATAACAAGACTTATAAGAAAAGCATCACCAGTAGCTATTATACTGCAGCATTTGTTCCCATTAATTTGATGAAACAATTCATTATAACACTTCAAATAAAAAATAGTATCCAAAAGTCCATATTTAAAAGCTTAAATACTTTTAAATAGACTTCCAATTTAATTCATAGGAAGAAACTGTGGGCAGATTTGACATGCTGGTTAAAGGTAATTTCATACAGACAGCCTTTTGGTGCTAATATGCCATTTAAAACACATGCTCTATAAGCTTCAGTAGGATTGGGATTTGAAACAGAGCACAGGCATTTTGTTTTTCTTCCAATTAACCTTTTATGTAGGTATAAAGCTCAATATGTTAGAAGAGTTTTGTGTCTAGAACAGGATAAAATAAAATGGCAGCAATGTATATTTATCTATTTAGAAATCAATTTGGGTGAATTCTATGTCAAATCAGTTGAGGAAAGTATTGTAGTGCTTTTGGGGCTAATAAGATCGATTCCAAGCAATCATGTCTTATGTTTCATTGCAGAATGAGTTGTTCTTCCATGCTGAGTCTTTGCACAAAGCATGAGAGATGCTGACACAATCAATAGTCTGTTCCCTACAAAAAATAGTTCAAAGGCTCTATGTAAATAACATTATCCTATTTTCTCAAAATCCTTCCTAGCGTCAAGTAGTATGGCTAAAAAAAGGGATTCCAGCTGATTTTTAACATTAAAAAAAAATTATAAGGGCTCAGCAGACCAGCAGGAAGCAGAGAAATTATTCACTCTTTCCTGAAACTAACTCAATTAAAGTCAATAATCTCAGATAATTTAGGATAACTAACCCCTAACTTCTCAGCAAGAATTCTTGAAGACATCTTGACTTTTAAAAGACCAGGTAACATCTGTCATCACAGATAAAATAAGGAAGAAGGAAAAATGTTTCTTTTTGTTGGTTTTATTGTGGGTTTACAGGTTTGGGGGGTATTGTTTATTTGTTTGTTTGTTTGTTTTCTGATGATGAAATAAATATTTGTAGGATCATAAAAATAAATCTCCTCTAGTAATTTTTTTAAAACATGCACTCACTTTTTCAGTCAATATTTAATATCCAATACTTTATTTTGCTGTGTTTTTTTTTTTCTTAATTATTGTTTCGCTATAATTTTGAATTAGCCATGTTGTAGATCAACTCTTGATTCTGAAGTAAACAAGTGGTTGCTCTGATATCCCTGTATCTGTCTGGACTTCTTTATGAATGTACATGGGCTGATATACCAAGCTAAATAGGTCAATATTTAGAATAAGTCTAAATCTATATGTTCCTTTTAATGAAAGTGTTTGCCATATTCATTACTAAAGCATGACACGATTTTTCTAATGAAATTTTTTATTTATTTCTTTAAAAGAAGGTGATAAAGAATCACCCAAAGTAAGTTTCAAAGCTATTTAAAATATAATGCAGTTATTTAGGGACAAAATGAGGGAAAGAAGAAAGCAAAGAAGGAAATTTCTACCTTCAGAAGATTTGATTTGAATTTCCTTCTTTCCCCTCCAAAATAAATGTCATATTTTCAGTTCAACAGAAATATAAAATTAGACATATAGGTTAGTTCTTAGACAAAAAAATTTATTTTTATACGTACAAATTTCAGTGCACATTGTGATGACTGTCAGTAACAAACATCAATTACTTCTACAGCTCAAACTATTCTAATGATCATGTGATGGATGCTGTATTTGGGAGTTTAATTCTGTGCACAGTTTCAGATAGTCCTTCTGTTTTATTATATATTTCTAAATAAACAGCAAGACAGCCTGGGCAAAGATGCTCAGGGAGAGAATATTTCAGAGACCAAATGGCTGAGCAGGCTCATATCAAGATGCTTGAACCAACAGGGCCGTGAATGGAACAAGAAGAACTTCTTAGGAATGAAAGGTAATTGGGAACACTTTGCTGGAGCTTGAAAATCACTGATTTACTCAAAGCAAGGATACACTGGTCAGGTGAAAACTGTATATAATCCATTATTACTCCAGTTTTCTCTTCCCTAATAGATGAATGTTCTCTGTTCAAAAAGGTTAAATAGCCAACCTAATTTTCTAGTAAAAAATTTAGAAAGTATTTAGCCAGCCTTTGATCACCAGTAATTTATTCTACAGGGGACTGGAGACACAACTAGACATACCTTTCTCAAAGCTTTGACCAACTTAAGTATTAACAGGAGCTGTAAAATCGCATCATTGATATTTTAGTAGCTCTTTCCAAACAAATTCCAAGGTCCCAAACAAATTCCAGGGTCCCAGGGTAGTTTCAAACCTCAAGTAAGCTTTCTCAAGATGTGATGTCATGGTGTAGCCCCAGCCAGCAAGTAAGCCCCACCGAGCTGCTCCATCACTCCTCCCTGATGGGATGGGGCAGAGAATCAGAAGAGTTAAAATGAGAAAACTTGTGGTTTGAGATAAAGACAGCTCAATAGGGAGAGCAAAATCCACGTGTGCAAGCAAAGGAAAACAAGGAATTCATTCACCACTTCCCATGGGCAGGCAGGTGTTCAGCCATCCCCATCACTGGGAAGACAAATGCCATCACTCTGAGCCTCTCCCCTGCTTTCCTCTTGTTCCCCCATCTTTATACCCTGAGCACAATGCCACATGGTCTGGGATATCCCTTGGGTCAGCTGGGGTCACCTGTCCTGGCTGTGTCCCCTCCCAACTCTTTGTGCCCCCCGGCCCACTCGCTGCTGGAGTGGGGTGAGAGGCAGAAAAGGCCTTGGCTCTGTGTAAGTGCTCCTCACTAGAAACAAAAATATCCCTGAATTATCCATGCTGCTCCCATTACAAACCCAAAGCACAGCCCCATACTAGCCACTGTGAAGAAAATGAACTGTATCCCAGCAAAACCTGCACAGATGATAAGTACTAGAACTAACATGCAGTTAAAAAAAAATCCACCAAAACTCAAACAACCAACAAAAAAAGACCAAACAGAGCTAACACTACTTTTCATATCCAAGCTACAAAAGCTGTGTCGCTTCACTTTCAAAAACAAAATTACACAAGACAGCTTGAGCCAATCTAACACCTTGTCACTGCTCCCTACTGCATGCTGTCTCTGTTTACCTTGCTTTAGCTGTAACATATATCAGGCCTCTCCATGAGACAATTTCAGACGGTTTTCCGCTGGGCTAGTGCAATCAGTCTTTCGAGTGATGATCTTGGGTAGAGCCTATAAAGGAGCAGAATGACACCATGTGAAGGAGGGAGGAGGAGCTGCTCCTGCAGCCACGTAAGAGGAAACCTCCCAGTCTGGGAGTGGTCAGTCGTGGGACTGACTTGGGTTTCTCACATAATTCCAGATGGAGAGGAATCGGGGTATAATGGTTTTGACAGCTTTAGTGCTTAGGATTTACAACCTTGAGAGAGACCTAAGTAGATAAAATGTTGATATAAATAGTGATGTAATGACAGAGATATAATAAATATAATATTCATTCTGATGACTAAATTACGTGGGATTTAGCATTTTACTAGTCGATCATAGTGTACAGAATGACCATCAGGCTTTGTTGCCAAAATTTCAAGAACCCCTAAAGACTGCTGGTTAGAAGTAATATGGCACTGCTGATCTCAGAAGTGTGAAAAGTTAATTGTTATAAGCGTAGCAGAAATTGTGCTGCCTCTTCAATCTCCAGCTCTCCAATGGCAAGAGCCTCCTCTGTTTTGTAAACATCAGACTGTCTCAGGTGCACAAACAGTTGGTTGAACTGCATTCTTGCAATGCCACAATGTACAACCTCTGTTACCTTCCTAAAATTCTATACAGAGACTCAGGAACAGAGAAATCATGGGAGAAATTAAATAAAATTGCGCTAGTAGAAGGAAAAAAATAGTGACTAAAGGAGTATATATCTGTGTGTATATTTATGTCTAGATATGTCTTTAATTGCTAAATTACCACCATTATTTTTTTAAGATTATCTAGATTTTTTGTAAATGAAAAGAAGAATAATTTATGAGATGTTATGCAAAATTTGTATTTATTATTAGTGAAATCAGAGTGTTATGAAAGTTCTGTTGGTACAGGGAAGGTGATCTCACTAAATTCATATGACATTATTTAAAAGCTCTTAAAAGATACATGATGGATTTCAGGGAAGTTTAGCTTCAGAATTTTAAAAGGTTCTTATAATATAGAAAAGCTGCAACAAGCAAAGATAGAAGATTATACCAAAATGGATTTCACTGAAGAGATTAAATCACAGGTTCCCATATTAATTTATTTACCTCATATCAGCACAGCTGAGGGTTTACCTCTTTAGATTATGTCAGATCATGCATATCTCAAGAGCAAAGCCTCTCTCATAGACCAGAGGACTGATCTTTTCAAAAATGCAAAATAAAGTAACGTGAATATGTCTGGGCACAGAGTGGGATAAAGAAGGCCAGTAGCTGAGGATGAAAAAAGTAATTATAACTATGCATTTTTTCACTTTCTCAATGGTTCCCTATTAAGATACTTGCATACTGAAAGGAAAATAATGGGAATAAAGGTGGACACTGAAAGACAGTCAGATTCTTTTATACATCTTTGTTTTCTGAATCTCATTTTTATTGACATACATACACGACATTCTGAAAAGAAAAAACAATAGCCCAAATACTTGATTTATAGAAAAAAATCTCATTTTCTTTATGCATAATGGTCTTGATCCCATATAAAACCAAGTAAGATCCCCTGGAATACAGTGCAGAAATATTTCACAGGGAAGATCACCTTTCATAAGCAACTCTTGGAGATACACATAAAAAAGGGCAAGAAGAAATCTCAAAATCCACTGCTTAATCAACCATTTTGCTTCACAGGAACAGTCATATCTGAAAACCACCACAACTATTTCGATCATCAGGCGGATGTAGCAGTTGCCGAAGGCAGAGTCAGTCCTCTTTCCCTCCATGGAAGTCCGTAATGTGCAGCGCAGTTTCCTGGCACAAACCTCCAGAACATTCTGGCACAGACATATTTGTAAAAATGAAGCAAACCCCACTCCCCAGCTGGGAAAAAAAATTGCAACATTTTCAGAACTCTATGAAGGCTTATTTTCTCATTTAAAGCTGCAAATAGCTAAGTACACATGCATCTTGGCAAGTGGAGGCTTTTGCATTTTTTTAACAACATCTGCAAAAAGAAAGAGAAGAATGACATACTAAAGTATGTGTGGCTTGATCACATGTTAGAGGAGTGGTTTTACATCCATTATATGATTTTTAAGAAATGAATTCATTTTGACTTAAGGTGATAAACACTCCTTTCAAAGAAAACTTTGGCAGAAAATATCATTTCAATTTCTACGTTCTAAAGATATTTTACTCTGAACTCCTTCTCTGCAAAGTTACTGAAAACACCATTTTACAGTAACCTAAAATAAAATATTTATTATATGCAACTGATAGTTTGTGACCTATTTCTATATAGGCCTGCAGTTTGTTCACCTATCACCTTAATATTTATCAAGAATTTTTCCTTTTATCTTTCACTGAACATGTCCTAAACCAAAAGGCACTTATATAAGCCAGAATGATCAAGAAATGTGTTTGATGTTCAACATTTTTAGCATCTCTGACATAGTTTGTCAATATTAATATTAAAATGAAACAATCTCAGTGAACTACAGTTCAATTTATGGAATAATTAAACTCCATAAATATTTTAGCAAACACATTACTAGCTCCTGTATGTAGCTTATCGATTTGTGTGATCAAATTAATTCTAAGGCTCTGGAAAAATCTGTGTCCTTCCGAACTGAATGATTGGTCCTGCTTAATGTTATGTTCTATGTTAAGGAATTACAATCACCTTATTTTTCCATTAAAAACAAGGTAAGAATCCATTGCTGATATGCAATTGCTTTGCTAAGTTCAGTAACCTAAATCTGAAACATAAATTGTTCCAGATGTTTAGCCCACAAGTTGCTCTAAATCTAGAGCACGGACTATTAAATATTCAGACGGAAAATTTCTGATGTACTAGATTGGGAGTGAAGAGATTCAAGTTCCGCCTGTTTCTGTGTCACTTCAGATGCATTCCTGATTTCTCATGTTGCTTGCCTGACACGTCCTCTAAACATATATGATAAGAGTCATCCTAGCTCATCAGGAAGGAGCCCTTATTTCATTTATAATTGTTGACTCCAAAATGGGTTCCATACCTGGGTGTTACACGAGCATCTCGGATATGAAAATAAAAACAAAACAAAAACCCACACAAAAAAAGATACTGCAAATCTAAATCAAAGTGTGATTTCTGTTCAGAAATCACGTTTTATTATATATTGTCATATTTACCTTTCTTCCATAACCCAGCAGGCCATCAATAATTAAAAAGATAAATAAATCAGTATATTCTTGTAAGTGAAGCATTAGCTCATTACCCTTTTTTTAACTCAATTTTGTTTACCATCCCTTGGAAGACCTGCTCCTTTCTTTCACTAAGTTCAGTCTCCTGAAAGTGATGTTTCTTTCTTTTACTAATCTGACATATGAACAAATAGATGCTGTGATAATTGCTAGGATGCTCCAAGGGAAGATCATGAATTCCAGAACAAAACAGCAGGGTAAGAACTCCTAAGTGTCTGTCCTGCTTAATGTCCTTGGCAATAAAAAGGACAAATTACAAACCAGGAAAGTTTGATATGGGATTTGTTGGTTTTTGCACAATGCTTTTGGTTTCACTTGTGTTCCCCCTCCTTCCCTAAAGCTATCGTCAACTATTTAACCTTTAGAAAGGTTACAACCCAGTTCCAGACTGCCTGCGCTCATAGGAAAGAAGAATGCTTTTTATACACAGCATAAAGTCACCCCAAGACAGTTGGGAAGAACCTTAAAGATCATCCAGTGCCAACCCCCCTGCCGTGGGCAGAGACACCTTCCACTAGACCAGACTGCTCAGAGCTCAACCTAACCTGGCATTCAACTCTTCCAGGGATGGGGCAGCCACAGCTTCCCTGGACAAGCAGTTCCAGTGCCTCACTGCCCTCACAGTAAATATTTTTTCTTAATATCTGATTGAAACCTACTGTCTTCCTGTTCAAAGCCATTCCCCTCTTCTCCTATCATTACAGGACCCTATAAAAAGTCCCTCCCCAGCTCCCTTTTAAGCCCACCTCAGGTACTGGAATGCTGCCGTAAAGTCTCCCCACAGCCTTCTCTTCTCCAGGATGAACAGCCTCAAGTCTCTCAGCCTTTCCTCGCAGGACAGGTGCTCCAGCCCTCTGATCATCTCTGTGGCTTCCTCTGGACTCACTCCAGCAGGTCCACATCCTTCCTGCGCCAAGGCCCTCAGACCTGGATGCAGTACTCCAGCTGGGCTACTCATGAGAGCAGAGTAGAGGGACAAAGAACCGCTGGTCACAGTTCTTTCGATGCCATAAAAAAGCCTCTTCAGAACTGGGAAACCTTCAGCAGTGACAGAAATATATCATGTTCAGATGAAACCTCAAGGGCAGAAGTGAAAGAGGCAGTTGCAGTTCTACCATTCCTTCAGTCATCATGGAAGATTCTCCTCACCTAATTTATAGTCATTTGAAACCTCCCTTGACTTATTACCTTTGTGAGGTTTTTCTCAGGGGCTGCCTAAGAAAGGTCAATTTCTGCATCTGACAACCAGCTGTTCAGCAACAGAGAACAAATGAGATGGGCTTAGCTGGCTCTTGAATGAGTTATCCTGGAAGTAAACTAGAAGGGAAGAACAATGGCTGTAATTGGTGTGCATAAACCACTTCTGCCCATACATCCCGAGTGGTGGAAAAGGAGGGAGGAAAACTCTGCCCCTCCTGCAAGGTTCAGTGGTTCCCCCACTTCCTTTGCGCAGCTGAGGAGCATCTCAGTGCTGCATTGCAGATGGCAAGGGGAATAATAAAGCTGCCTACCTCTCCTTCACAGGCCTGGTAGTGAACTTAAGCCTGGACCACCCCAAAGTACCTCAGGAAGGCTGTGTGTTACACCCATTGCAGTGACCTCCCTCAGAATGGCTTTTAGCAAGAAACACTGCAGCCACTGCTGCACTCTCACCTAGGAAGTATTCATTCTGGATCTATGGTAGTGAGGGGTTTTCCATAAGCCTCTAACAATTGTTTTCTTTATGTACAGCAGCTGATGGCTCACCTAATCAATTCCCTGTCAAACACAGTTCTGTGAATGGGATCTCACTTCAAAAGTCACGAGGAAAAATCTCTCTTACTTGGCTTTGGAGTTTCTCTGACAGGAAGGTTTTTCTCTGCATAGTATCTGCAGCACTTGTTACACAAACAGAAAGTCACTGATTGATAAGACTAGACTTATTAATTGTGCAAAGGGACCAATTATAATAGATTATTAGGATGAACCTTTGTCCCTGTAGATGTTGAGACTAGAGTCACAGGAAGTCAAACATTATGACAACTAATCTTTTGGGCTTGGATAGGAGCTTGGAAGTTATTGAAATAAAATATGAATGGCTAGACATGCATGTAATATAATTAAATATATTAAAATAATGCAGAAGTTCCCAAAATATGACTCATACTTCCGAGCTACCAACAAAGGAAAAGAACTGCTGCTGCTGCTGCTGCTGGAAGGAGCAATTGACAAAAAGAGTCAGCATACAAAAGCAACCCAAATAAACAGATCATCTTCTCAAAAAAGAAAGCATGCAGCTGGATTCTTCTATCAGTTCATGACTAAGTAGCATAATAGGCATGAGGACTATGATACAGAATTCTTCGGCTTGTTCTTCAAAATCTTGGAAAGGATTTCAAATACTGAAGAGATGTTGCTGAGATGAAAAAAGCCCGTGTTCTGTATTATCATAATGCATCAAATAAAAAACTTATAGGTTATTATACGTCATAATTAACGTCAAAACCAGTCCTGCAGCTCACCTGACACCTTATAATTGGCTAAAATTTCACTAATATAAACTGATTTCTCTACACGTAAATCTTAATTGTGTGGAATCACAAACCAGTGTGGTTCCAGCAGGCATGTTCAGTCTATAACACCATCACAGGACAGTGCTATTTTGATGCAGTGTGTACATTCATGCATTTTTTAAATAATGAAATAACTTTAGTACATAGACCTTGCCAATGCTTGTCTTTCAATGGCTCAATATGCTTTTTCCTTCCTTTGTGGCTGCATTACTTCTATTTAGGTGGAACTTCATTCGTACACCAGTCCAAAAAGCAGAGATTTCTATGCAGAACTCTGTGACAGACAACAGAAAATATACTATCTCGAGGGTAAAATAAAAAATGAAAGCTAGAAAAGTGTAAATATAGTCAGAATGTGGCATAAGTTTATTGGACCTAGCCATGTAATTCCTGTAAACAATTTGGACACACATTCCAATGGCATCAGTGGTCCAGTGGCAGCATCATTTTAACTTGTTTTCCTCAATAAGTACATAAATGCATTTCTGAATAGGAAACTATGATTTTTTTTCCTATTATCTTTTCTCATATGCAAATAGTTCTGAGAAACAGGCTGCGTTCTGAAAATAAAATTTGTTCAGTACCTTGTAAAAGTTCTCTATAAAACTCAAAGGAAGAGTCTGATTAATCTTAAGGGGATTTATGAATATTTTCTGAAGTATTTTTCTTTCTCATTGCTAACTGTGAGCTTTAGTGACCATAAAACATTCATCTAAAAGAAAGGCCTTAAGGTTTCATGTACCCAGTTTTACTCTGACTTACAATTTTATCAAAATTGAATTTGAGGATTTCTCAAGAAATTGCATGGGCAAATATAGCACAATTTTTATTAGAAAATTTTAATGGATCTAGTATAATCTTATCTCATTTATCTTGACGTTCTTGTTCCTTTTTTCTGTTCCCATGTATGTGACAATTACCTTTTGTTACTGCTGTTGCTGTGAGTAAGACAATAGAGGTCACTGCTGATGGTGTAAGTTGAGAGTTGGCCTGAGTTTCCCTTCTTGAGGAGACGCTATCATCTGTCCTTTTCAGGAAAAAAGGAAATGCTGACATTCTGTAAACAAAATCAACTGGCTAAGCTGACAGCCCCTACAGTGTTCTGTATTCAAAGATGCTTAAAAGCTATTATCTGATGAACATTTGTGAAAAAATAAATATCACGATGTGTAGCATTATTTTACTGTTTCAGAGAGGATATTTGCATACAGCAGAGACAGGGAGGTTTGTACACAATGTGAAGCTGACATGTTGGCATCACTGAAAAGATAGGGACTAGTCACTTCTGAAAGGTCATTCTTCAAAGGAAATTATTTTTCTCTGTTATCTCACACACAATTGTTTAGTTTTCAAACTTTCCAAAGACATTCAGATTTCAGTATAATCACAATAGTGCATTCCATTAACTATGAAAAAGATTAAGAATGACCTTTCATCAGGCAAAAGACACAGCACAACTGGCAGCTTTATGTATTTTTTACAATTAGATCTAAAAATGCAACAATGTTCCAATTTTCAGCTACATTCTTGCACAAAAGTAGGCATTTCAGACTAAGCAGGTACTAAGAAAGTGTGAATATTAAATGAAAAATAAATGTGTACGAAGAATTGAGGAATATTTAAAGAAAGAAATGAAAATTGCTTGTGGCAGCAGTGGGAAGATACAGTGTATTCAAACAAACAAACAAAGCAAGAAAGTAGACATTTGTTTATGGTCAGTGCCTACAGAACTTGCCCTTTTTCATCAAGATGTTTTCCTGTTTATACCTCTTTTAGGTACTTGTAGCATTCAAGTAGGAAAAGCCAAGCCTGACCAGCAAATACCCTTTATTCATGCTCCATCAGAACACAGGCTTGATTAGTCATGGTATCTTCACAAAGTTTATCAGCTGCTCCTAAAATATTTGATTCAGTGAGGCGTGGGCTGACGGTTCACATCCTGGCACCTTGGTCTGGATGACCTCTTCGTGCCCCCCAGGGTCTTTTTCCAGTAGATACCTGTCAGGGAGAGGATAGGAACAGAGTGGAGAAGTAGAGGAAATGGTGTACACTTGTCACACAGGGCACAGCTTCCAATTTCAGGTTATATCTGCAGAGCAATAGCTGCTCCCAGTCTGCTCCAAAACATTTCGGATAACACTGGGTAGTCAGACAATTAGCTGTGGTGGCATGAAGTTCATTTTTGGCAATACTCAGAACTTCACTGATTTTTGCTCTACAAGCATCTATCGCTGCAGCAAAGACATGCTAAAGGGTTTGGTTACGAAATCCTTCTGGGTCCCATCAGATTCATCTCATCCACTATGCAGTCTTCTCTCCAATTCTCAGCTTTTTCTTCCTTATTAAAGTGTTTAGCCATAGGCAGGGTAGGGAGATTCCTTGATGAAAATAACTTGGGTTGGTTGATAGCTCCAAGCTCTTCTGGAAGAGACACTATATCCATTCTAAGAAGAGAATATTATTACCATTAAGTAAATCTCAGTGAAGCAGGGGTCAAATTGAATCTTGAGGCACAAAAGTTCATGTACCAGGACCTGCACAGCAGGAATGACCCTAAGTCTACTGAACTTGTTTGATTAATACCACCTGAAGAACATCAATGCCAATGCAAGGGACTCTGCTCATTGTCTTTGGCTTTGGGTTAATGCAAAGAGTGGTGACCAAAATCTGTGACATGGGGAGCCAATGCCACCTGGGTAGGGCTTGTCACTCTTTCCTGGGTTAATCTTGCAACAGGCTGAGATGTTCCTTGTGATAGAATCATTCATCTGAAGTCATCATTCCTTATCAAATTCCAAGAAATCAACTGTGATATATTGTGAGCATTTTGCATTATTACTATCATAATACGAGTTTGGACAGAATTACAGGATTACAGCTGCATCAAAAAACAGGAAAGATTCATCTCGGCTTGAGGGAATTGTTTCATAAAAACTTCCTTTCTTTTCTGACAGATATCCAACAGAGAGGAGTTCAAGTACTTTTTAAAGGTTCTCTGACAAAAATATACTGATAAAAGCAGTACTGAATCAGTCCATTTCCTGGATGGCCTAAATTAATTTTTTCTTTTGTCAACTCTGCCTATTTGTAGAGCACGGAAAAGCTGTTCTGACACCGTGATGGAGTTAGTATTCTTAGACAAATGCAAAAATGTATGATTTTCTTTGTAAGAACATCCTACCTCCAAGGACTGGTATACAAGATGTTGTATACAAAACAAAGTTCTAAAACTAATTTAGTCACTGGAGTATTACCCCCAGTGTCAATATCATCCTTGTGTTATCATCCAGCACTAACACAAATCAATTATGACTTATCAGAAAAAACACAGATATCCAACTCCTATATCAGACTATGGAAAATTTGTTTTTTTGCATATAGCCCCAGTGGAAAATTTCAGAATTCATATTCTAAAAGTTTCTACATATATAAATTTAGTCAGTAATAAAGAATGTCGCAAAAAGAACACAAACATCAAACAAAAATTTCCAGTGTCACTATCCCAGCAGTAGCCAGACACTTTCCATGTAAAAGGAGCAGCTGAAAAACACACTGGCTTTCAGTCTGGCTTTTCACAATCTAAACATAAGAACATTACTTCAAGCAGGCTTTTATTTGAGACTTCTTTTTAATTTAGTTAACTTATTTGGTGGAGAAAGAGGGGAAAAATTGATTGAAATTTGCAGGTTGAAGTGAGTCACAGTATTTGCAATAGCAAGGCCTTATAGAAGGTTTTGTGTTTGCTCCCAAAAGGAATCAGAGTGGATTCATGTAGGATCCTGGCAGAGTGTGTTCCCTGGCAACCTCTCTTTGACTACAAAATAAATAAATTTTAAAAAAATGCAGTAGAGGCCTTGATAATTTTAAATTTCAAGTAAGTTTTTAGCTAAGTTTCCTTTGCTGGATTTGCTGCTTTCCCCTGCTGCATATGTCATCATTAGGTGTACTCCTCAGCCAGGATAAATCATTTTATTCAGTCCTTTTTTGAAGATCTGTAGAAAAGCTTCTTGGTTAAAGCCACAGGTAATAATGAATGGGCTCTGACGTCCCCTAGAGACAAATTCCTTGCCCTGTGCCAGACCTTTTGTCATAGCAGCTTGATATTTCCTCCAGCAGCACAAAGCTGGCAGGGCTGGATGGCTCCCTGCCCTGGGCTGTGCACTTTGGGGCAGAGTAACCAGGACAGCACAAAGCTCTGCTCTGCCCAGGCAGCTTTGGTGGGGTGTGAACCATGTCCACTGAGGGTCTCAGNATTCATTTATATTTATTCCTCTTATTATGTAATTATCTATTTATATATTTATTTGTATGATGTATTTATAGCTATTAATATTATTAATAGCAGATATTATTTATATTGATGTTTATTGCTGTTAATAATAATAATTTCTAGCTATTAATAATAATAACAGCTATTATTTCATATATTCTATATGAAAATGCAGTGGAAAGGAAGGAGTTACAGCCAGCTTCTTGCACACCCACTGGCTTTTCCCAGACAAGAGGTTATCTCATGCCACACTTCGCAGTGTTCAAACATTTTTATGCTTATTTGTAAAAGTGTAGCACAAAATGAATTGCGGCACCATCTAATTTTGTGTGTATGTGTTAAGGTACANTAGCAGCTTGATATTTCCTCCAGCAGCACAAAGCTGGCAGGGCTGGATGGCTCCCTGCCCTGGGCTGTGCACTTTGGGGCAGAGTAACCAGGACAGCACAAAGCTCTGCTCTGCCCAGGCAGCCTTGGTGAGGGTCTCAGTGGCCTGGGAGTGTCAATAATAATAATAATAATAATAATAATTTATATTAATATTATTAATAGCGGATATTATTTATATTGATGTTTATTGCTGTTAATAATAATAATTTCTAGCTATTAATAATAATAATAGCTATTATTTCATATATTCTATATGAAAATGCAGTGGAAATGAAGGAGTTACAGCCAGCTTCTTGCACACCCACTGGCTTTTCCCAGACAAGAGGTTATCTCATGCCACACTTCGCAGTGTTCAAACATTTTTATGCTTATTTGTAAAAGTGTAGCACAAAATGAATTGCGGCACCATCTAATTTTGTGTGTATGTGTTAAGGTACAGACACTTCTACCCAGACATTCATCAGTTCTCTCTCCTTCCTGTCTTCCTTTCTTCCTTTGTCAGTGTGAACTGCAATTTGATAATTCTTTAGGAATACAAGTCCCCGATCAGGATTTTGAAAATACGGCTTATTCCTATCATAGCATCAAAATTATTATTTTTTTATCCTTGAAATACACTTTTTCAGTATTACTAACAGTAGGACTCTTAGTTAATTCCATATTGTCCTCCATTACAATGATTCTGGAAATATTACAATTTTTACTTACGTAATATTTTCATTTATATTTATGAAATATTACCATTTCTACTTATATACGATTTCCAAACATTCTGAAACTTTTTCCTCCCCTACTCATGGTTTCTTTCCTATTAAAACAGGATTGGAGTGCCAAATTTCTGTAAAAATGCCTATTCTATCAGTCTTTTTTTAATTCAGAGATCAAATAATTATGTTCTACACATACTCACACACACAAGGGATTTAATTACTCACTCCCTTGCAGCTAGTTTACATATTTGTGCAAAAAAAGTGATACATATGAATGAGTAGAATTGGCATATACTGCTTTTCATACAAATAGATGCACACACAAACACGAAAAAAAGGGGGATCAAACCCACAACACTTACAAAAAGTGCAGGAAAATATTACCAAGGACACAGCCACCTTATCTAAACTGATATTAAAGGACTCATTAGAATTAGCCAACAAACACATTTATAACAGTAATCCTAGTCTAGACAAGGTCTTATAATTTAAAAGAAGATTTTCAGAATCATCGAAGGGCTATTAGTCCTCTAGGTCTCAAGATGGGATCCCAGATGCATCAGCTTCAGGTAAGAGCAAAACCTAACAAAAGAGTTTAAAGAGGTCAGTTATAGAACAGACAAAGTGGATAATATACTTTTAGCTTCATATGCTACACTCCAAAACACAAAAAACCACCCAAACCGAAGCTGAAAACCTGAAAGATTTAAGTATAATTAAAAAATTCAATGTTTAGGAAACCCTTGATATGTGTAAAAACTTGTACCTGTATTGAAGACATTAGGAAACAAAAACCCCAAAAATTCTTATAGGAGATTTGGTTTCCTAAAGTAGATTAAAGCAAAAATCCACCTGTATAAATCAAGTTAAGACTAAAGAAATTATGAAAGATGATTTTTTTCCCCTGTAAATAAGTTGCCAGTGCCTGACAGCTTTCCTATTGATTTTTATTTTAGAAACTGCTTAGTTCCCCTCTAGCAGTCACAGGTAGAGACATCTTATTCTCAGGATGTTTTCTAGATGCTTTTTGCTTCTAAACTATTTTTTAAAAAGGCAAATACATCAAGGAAAGCAATTCCTATAGGCTGATGTCCACAGTTAAAAGAAAATCTACATTCTTTCTAAGGTAAATGACACCATCAGAGACTTCTGTTTCTCGCAAGACCAGGAGAGATAAAAATTACTTTATTTAAAAAGAGACTACTCACATTCGATGGACATAGGATATGATTCAATCTCCCCTCTACAAATGCATCCCCAGACACGCTTGATTTAAATCTTCCAGAGGATGAAAGAGTTATTGAAAGTTATACTAACCACGAGGTTTTCTTCAACACCTGAGCTAAAATACTTCAGTGCAAAGCACCGATGGGTTTCAGAAAACCTGGTAATTTTAATACAAACTGGGACAACAAGTGCTATGGGTAAGGGTGGGCACAATGTGTAGAAAGAAGGAACCGAGGCAGAATGTGGTCACGATTTGCATCTCATCTTCTTGCTGCTCTCATGAAAAATGAGCATACGAGACCATTTTTTTTTCTGTCAGAAGTTTCTTGCTGCCACCTTGCTTTATAAAAGTACATTTATTTAGTCAGGCAGCTGACCTCAGGAGAAAGAGAAAAGGCTTGTATAAATCCAAGTGTGAGGCAAATATTCCTTCTCCTGTATTCCACAGAATTTTTTTAATGAAATATTAAGTGGATGAACTTACTCTCAAATTATATTTTGGATAACACACTAATGTCATTGTGGTGCCCTTCACATTCCATCAGTTTCTGCTGTGTTGAATAGCAAAGCATTAGGCGTAGGTCATTTATTTCAACAATCATCATCTGTATAACAGGTGAGGAGAATGGTTACTTCTCCAACAATAGCAACAGGGTAACACATCCCACTTCCCTTTCATTTGGCTACTGAATTGTTGCACTGCACTAAAAGGATTAAGCATTGCATAATAATCGCAATATCAAGATAAATGTGATTAAGGCAAAGCACATTAAGGCCGTTTCAAGGCACACTTTCTCATTTAATCTTTGTACAGGGACTAAGAAGCTTGGCTCTTGTAACACAGAAAAAACTGGGAAAGTTTCTGGCACACTTAATAGAAACTATAAATGTAAAATTTGAATTATTACGTGTTGATTCTGGACATGCAAGCAGCCTAAAAATGAGATTTGAAAATAAAAGAAGTATTAATAAAAACAATTACTTTACCTCTTTGAGCACAATGCAAAATTCTAATATAGTACCTGATTTGATAGAACTGGAGTATTTATTGCAAACTTTTTGATCAGTGATCAGTCCCTAGAGATATGCACTAGCAAAGTCAGAGGCTTTTAGATCCTAAATAAAAAGTGAAAAAGTGTTTCACAAATGAAAATTGTTTCACAAAACACTTTCCAGTGGCCATCCTTTCTCAAAAAGCAGGTCTTTGAATTTTGATTAGGTTCTTATTTGTGCAAAAATTAGTCCGTGCGTCTCAGATTTTGAGTAGGGTCAATATAGTGATTATATCATTTAAATACTATTGCATTTCCTTTCCAACACTTTTTTTACCTAAAAAACCCAAATTTTTTCATGTTGGCCCAATAGCTATATGATGCATTGTTGAAAAAATTGATTGTGGTGTTTTTGGGATTAAAAAACCTCACTTTTTTCTTGCAATCACATTATACAAATAGAAAACTAAATGTGAGGGACCTGTTGAATCAGAATTTTTACAATTGGATAGAAAGGGTTTGATTCAAATTTTCTTTAATTAAAATGACTGTAATCTTAGCCTACCTAATGCAGTACATGCTTTGAACAAAAGTGTAAACCACAAATTTAGTTAAAATTGTCAAATGAACAATTAATTAAAGAGAGAACACTAGCAAGATGACAACCTTTCAAAAATCACAATTGGTGTAATTCTGAGCAATTATTGTTTTAATTATTTATTCAAAATTCTTGATTAAAACTTTAAAAATCTGCCACTTGTGGTTCATAGCAGAAGAGGAATAGAACATTTGCGAATGCTGGTCTTTTTTTACCTGCCAACAATTTTATTTATTACACTTCTTCATCTTGTTTTTTGGTTGTTTGGTTTTTTTTTTCCTGTGAAGAGGGAGACTTCTTCAAGAACCGGGGAACTTCACTGACATAAAATTACTAATTTGATGTGACTGTGGAGCTGTGATAAAATTCAGTGGAGACCAATATTTTTGCTAGCTAGGAACTTTGAATGTTTGATATTGTTGCTAGGTCTTTGAAAAATTTATTTCTATAAAATAGAAAATCCCTCTTTCAGTAAATTTTAAAGGCAATGGTGCTGAATATTTTCACTTAAAAGATTTGTCAGTTGCTTCAAACATAGCCATGAGCTTTTTGTTTTCAATACCTCTGCAATACCTGTCAGTGCTACGCAATTTATTTCCACGTATGTGAGTTCTGAAGAAAAAAATTCTTAGAGCAAACATGCTGTGCCACCTGTAGGAATTTTAGAGGGTTTTGAGGAGGTTATGGTGTGGAGGACTCAAGAGTCAGAGGACAAAGACAGCACCTGATGTGAGAACACGGTCAGGAGCCCAACACCAGCACTGGTACCCAGGAAGGATTGGCCTTCAAGAGGGCTCAGGGACACCGGGCAGTTTGGTACAATGCAGAAAACAAGAGCACTGGAGGACTAAAAGGAGGGCCAGGACCCACAGGAAGACACAGTGGGTAGAAGGGCAGGAGTGTAGGAGCACTTTTTTCTCTGATCTGGCCGATTTTAAATTTGAAGGAAAGGCATCCTACTTTTTTAATATAGGAGCACCTGACTTCTTGATTTTGAAAGCTCTTTGATCTTCCTTGAGGATCCAGGGCATCTAGTTCTCTCCATCTCAAAACAGGGACGAATTTCCCATCTCACCAGGCTGCATTTTTGACAGTTTTTTGGAGTTTTCTTTCTATAATATTTTAGACTTACTTTCCATTTTTTCAAAGAGACTATCTCCTTCATAATATAAATGCAGGAGGCAAAATACGCTTAAGCTGTTCACCAAGACTTTCAAAAAACTGTTCTAATGCTGCAAGATGGCACAGAGATTCTCTTCTGTTAATTATTAACTGTAAAAGCTTTGGGGAGGTTGGAGGAAGGAAGATACTAATAATACACTACATCCATCTAAGAACTTTAAATACAAATGCTGAATTTGGGCTAGACCTTTATTCGGTGTAGTCAGTATAATTCTTCCGACTTCCCTCAGATCCATCCAGCATGTACAAGTTGATTAGCTCGTTCATTAGTTCTCTTATCCATGATTGTATCTGCCAAGGACAGACTCCAACCACAGCCTCCATGCATTCCATGCTGGGTTATTCCCTGTTCTCCAAGACTGGCCGTGTAAACCTCTAAGGTTATATATCCACCACTTTTGATGAGAAGTCATGCAGGCGTGGGGATCCCTGTGCCCAAATGCCTCTCTGGAGCTGGAAGAGACTGAATGTTTATTCTTTTCAAAGTCAATACTCATCAAACTCTACAGATTGAGACTATTTTGTTTTTCAGAGCAGTCCTTGTCACATTCATCTAAGTAACTGACTACTTCTTCACTCTTTCATTCATCTTTTTCTATTTTCCAGACTTTTCATTCCATTGTAGCAGTTGCAGTGGATCACAGCCATATGGCCCTGACTTTTAACTGCTGCAGCAAGCTGCTCTACCACCTGGCAAAGGAGTGATACAGACTCTGCTCCTTATTTCCAGAAATTCTGTGTCTCCTTTCATGGTGACTAGGCTTTTCACAAAGCAGTGAAAGGAAAGAATTAATCTGAACCCACTTAACAGACAATATAGAAATTTTTATATTGATATTTACTGAAAATGTGTATTTTGGTAGACTGCAATACAGGATTTAATTTCTTCTTAACACCTTAACGGTGCAAAAGTCAAGGATAAATGTAAAGATGACCAGAATGTGCCTTGTAGATTTTTCAAGTAATCTCGGATCTAAAAGCAGATGCAGTATTTGATCTTCAAATACCACATGTTTCAAGAGATCAATGGCAACCTCTTTAAAGAAAAAGAAATCCCTCTCCATTTTTTTTTTAATATTTCTAAGACAGTACAATAGAGCCAATGTTTGTCCCTTCACCTTAGCTCCCTTTCCATATAACATGCAAAGGTTTTCCCATGTGGTCTATCTCAAGATATTCAGTAATGTTTACACATTTTTCCCTTTAAGACTTCTAAGTGAAATCCATGTGTCGTTAGCATTTTTACTGTAACTGAGGAGCAGCTTGAAGATCCGCATGAAAAAAGAAACCCTCCAAAAACCACCAGAAGAGCACTTTAAAAAAATAGAAATCCAATATAGGCTCAGTGTCCTTACTGGAGGGTGCACTTTGCTGCACATGGAGTAGAAGTAAGCTTTACAAACAGTTTAAAATATATAGAGTTTGGCTACGTGTATTTTGTTGCCAAAGCTTCAAATACATCAACACCAGCATTTTGTGGAATTGCATTTTCACCCTTGGAAAATCTGGCTGATTCTTGATTTTATATTATGCAGACTCCTTGGGGTTTATTTTATTTGCAATTCATTGGTCATAACCTAAAGTAACTGTGTAACAACCTTACTGATTGAAATGCATGCCACATGAAGAGGAACTATTTGTTTGTTCTCAGAGATTCAACAAAACTGTCATTTCTTGCAAGTAAGGGCATACTTGGTGGGGACACCTTCCAGGAGTCAGGGTTGAAGGTGAGGGTGGAAGGGTTCAATAAGACACCTCCTCAGGTTTGACCATGAACTACTGACTGCATATGTTTTATAACAAGGGATTTGGGGAAAAAAAAAAAAAAAAAAAAGAAAGATGCAACATGGAAAGACAGAAAAAGCGCTCAGAACAGAAGGAGTGTGAGGATAAATAAGGAAGGCAGGAAGGAAAGACTACAGTTTCAAGAAATGAAGAGTATTGGCTCGCCTGTCAGAATGGGAACTGTTTATGTTGTGGAGTCCTGGTGAAGGGACAGAATATGGACTCAGGTATGAGCAGTTTCATATCATCACACAACAATGACATTACAGTGACTTCTAACATCTCCAAGAAACTGGAGATGCCTAAAAGAAAACCTCATAAGATTGGAGGGGGGGTGCAGGGGAAGTTAGACTTCCAGTAAAACTAGGATCCCTGATGATTCTGATTAACAACCCATCTTTCATTACTGCCTTGTCATGTGCTACTAATGACCCTTTGAAATTTCAGCCCACTGGATTCCTGCCAAGTTATAGCATGTTTTAAAGTGAACTTTGGCTTCAGTGAGGCCAAACAAACTGAGAAATGTAGAACCCTCTCTAAGGTACAGGGGAACCACATTACATGCAACTGCCCAGGGAACTTCATCAGCTCCTTGCAGTGTGCTGTCAAAGGACACAAGAAAAACTCAGGTTCCTTTTATCCTCTGGAATCCAAGCTAAAATCCAGTAGCTTTGTGACACCAAATAGAAATAATTCGGTAGCACTTAGGAAGTGGACACTTTTATCTACTGTTCTGACACCTTCTGGTCATAAGTATCCTTGACTTTCAAACCTTGCTGATTTGAGGGGGTTAGATACTGTCCATTTCTACTGTGACAGAGGACAAGCTTTTTAGAACTTGGTTTTAGTCTTCAGCATTGCAAAATGCCTATTTTAATGATGGAACAGGCTAGGCAATTAAAAGTTTTTGCTGAAAATCCAGCTAGTAAATTATTAACACATGCAATTCACGTGGAACAGTGTTATAAATTACCCTGTCCAGCAGCTGCCATTGATTTCACATGCACAAGAAGTTGTTGTATTGTACCATTCTTGACTCTGATGCTTTCATCGTTAAGGAAGATGACTCGTAAAACAATGATTCCCCTCTTTTGCTCCACTTGCAATTTCTTCCTTCCTACCATCCTACTTCCCTTTCCAGAAGATTGATCCAGTGTGCAAATGCAACACACAGAAGATGAAGATAGCTCAGGAGCAAAGACTGAATACCTGACTCATTTACACTCACTCATTAGCTATTTAATTGGCAATTTAGGAACTGTTTAGCTAATTTCAATATTTGTGATTTCTGCTGTGAACCAAATCAGTGTCATGGTTGTCATGCAGTTGATACACTACACACACACCTCAATTTTTTACAATTTTTTACCACATCTGGGGAAGAATATCAATAACAAGGGACCAAAATCCCTGAATACAGAAATGTTACTCTGGTGGATTATCTTCTAGAATCTGATATCTACCCCACTTGCCATATTCAGTAAACAAATTACACACCACGGATACTTTTTCAAAGCATGGAATAAGTTCCTCCAAGTGTATAGGCCACAGAGGCTTTTGAAAATAATGGGAGGAAAAATGCAGTATGCCCAAATAACAGAAGAGGCTATTTGTAAAATGAAAGGTAATGATTAAGTACTTATGTGAAGCAAATGAGAGTTCTGCTGTAACTGGGCAAAAGTGGGCAATGAAAATCCAAGGTTTTTTTGTAAAGGCTCGACACTGTTCTCAAAAGGCAGAAAAAGATACAGTAACATAAGGATGCATAATGATCACTGAACTCTAATTTTGATGTGCTTTTTTTTTCCTCCTTTTTTTACCTATTTTAGTAAGAGAGAAATGCACATTGCAAAATGAGAAGAATATACCTTTAGAGGGTAGAAGTTACAAAATGCATGTCTAAATTTGCTGATGCAGGCAAAATATTAGGTGCTCATACACCTCTCTGTTAGCCTAAGAGCTTGGTTTGGATTTTAAGAACAGATTAGTGTAAGTATTTTAAAGGAGATATACATGATTTACTCTATTCATCTACAGCTTTAAATTTTAGAACATGAAAGCCAAATGATTTTTTAACATCTCGTTGTCACTAAAGCACTGAATGATGGTAGCAAACTGACAGATGAAAAATATACACACTTGCCTGAGTCAGTGAAATAAGGATATGATAAATATTAAAAACTATAGCAACTTCACGTAGTCATGGGTTTATGGGTCCTTGATCAGAAGGGAGGAGAGGAAATAAAATCACCCATTTGATTATTAGCATGGTGTTTCAATAACAATACATATTTTGAAACATAACAGGAATAAAACCTTCACTTTCAGAGATGGCTTCAGAGCAAACCTTGTTCTTATGTGTCCAATAAAGAGCAGATGCAATATAATTTAAAAACATAAGCTTGTGGTCTTGCATTATTATCGTAATCAAATGCCATAAGAGACCGTGAGGGGTTTTAATCATCCAATAGGAAACAAATTGGCCACTATTTTCTTGCTGATTAGATCTTTTCCTTCCACTGTCAGTACCTCATATGTTTTAATTCCTCCTTCCTTTTGCTTGGGTTGGTCCACCAAACAAATCAAGAAACTATCCCTTTCTGAGATGCTTTCTGATGGTTTATGAATTCCAGGTTCACACTTTGGTTAATGGAAAAGCTTGACTGTCAGTTTCTGGAGGTATCAGACTCTTTTATCCTGGTATCATTGCTGAGCTAGGAATGCAGTTAAAGACAATTTTTTTACCTTCCCTCCTCAGACAGAAAAAAATTACCTCAGGACAGCCAGCATCTTACTTTTTTTTTCTGATTTTTTCAGGGTTTCTTCATACTATATTATGTCCAAACTGTGGTTTATTTTTGTGGTCTGTGTTCTCATAGCAGTGGAGCTATGAACTGGAATCCTGGGAAGGTTAATAGATGGAAGATATGCCTGTCTTCTCAGATAACTTCTCAGATAACAGATATCCTTCATTCATGTCTACAAAGATCCCAACACTGTTTTATTGGACGGTCATATCCTCAATCTTCTCTTTTCTTCCCTTAAATTTTCTTAGTGTTTTCAGTTCTGCTCTTTCCACGGTCCTTGCTAAGTTATTTCTCAAAAATGCTGAGGCAGACTTTTACAAAAGAATCCATTGGGCAGCTTTGTCAACAATGTTCTTTTTCCAGACAGTCTTTCTTTGACTCTACTGACTGCTCAGGAATTAAAAGTTCCAAAACATCTTGATTTTTGAGAAAACAGCTTCTGGCTTCTCACACTCAACACAAGACAGGCCTTTGCAGTAACATCTAGCTTTTCTGACATAGCTCTGTTTTTGAAAATAGTAGAGGACTGACCTGAGGACCATGTGGAGATTGACCTCACCTTTACTTTAAGCATGGATAAAAAAGCTTAGTCTGCTTTATACTCTGGAATACATTTCTCTGAATACCACAGAGTTCCGCACTAAAATTTCTACAAGGAAGTGCAAAAAATTCTAACCTTTTATTCAAATCAAGGATTTTTAAACCAAGATCATGTTAAAAATTCTCACAGAAAATTTTTATATGGAATATATGTCATCTATCAATAAAAATACCTTCTGAACTTAGGATGGGGCAAAGTTTTTGGTGAAAATGATTTTGTATGTGCATATTTAGTATCTCAGCAGAGCTGCGTTCTCTCTTACCACAAGTTAGTGGTACGATGGGTTGAAGAATGTCAAACATTTATAGAAGAGGGAATTGGCCAACTTTAAAGTGTAAGCCTGTTTGGGAAAAGGTCCACGCAAATAGGCATGAATTTACCAGCTTTGTTAAAAAAAGAGTCACCTAATGAATCAGATATGAGCAGATCAATGGTTCTTCTCTTTTTGATAAAAGTCCAAGCTGCCACCTGTGCCAGGCTGGCTCCCACCTAAGCGATCTGCCTCCTAGGGCTAGGAAGGGGATGTAATTACAGCAAGTCGGAGGGCAAGGAAGATCCTGCTTTGGAGTCATAAAATTATGTTTTTCTCACAAGCAAAAGACCTATCAAAAAGTGAAATACACAATACAGCAACTGCAATGTGCTTTGTAAGAGAGCTGACGGACAGCATACAGCAATTCCTGCAGTAACCTATTGCAGGTTACATCACCTATGTGAATGCAACCAGCTCTTTCTCAGATTGCTCATCCTTCATTAAAACAGCTCTTCAATAATTTGACCTGTATTACAATTTGAATATTACCCCTATCAATCTTATCTCTCTGATACCTAACTGTTGTGATCTGCACAATGCAGAAGCTGAACTACTGTTTGAACAAGAACAAGTCTGGTTTTGAAGTCCTACATTGGCACCTTTCCATATTTTCCGCCTTCTCTTCATTGCAAGAGTACTTGCATAATCAATCATAGAATCATGTGATCAACCCATGGGCCACATCAAGGATACATTTTAAATACAATCAGTAAAATCTTGCTCTGCCCTGTCTGTCAATGCTTTTCTTTTCAGAGTATAATCACTCAACAATGTTGGAACATCTGCTTTTCTTTCATAATCTAATTTGATGGGAACAATCATATTTATTATCCACAGAAAAGTGATGTTTCTCCTCCCATCTCTTCCCACCCTAAGTATGAACAGTATAACAGGTAGATAGACCAGGATTTACTCTACATCTGGAATAAAAGACAGCGCCTACAAATTATTGATGTTAAAGGTGGGTTGATTATACTAAACCTGCTCAATGCTTAAAGTAATAAGTGGATATCTTTTCTTACAGTCTAGAGGGATATCTTAGCAAGCTGATCCATCTGGGAAACCTCATGGACCATGCTCAGCTTCCAAAACAGATACCTAAGATACTGATAACACACACACAAATCCTAATCTAAATTTGCCTCTTAACAATAATCATGTTAAAGAGCACTTTCTGTAAATAACCTAGTTAGACGCACAGCTACTCCAGTCAATACTCCCTGATAGAGCAGTCCTTTTAAGACACATGGGGAAGTAATCATTTGAGCCAAACAAATTAAAGGGAATTAGACATCTTAGGAATCGGTAGGAATTAGTGTTCGTACCATTAGTGTGTGGTTGGATTTTTTTCCTTCAAGTGTTCTACATTCAGTGGAAAAGGGGATTTCTTTGTCAGCCTATAGCATCAAGGCTCCTCAGCCTGTGAATATCTAACAGAAGATTGATTGCAGCTGGATGTACAGACTCATTACAGAGGGATGTTTAAAGAGTGCTGTGATGAAAAAAGTAACTCAGAACAAACAGTAAAGCCAGGAAAAGAAGGATGTTAACAAGATAACCCACAGAATGTAATTATATGGGCACAAAAATTAGAGGATCACAAATACAGAAAATACTTTCATGTGCTGACACTCTTTTAAACACCAGTCAAATTAATCCCTCATTTCCAACTAACTGTGGAGCTTGTTGACACCAGCTGACTCTCTGTGAGAACAGGTGCTTTTGCCTTGCCAGACAGAAGTGTAACATCCTGATGCTGAAACTCCTACATGCACAGGAAGGATTTTTAAATCATATGAAAGAAATTATGCAGAAAACCTGAGTAGAAAAAAGGGTACAAATAAAAAGCAACCAGCATTTTCAATACATTAAGTACACTAAACTTCAATAGATTAAAAGTTAAAGAAAGGAATTTTAAAAAGTCACTCAAGATTTGAATGCCTTGTGTTCTCCTGCATCTTTACCACTGTTTAAAGACTAAAAAGTACCAAGGGAATCATACAGTTATTTTCCCTACTTAGAGAGTCAATTATTTAGGTCTGATACCCTTTATCTTAGCACCATGTTCTGAAAGTAACACTTTGAATTCATAGGACCTCTCTGGTACAAGGTCTCTCTCAGTAGTAGTATGTCAAAAACCAGCCCTTACTTAATCAACGCTGAATTACTAAAGCTTTATTTTGTATTGAAAATTATGATTTCAGCAACCAGGAGAATAGACAACAATGGAAGGAAAACTTGGTGTCTCAGAAAAAACTAGTCATGACCAATTTGTCATGACCAATTTTTCAGAACGGATAATAAATGTAAGCTTTGGCAAGACTGGATGTCATTAAGCTTGCATAAACCAAGGATTTATGAACTAGAGGCCCCAGTGTAAAAGTTTGTAGTTATGCAGATAAAAACTGGATCACAGCTTAGCAAATCTTACAGTGAAGGAGTATTTGTTAATTTGTGATGTTCGGTCTTTCTTGTAAGTACAGGAATTTCAGTGGGGTTTTTTAGGTTGTCTGAAATAATTTGCATATCATGGCTGCCTATATTATGCAGGAACCTGAACCTGATAATACAAAAGATTCCCTTCTGCCAAGTCCTTGGTAAATATTGTGGAATTCATGCCCCTACTGTATCTATTTTGATTTTACTGTATCTATTTATTTACATTTACTGTATCTATTATGATTGTCTGTTTAACACAATATCAGTAAAACTGTAACCATTTGGAGAGCTGCAGGAGATCATGTTTCAGTGACTGTCCTTTATTTACACATTCCGAGAAGCTAATTTTAGTCAAACTTCATATTAAAACTGCCTCACATTCCCCACTTAAAGGTAGAAGGGTTCAGAATATGCATATGGGCGTGTCAACAGCTATTAATATATGGAAAACAGTTTCTTCTCAAAGGTGAATCAGATAATAGCTCTCTGAAAAATGCGTGTTTTCACTCTCTAGCTATTAAACAATTGTGAGCCATTGTCTGGTACAGCAATGCCTTTCATGTGCTCAGCTGTGTGCTATTAAGAACTGCTGGGAGCTCACTTTGAGGCAATTATCCAGGATTACCCACATATCCGTCAGTGAACTATCAGAGCTCCCAAGACAGACTCTCCCATCCTCTTAGATTAACTGTACCAGGTGCATTTGGCTAAATTATGGATGTTTCCTTATATTTGGTCTTCTATCCAAGTGATCCAGATTACTCTGCCTTAATACTATGTCTTATCCCACAGTTCTTTATTATCTCTGACCATCACCAGCAGGATTGTGCAGCATCATCCGGATCACTGACAAAAATACCACAAAGCAAACAAGCTCTGATGTCTGTGAACCCTACTTGATATGATTCTGTACATCCTGCTCAACAGCTACATCAGGTTATCTGTCAAGTATTTAATCCAACTAATCAATTCCCTATGTATATATATGCAAACGTATGAACCTTCATGTCATGTAGAAACATCAAGTTGAATATCTGGAAAAATCAAATACTGGATTAACACATTTTCTTTTATGAATCAGACCTCTTATCTCAGTGGAAATCATCAAACCATTCTGCCTAACATTAATTATAATTTGGACACTTTTTACTTTGTTTACAGATCTCATAAATTATGTTTTCATTACTTTATGTGTCAGGAAAATCTTTCTTGGCTGTCTACATTCTCCCTAAGTACTCTCACATTAGTTAATAATTTTCTAATTTTTAAGAAGTAGTTTAAGGAGTTATTGATTCAGATTATTTCACAGGTGATTCTTTAAGTGAAATTTATTATCTATCTTACCTCCCCATTTTTAATCTGTCCCCTCACATTAGGCTGTGTTTTTACTTGCTTTGCAGTCAGTACTAAAATCCATAGGCTGTACTATTAGCTTGCTAAAAGTCAACTAGACCAATAGAAGACAGAGAAATTTACACCTGATTTCACGACCTTACATTATCATTTTTACTAAAAAAGTTCCCTTATCTAAGTATAAAGTCTACTTAGATACATATTTTGCCTTGTATTCCAAAATCCAATAAAAAGACATTAGTTCAAAGCCTCAAGAATAAGAATCACATTTATCTCAGTGTAAATTCATTCGTTTTTATTTGGCTTCATATGTTCTGTCTCAAAGGTTTTTTAAAGAACTGCTCCACTGTCTTCCATGTTCCCAAAGAAATGCATCATTTTGTGAGCAGGGGGTAGATTGCTTCCACATGGAAAAACTAGTGAAGCCTCTCAAAATTGCTGATTCACAAATTGTAGTGATTGAAAGTTAATCTCAATTATAGTACTAAGGTGTATTGTCGCACAGTGTGATAATGGTATTTGCAGCCTTAAGAGGATTTTGATTCAAACACCAGCTTCAAATAAAGAAAAGAGAAAAAAAGAACCAGAAATTTACTATATGCTCATTGTAAACCCTGTAGACAGGGTTTTTTTAATATTTACAGAAGGTACAAGGACACCTGCACAGAGAGAAGGAACTTTTTAATTTTTCAAGGTATTTTCTTAAACAGCAGTTTTAAATATTTTTAAGGACATGTTGCCATATTAACTTGAAACTAGTTCATAGTCATATAAAAACTTTGTCTCAGTTAGTTATTTGTAGAAACAGGAAAAAATCTACTGATAGCTTGACTGTTGTTTACCGGGGTCGTATAGAGGAAATAAAAATTAAAACAAGACTATGCCCTAATCTGAATGTAGTTTCTAACTCTAACAGAAAAAGTTTTAAAAAGGAGAAATCCCAGGAGCAGTTCAGTAGCATTTCCTTGCGAAATAAATGTTAAAATAAACAGATAAGTGTTGAAAAGGCACAACCTGGAAATAATGCTGTACTATAAAGTTTACTGAAATAGGAAATTCAGGGAATATTGCTGCCCTCCAGATACAGCATTCACAAATCCCCAGAGTAAATGGCCAAATAACCTTCTATAAAGAACAGGCATTCACCTATTTTTGGACTTTTTCCTGGAGATTTTCTTTTGCAGTCAATGTCAGAGAAATAACATGGTTCTTGATGTGTCTTTGGTTAAAATAATTACTTTACTGGAATATTTTAAACTGAGCATGAATCAAGTGTAACTTTGCTTTTGGACATTCATCAGAACACATTATACTATTCGTCCTAAGCCCTGCCAGCAGAGCCTCCTCCTGTCATCCAAAGCATCCCTGCCTTTTCACCTTCTGGCTGAATTTTTCCTCCTCACAAACAGATATTTGGTACTTTTAAACCAGGTCCCAGACAGTGACAGGATAACTTGCTTAGACCCACAGTATCTCTCTGCAACACTATTGCCACCATCAAGACCCTCATACATCAGCAGGCCCTGAACAAGGAACACATTGTGAGTGAATTAGCCAAAATTTCAAAACGTGGATTTGTCTTCATGTGAGCAGCCAGCATACAAAACACACTCTGAATTTCTCTGCACATGTGAGTTAAGCAAGAGAATGGAAAAAGAACATTTTCAACCAGATTAATTTTGCTGCATGCTGAAGTAGCTCCCAGCAATCTGTCAAATGAGGCTTCATTTCACCACATGAGGATCCATCCCCACGAATACAACAGTAAGGTACTTTAAATGTTACAACAAGGAGAATAAATTTGCAAAGGACAGAAGGGCAAATCATGGTCCGGAGAGAGAAGTGAGCCAGGTGTTTGAATCCCTGCAAAGGAGGCCTAATTATCCAGAACAATAGCTTGTCTTAAATGTCAGCGTTCACAAACTTAGGAAGTCGGTGACTGAGGAACTCCTCAGAAGCTCTGCAGCTGAAATGTATCCAGAGAAAAGTGTTTAGAGAACTAGATGTCATCCTAAACAGAACTGTGTAGTTGGGGGTGGGGGGGAAATGCCATTTATAGTAAATGAAAGTGCTAGAAAGTCTATGTCTAATGTGCTTTTTAGTCAGTTTTGATTTTTTGTTTTAATAGCATTATTCTATTTTTAAGGGATAGCAAAAAAAATACTAAGTCACTCAACTCCATTGTTCTTAACAGAGAAGGATATAAAATTGATATTCCTCTCTGAATTGAACATATTGTAGCTGATTATCACTGCCAGGCTGAAATTTGCATTATTGTTATAAGCAGATATGTTACCCCACCACCTTCACAAAAACTGCAGATAAAGAAATCCTGTTTTACAAAATATTTAATATAAAGATGCATAAGAGTCTAATATAGATGGTCTAACAAATATCAGAATTCAGTACAGTGATGTAGCCTTCACTTGCCCTGCCTTGCTATGACACGACACAGTAGGGAAGTGAGTCACATTCACAGAGTCAACACAGGCAAGGACAGAGACCCAGCATTTTTGTGCTGAAAGGCAGTGGAATCACTTGGAGAAATCTTGACATACCAGAATTCTGCTCCTTTTCCTGCCTTTGCCATGGATAACTTCATCTTCTTTTAACTTCATCAGTGAAATAGGGCACCAGTAGGCTGGATCTTCCCAATTCCTTAATTGTAATTATAAGACTAGCATGAGTCCATTTTCTTAACCAAGAGGATATTTGGATTGAGGGACAGAATGCACTTTCTGAATATTTAGCTGTGCACAGACTACATAAAACACCGAGTGGAATTTGGCAGCATTTTCCCCGAATCTGGCATGTACCAAATTCTTTGGTACTGGAGCAGATTCAGTGATGATACCAAGCTCAAAAAGATCTTATCAGTCCCAGACAATGCTCTATGGAGCACATGTAAATTCTGATTCTCAGAGGTTTATACCCCAGCCAAATCCAAAGGAATTTTATTAGAGATAGCAAAAGTCTCTTTGACCCAATGACTATTCTCCTGTCGAATTTTGGGTACCTACTACAAAGCCAAAGGACCACACTTCAAAGAAATTATTTTACAGAAATCTGATACTGGCAAAAGTGTCTACTTGGCTTAAGCTAGTGGGCAAAGTCCAATTGTAAACTCTAATGACACAAGGTGGGCACACATTTTTACATCAGTGAGTGATTCACTAAAAATGGAAAGTTTCAAGGAGTGAAACCATCTGCAATTTTGTGTTCATAGTCTCCCAAAAAAAAGGGTGGGGAAAAAAATTAAGCTTCAGTAATATTTTTTAGTATTTCCTTTTTCCTTTTAATTGATAGCTTTCCATTTTCATTTTCGGAAGGTTTAAAGCACGGTTTTTGTTTAATATCAAACTTTACAAGTGAATTGAAGAATATTAAATAATACCACCATGAAACTAAATAGTTGGTTCTTAGTTGTATTAAAAATAAGTTCAAAGAAAACCTACACATTTTTAATTTTTAAAAGGGAAAAAAAGCTGCAATTCATCCTCTACAGTTTTTTTCCTTATTTATTCAGGTGAGCAAGGAAGCTCACAATCTACTTTCCTGGCTCCTTAACTAATGTCTTGATACATTATTTCACCAGGCACTTTAAAATACCCTGTCTCAAAACTGCCTAAAAGTTGAGATCCTTTCCCTGTTCCTAAACACACTCATTCCCATTGTTAGCCTTATGCTGCCTCTGGAGTTTCCCAGATTGCTCCACTCTTCCATGCACCTCACTAAAATGGCATAATACAAACACACTGGTGGTGGAAAGGGGTGGTGAAAAAAAGTGGTTTTCTACTCATTTAGTATGTGAAATAAACCATCACAACTGCTGAGCATGTAAGTTTAGTTTCTTACATTTTTTCTGAACTAATTAAATTACAAGTTGATTTATATACATTCACTTGTAGACAGGTAAATTTATAGAACAAAATATGAAATTCCAGGTAAAAAGAGCTATGTTTTCCAAAAAATATTTCCCAAAAAAACATGAAGCAAGTTATTTCTTTAACATGAAGCAAGTTTATTACTTATTTCCATACTTTGACAGAAAATGCTTTCATATCTCCTTAAAACATGCAACTTACACATTATGCTAAATTACAGATCCTAAAAATTTTTTTATATTTCTCACATTCCCATTCCTGGATTTTCACACACTGAAGTATGGCAAGCCTTTTTACTCCAGAAAATCTTAATTCCAGGCACTTTATTTGCAGTGATGGGTCTGAAGGGCTTGAATTTTACGTGAATATCAGGCAACGGATGCAAACAATCATATGTTCATCAGCCTGAGCCAATAGTAGCAGGCATTTTGCTGTGACTTTACCAGGCTCTGAAGTCTCAAATGAAAGATCTCTGTGCTGAAGTTGAGATTATACACTGTAAGAATGACTAGGGATGATGAATGCTCAAGTGAGCACTTGCTGTTGGCCTTGGACTGTGAAGCTGCAAGAAACACTGATATGAACAAAGCTAATGCAATTTCTGCTACTTTAGGACTATTCAGCTGTCTACTGATGTGAGCAGAGATTTGATGGACACAACAATCTCTGGCTACTTGCTCCCAAGAGGCAAATAAACTCTACTCGCGGTTCCTTATTGTCCTAAATTTTTAATCTGAGAATAGTGGTATAGTCCAAGAATCCCCTGGAGGATAATGACTGAAAGCAGAAAAAGTACAGCAAGTTTATTAATTGTTCAGCCAAGCTGGGATAGCTTTTGTTGTAACTGTTTTCTTACATCAAGAGTTTCCAATGAGCAAAAAAGTGACAGATGTTTTCAGCAGCCGCAAAACACCTCTTCCAAGAGTTTAAAATTAAAGAATCCATCATGAAATTGTTCCCACCTGAAGTACAGCAGCATTCTCTGTGTGTTTACATATGGTTCATAATCCTGGCAGCTAGAGGTTTAAGGCCTGGAGGATTAGTCTCCTGTCCAAGCCTTGAGGGAGTTTGCTCCTTTCAGCAGCATTAGAGAATCTGGGAAAGCCCAAATCCTGATTGCATTTAGGACGACGACGACGGCATTGTGATCTTCTTTCTGAGGAAAAAACAGTGCTCTCAGGCTCCCACAGGTGAGCCACTGACAATAGTCCCACAGACAGCAGTCACCAGGCTGCAGCACAAAATCCATGCTGCAAACACACAGAAACCATTCAGGCTGTCCCTTCTGGAAGTGAGCCTTGAGGAGCCAAGTTTTCACAGTTCTAGCATCAGCACAGCCTGGCTTATCCTTTTCACAGTCTCCCAGCAGTCTTCATTTGTTACAGGAACGGTTTGTGAAAGTGATTTGAATACAGAAATATATTAACCTCCACATGACTGAAAACTATATGCATCATTAGAAGCATTTCTGAAAATGTCAGTGATTTCTCAGTTGCCATTTCACAGGTTTGTGGGTGTGTTGCTGGTGTCTATCAGATGTGAGTGAGCAACTGATAAATAAATTATTTGGTTTTACCATTTTTCCCTATAGAAAGTCTGTCTTGGACTGCATTGAGTTTTAACTATTGAACAGACTTGCGGGGGTTACTTCTCACATGGTTTAATTATTGTTCACAAATTATAGGTATGAGCCATGGACCAACATAATCAAAAGATGACGACATCTTTTGAAGAAAGAGGAGATTAATTAGTACTTGATGACTTCTCATGTAGCTATACCAAAGTCAAGTTATTTTTAGGATTCAGAAGAGAGTTTTATGTGCACTGGTTTGGAGATTTTTATTCAATCAAACTATGAACACTGAGCTCTTATGTGCATCTTGCTACTTTTACAATTTTTTGTTTGTTTTTCCCCCCTATTTCTTTCTTAATTATATGGGTGATGTTGAAGCTGGAAGGACAGCAGACAAACCTAAAGACACAGTAAATTGCAAAGTGACCAAAACAGAGTGGAGAAAGACCATCTGTAAGCAATGAAAAACTTGGCCTTAGTAAGTGTAAAACATACTGAGGGAAAGTAAATAGCAGAGATACTGAATGAAAGGATATGAACAAGCTGCAGGAACAAGTGGATTTTCTCTTACTTTCATTCCTTAATTATGTTTTAGTAATGCGTTTTCATGTCACCAAACACTATAAGTCACAGGTAAAAGGGGTTGGTGCTCATAAAATGTTTTGTTCTTTACTTTCTGTGAGAAGTTGCCAAAAATACAGAAATAACTGAAGACCTCACAGATTTTAGTACTGTTTGAGACCTAGAAATTCATTCTTAGTCCTGCAATATTATGTGTAGAAAATCAAAGTGCACAGTTAGGCCACTTTTAGCAATGTGTTATTTTTTTTATATATATAAATAGCTTTCAGAAATATACTGGATTTGTACAAATATTCAGAAGTTACACATAAAAGGAGGTTAGGCATTTCCAACATGATTCCATCTGCACATCCCAGGTCAGCAGGAAGAGTGTTCAGCCGCCAAGTTCATCAATTTTGTGCCTATTATACATTCTTGACAACTTTTCTGAGATTTCTGTGGTGTTGTGATAAAATGAATATACTTGTAGTAGGCAATATATTTATCTCAAGTTTATTTACAGCATGGAGACTGGCAAACAGCTTTCTGACGATGGCAACATTTTATTCAATATAGCCTTGTGAAAAAGGTTAACAGCTTCCAGATAACTCAGTGGCATTACTCCAGCAGATCTTGCATCCCAGGGGTTTATGAGTGAATTTAGTAGATTTAAACTAGTACTTTTTCCCAGCCTTTCCAGTATGTACCTTATCAAACAGATGCCTCTCTTAGACGTGCTCATTTGCACGCCCTTAGTCATTTAGGCTCTGCATTGTAATCTCTGGAAGTAAAGACCCTAAGTAGCCTGATAGTGGTTTCTCTTAATGCCACTTTACGCCCTTCTAATAGCAACAGAGCCATAAAAATAATGTAAATATAAATTACTCCCGTTTTAATGCCTCTTTATAGTACCAGAGTGATGTGAAGTGCCCTTCCTACAAATGGGAATGAGGCCTCAGGAGCCTGAATTGATGTAACTCACATGCTGATGGGTGAAATGATGGGAACAAAGCAAGCAAACTATAAATCTCTCAGTTTTTCTCAGGGCTGGTTTAATGGGTACCTTCCTGTACTTTCCTTTGGCTCCTTGGGCAGTACCTCAGATGCCCTTGATGCCATGATGATTTTTTGCCTTTTTATATACCCCTTTTATATACCCTTTTATACAGCTTTTATGTATCCTCAGTGCTTTTGGCCCACATACTTGTAATTCCCTAAGTCTGATAACTTAGCTAAAACCCAATATTCTGTTAGGCCAGGAGACCAAACATCCTGGAGGTCTTCAGTTGGAGGTCAGAAAGCCCTATGCTAACCTGAGAAACCAAAGTCATCCCTAATACATATCCTGTAAGCTAAGATAGGCCCATCCAGGAGAAAACTCCTCGGGATGAAGGGCTCATTTGAACTTCTCATTGGGGGATCTTTGATAGATATGCTAATTTGCAAGGCCTACAAATTGTATCTGCGATCTATTGTGGGTGTGCCTTTCATTGTGCATTTCGGTGCATTCCACCTGGACAAAGTGGTGCACCTAGGGATCCTTAAATACATGCCGAAATAAAAACCCCTTTTCCCCTCAACCCTATTTAGCTCTTAATTTTAAAGCCAAAGAAAGGCAACACCCTCATGCTCATGAACACCGCAGCTTCCGAAGAGGATGAGGAGTGTGGTGGCCTGGGCCTCAACGCTTCCCTCAGCTTCTCTGCCTTAACATGTCTGTGATTACAGACCAGGCACCTCTTCCTCTGCCAGAGCCCCCCAGGAGCAAAATTGGGAACGGGGAAGTGCAAATTTTTGGAATGCTGAGCCCAGGGTTTGCCTTTCCAGGGGTTGTGGGATGGGGAAGCTGTGGGAGGAGAACAGGAACTCTGTGCTCTCCTGATGGTGAGCTGCGATTTATCCCCTGAGGGAGATCAGTCTTACCTTTTTCAGAACCTATTTTGTTATTACTTTCATTGAGAGAAATTGATTTCTTTGCACTACTAAAAGTAACACTCTGAATACGTGTGTTTCAATACCCGTTTTGCCAACATTCCCCCTTGGTGTTGGCTTCTTGTTTAACCATTTCAAGGACAGACAATATCTTTGTCAAAAGAGCACTACAACCATATCAAAGGATGGCTGAGTGACTATCAAGCTGCAAATGGAAAAATACAAGTATTTTAACTAAGTAATTAAGGATTTTATTTCATGTAAAGATTTCTATTACAAATGCAAGTTGCTATTAAATGTTTATTAAAGCCAACCACAAACTCCTAGGAAAACAGTGAATTTTGACACTTCTGCAAGCAGTGAAACTTTTTTTTTCAAATCTCACAAATTTCAAAAGCATGCTACCTATAAGTGTTGGTGAAATATCAACATGTATTTTGATTATCAAATCCACTTCTGTGGTGTAACTCACATAATTTATTATATATTAATATTGGCCATCATTATAATCCCTTAAGATATAAAAGCCCAGATAAACCAAGTCTGGCAAAGTAATGAACAGATATTATCATATTTTCTGTTCAAACAGAATAAATAATGATATCACGTCACTCTAATGCTAGAGAAATGTTTTTTCTTCTGAAATTGCCTGTCATAATCATTCTTTGAAACTCTTTTTTCTTCCCTAGCAGGGCACTATGGTGTCACCACAATCTGCCTGGCATGCAGAGAGCAGCTCAGGAATCAGTGAACTTCTGTGCTTTTACCACATTCCACAGCTTTTACACAACAATTTCAATAATGCAAATTAACCATGGCCTGTTTAAGCGTTGTAGCTGAAAAACTTGGTTTCATACAATTAAACAACTGTTATCTTACCACTCTTCTTTTAAGCAGTCACAAATCAAGAGACAACTATTCCAGCACATTATTCGGGAAAAGAAGAGCTCCTATCTAAAAACTGTTGGTCTCAGTTCAATAATTTTAAAACATTGTTTCCATAAATCAAAAGTTATCTTGTATGAAAAAAATGTAGTACTTTTAGTGAACTGCACTGAAAGTCAACTTTTTTTTTTTAAGCAATTTCCAGGTGGCTGCGATTCTGTCACTGTATCATGCAAAATATGCCGGAGTTAAATGGAGTCAGTGTTCCTAAGGGCAGGTGAGTGTTTAATTAAATCAAGACAGGAGTCACAATGCTGCAGTTTGCAATGCTGAGCAGTGTGCCTCACAGATATGCTCGGAATGCAGTGTTCATCTTATTTGGCAAAATAAGTCTTTTGACAATTTTGACTATTTAGGCAAAATCCCAGTATAGCTACAGTTACCCATATTAACAGTGGTATCCTAACATTATCAGATTCATGATAGTGGAACAGCAGTATTTCCTGTGCTCAGTCAAAAATTAGAGCAGACTTGAGTCAGTCTCATTTTTCCATATTGTATTCAATGTTGAAAAACCTGTAAAATACGTTTATTTTTGTATTTCTTCAAAGACCAGAAAAGAAAGGCTACATTTCTATTTTGTGCCTGTTGGTCTTCCCTCTGATCCAGAGAAAAATGTGAAGAACCTTTGGACCGCTGTAAGAGGTATTTTTAAAATAAAAAATAAAATTAAGAATAAATCAAACATATTCTGAGATTCTAAATGGTCTGTGCCTCTAAAATGCCTTGAACATGAAATGTTTCACCTTCCGTTTTGGAGACAGTATGTAAAATATTTATGATGTACAATGAAGACTAAATCTGGTTACTAACTCCGGTACTTAAACAATTTACCAGCTGATGTCAGTTTTTAATTGGTCACTAGATATGTCAGCCTGCATAATGATATGGTAAAAACAGGAAAGTGTCAAACATGGAGACCTCATCTGGGGATGTTTCGGGTCTTAGGCCTTGACAAGGCAAGGGTGTGCATTAGTAATTTATGAATCTCTGAAACCATTATTTGGCATCAAGGCCAGCTGGAATGGAGGAGATGTTGCAGCACATTTTAAAGGCTCTCCCCCTCCACAGCAGTCTGGATGCATCCAAAGTGTCATTTGAGAACGTTCCCTGGTCCAGGCTGATGCCTGAGGTGTGCCTGGGGATCGCTCAGGAGGGTGCTACACGGACAGGACCAGAACCATGGCAGGGACAGGTTACAAATAGCAGAGACAGCTGAGATTCCCGTGGTCAAGAAGGTTCCCTGGCATTTTTTAAATTGCTCATATAATAATATAAACTTATACCAGCAGCTTTACTTGAAACCTAGAGAAGAACAAAGAAGGTACATGTTACATGACCATGTCTGAATCAATTGTTCAATAAAATTGCCATTTAACTTCTCTTTCATAGAATATGTAAATTATATTCCTTGGTTCTTTCATTGTAAGATGCATTTTCCACTTCCATGATCACTGTCTTAGCTTTTTTTTTTGAAATTTCCTCACACCACTGACTTTTCTTTTTTTAACTGGAATCAATGACAAAGACAAACAAACAAACAAACAAATACCAAACAAACAAAGAGAAAAAAGCAAATGAAGTCAATATAGGTCTCATGTAACTTGCTCTTTCTTTCAGCATGCATCTAAATAATGGCGTTACGCTTGGAGCTTGAGTTGAGTTCAACTCATTATTTATCAAAAACCCAAATTTCTTGCAGAGTTTCCATCCTCCTGATACTGTTGCATTTTTTATTCTTAAAGACATTTACACTTTGGCATACTAAAAAACATGTCGTTTCTTTGCAGCCATTTTACTAACAATGAAACATTTGTCCTTTTTATTGCATGCTAGTTCTCTGACCCTTGTCCCATCCAGAGATGTTATCAAGAATGATATTTTCTTCTAATTAGTTGTTCAAATTTTAAATTGTGTAAAGCAACAAACACACCCTTTTGGGTCTTCAGTAGAAGTATACCTGCAAAATTTATAAAATAATAAAACCCCAGGGATATAACTTAAATTTTCTGCATACCACATGACCTTGGATACAACTGTTTATTTTCTTGTGACAGAAACAGTTTGTTGAAGATGGAAAAGTTGTTAGTATTAAAGTAGATTTTAAAATGTTTATGTATAAAAAAGTATATGTAAAGCCTCTCTATCTTCAGTTTCTTTATCTTGAAGCAATAGCATTGATACCAGCTAGAAAGCTCAAAATAAATTGTGGGTTATATTTCATATAGTAAAGGAGAAAGTTCAATCTTGTATTCAACCTAATTTCCATATGCAGAATAAATTGAGGACATTTTTCAGATTACTTTCAAACAGGAAAAACATAAAATCTATACTGAAATCTGATATTTATATTAATAGTGTGTTGCTAAAAAAATTACCTGCTGGCATTATTTTTATGAGATATTATGGAAAATAAATTCTAGTTAGGTGGGGGGTTTTTTGTGCAAATTGCAAAGCAAAACTAAGAAAACCACAGGATTTGAATGTGTAAATAAGGTCTATAATTTCACCACGTGTGCCACACCTGCTGCTCCATTGGGGAAGGGCAGCCAGGGGGTCTACCAGGACAGGAGTGCAAGCACCCAGGGCCAGCCCAGACCTCAGTGTGGGTCAGACAAACCCGTGGGGATGAGGAAGATCCCAGGGCAAGGCAGTCAAGCAGGGCAGGGGCAGAGGTGGGCATGGGGAAGGGAGGGCACATCTCTCTCACAACACTGAACAGAGGCTGAGGAGCCGCCTGGCAGCACTGACCCGGAGCAGGCTGCAGGCCGGCAGACTTGACCTTGACTCGGGCAGCGGAGGCTGCGGGGTGTATTCAGGATCTTCACAGGCAGTATAGACAAGACCAGCCTATTTTAGGAGGGAAAAAGGCTGTGGGGATGCAAGCTGTGTCATGTCACTTGCCCTCTGGTGCAGCAATTGGTCTCGTGTCACTTAGTGGCACAGACAGAGCCTGCAGTAGTTGTTTGCTGAAAGACTTGCACAACAGAGCTCGTGCTTAGCCTGTATCACAAACTATGCAACCTGCCAATTAAAACAAGATCTGTTTGGGTATTTGCTACAATTTCAGTGTACAGAACACCTATCTTATCCATTGAGCAGACTTAATTCTAGCACACAATCAGGAGAAAACCTGCATAAAAGATGAGGTTATCACTCTGTGGATTTCCTGCACTTTGTTGCTTCTGGGATTTTTTTAAAGAAATGCCTTCCAAACTGCCTGCCTTGCTATCCAGATGGACACGACTGCACTGCTCATTTCACATACGCTCGGCAGCTTACCTAAGGTGAAAATAGATATCTCAAGATATCTCACACACCTCAAGAGATGGATGTGTTGACAAAGAGAAGATGCTGAAAGGTACAATACCTTTTCATACCTCCACAATCTGTGATTTGTCTGTTTTTGTCTCTGGTTTTGATCTTCATTGTCATGTACCATATTGAACAAGAAGATCAGCAAAGAGAAAGTGTGTGTGGCTTTCATCAGCACATACCTACAATTTGTCAGTGTTGGCATTTCAGGACTCATCTCTCCTCTGGGTTAATCTGATTAGACTGTGTGTCAAAGCTTCCTGTAAGTCAGCTTGCTGCTAATAGAGTCCAGCCAAGGAAGACTTCATTCTTGCAAAATGTTCTGCTTCTCTTTCAGCTGGAGTTTCAGTGTGTCATCACTGACGTCAAATCAGTTTTCTTGTCCTCTGGATAAAAGTCAATAACGTGCATAAATAATCACATAAAACTTGCCAGTTTCCTCATTACTGACACCATGAAGGAGAGTTTCAGTTTCAGACAAAACTTGGAATGTTTTTGAGCACACAGTTCCTTGAACTTTTCCATGCTTTATGTTTTTTCTGTTACACAACTGTTGTGATTGGTTTTGAGCAGATTGAGTGACCTGTGTAGCAGCCAGCTGAATCATAGCAGAGATTTAAAAGTAATTCCTGTGGGTGATGAGCAGGCACAATTCAAGCCTTCCTGATCCCGCTCTGCCTTGGCTGGTTGTTGGAACATGGTGCTGGTGATGCTGGGTCACAGCTCATATGGGAGATGATGGAGCAGATAACTCTGCGATCAGCACAATCTGCTCCTTATCTGCTCAGCACACACAGAAGGCAGGAGGCCCCGCTCCCCATATGCCCACTGAAGTCTACCAGAATGAGAAACCCCTCAGATATGAAGACATCCAGCTCCTGTTATACACACTTTCTCTTTTCTCTTCCAGGACTAACACACTGCATAAATTGCACTCAAATTTAGAAGGCACCTTGCAAACAAAGAAAAGATCATATGCATTCAATGATAATTTAAACCTCAACATATTTTTTTATGGTGAAGTTTTTCTTCCAGTAATTAATTTTATTCCATTTTAGAAAGCCAGACATAGGAAGATTATGTTCTTTAGAAGTGATTACCTCCACAAGAATTGCATGCTTATTCACGAGTTAATTTTCCATCAGTACAGTAATGTTTATTGCACTAGAGGCTCGATGTTTGCCAGGGAGATACAGAGACAGAGCTGGATTTGGACTAACCAATACTCCTTAGGCATTCCAATTCATGCCAGTTACTTCCTCTGGTCACCTTTGCTGCATCTTATATTTGGTTAAACCATGTCCTTATGTGCGCTATCCCTTTACTCCAAGTACGGTATAATATCTTTTTGTTTTTAAATTAAGCTTACGATCCTTTTTAACTCTTATTGTGGTGTATGAAATCCTTAAAGTACCTAAAGGAGCAGTAACATTTTGTAGAATTATTTCCTTTCATAAAAGAAAAAGAATGATAGTGCGTGATAGATATAGACAAACTAAGAAATCATTTTGAAATGTAAGACAGAATAAAATTCTAGAAACTATTGTTAATTTTTGGTGATTAATTGCTAAACTTATACCAAATTATCAAGCAAGAAGTAATTACTTTTCTGCATTAACGATTCTATATATGTGTGTGTCATTTTTCCCAGTGTGGGGCTGATCTCATTCTCATCCAGAACAATAGTAATTTTTCAGTTTAGCTCAATGGGTGTTAGATAAGCTTTTCCAGGAAAAGTACATTCCACAAGCCTATTGAAAACAAAGAGATTTTCCATATAAAAAGACATCTACATAATTATCCATTAAAGTAACAATGCAATTCTTATGCTACAGGTCACAGTTCTAACGACTTGCACCCAAAGTAGCGGCATCCTCATGAGATATATCCTCTGCTTTTTGCAATACCATTTCCTTACATCTCCTTGGTCTAAATGTACAAAAAATTTAGCAGCAGGAGTCCTAGAAGTGTAGTGAACATGCTGTAGGGTTTTAATGGCAAAGTACCATTTTGCTTTTCAGTGGAGAAGCCACTTCAGTATATTTCATTACTAATTTTAAAATTAATTCAGATCAAGACATCTCCTCTGAAGGACTCTTAAGTTGAAGCTATAAACTGGGGGCTTGTTACATCTGTTAAGAAAATATCACTTCACTTTCATCACTTGCGTCTTTCACAAAGAATATTTTTAGATTTTAAGGAAGAAAAAGGGAGCTTATCTCTATGTATCAGTCATCTCTTAGCAAAATGTCTAGTATATGGATTCCTTCAGCAACATTTATCTTAGAGTCATGGAATGGTTTGAGTTGGAAGGGATGTTAAAGATCACCCAGTTCCAAACTCTGTGCTGTGTGCAGGGATACCCTCCACTTGACCAGATTTCTGAGCTACATCCAGCCTGTCCTTCAGCACTTCCAGAGATGGAGTATCCACAACTTCTCTGGGCAACCTCTTCCAGGGCCTCACCATCTAACCTAAATGTACTCTCCTTCAACTTAAAACCATTCCCTCTTGTCCTATCACTTCATGCCCTTGTAAAAAGTCCCCCTCCAGCTTTCTTGTAGGCCCCCTTTAGGTACCGGGAGGCTGCTATAAGGTCTCCCCAGAGCCTTCTCTTCTCTGGGATGAACAACCCCAACTCCTTCATCCTGTCAAGTTCTTCCACCTACCTTTATGCCATCCTAATATCCAACCATAAACCCACATTGTCTGCTGACTATCACTGACTTGGTGGGCTTGAATAGAAGTCTTTGGTAAAATCACTAACTAAAATGAAGATTTAAAAAAGAGTCAAGAGACTGACAGATCCTTCATGTTCATACAACAACATTTGTAGTTGGATTTAACCAAAACATAATCCCAGTCTCTGATGCTTAAGCCTCAGGAAGTTATTTTGATCCAGTACCAGGTGGGTGATCTGTTTTTGTTTGTTATGATTTAAACACTAAAAGACTCCAGTATCTCTCCCTAGATTATGAGAGAGAGTGATAAAATGACTTTGGCAGGCACCTGGTGTCCAGGTATGGTCAATCCACCACATTCCTTTAAAATTAGAAGGCTGTTTGGGACAGTCTGTCCAAACTCATCTAGGTCCCAAACACATCCCCAAGCCTACCGTACTGTGAACCACAAGTGTGAGCAAAGTTATTCTTGGATTACTGTACCACTTTTTATCCAAAAAGAGGGAGAAATAAAATTTTCTTTAAGTGACTGAAATCCTATTTTCAACCCGATTCAGTAACACTGAAGCTTCAGTTCAATTTTCTCATTAGCACCCTGACTCAGAAGGGTAGGTTCAGTTGTTAGTTCAGGAAACTGTGAAACCAAGGATTATAGCTTTGTTTATGGATTAAGTACTCCTGTACTTAGGGTGACATGGAAAAGGCCTTTGTGAAGTTAATGATTCATCCAGTGATTTCTGAATCACAGAATACCGCAGATAAGCACCTAAGAAACGACAGTTCCAGAGGATGAGGGAGTATTCATTGTGTAATAAAAAGCAGAGTAAAGTGCAGTTTGGGGGTTTGTGTAGTGATATTTCTGTTGGTACTGCCTCTTCAGTGCCGAAATCCAACTTCATAAACTGTAGCTCCTTGAAGAAGCATTTTATATTTGGCATTTCAGTTTTGCATTCAATTAACAGGCCGTTTTACCCTGAAAGCCAGAAAAAGCCAAGGCATTGTGTCTGGAACCTACAGGTTTTGATGTGATATATTTGATCTGGCCCCCATTCCCCAAGCAGCATTATCCTTCTGAAAACAAAACAATCCAAAATCACGTACATGACAGAGAGACATTTTCCCTCTCATAATAAAGAGCACATCTTAAAGCTTGCTGAGATACTATTTGGCATTGTGAAAAAAAACCCCAACACTGCAGCACAGTAAGCATCTCAAAGAGAAAAGGGACATTGAAGGGAAGAGAAAACTGTCTGCAAAATCAATGAGACAAAAAGATAAACACTCCACCGAAGCACTGAATGTTCAGTGTGTCTTATACAATTCTTTTAATACAAAAACAGAAAGTGACATTTGATTTAACTGAGGAATTAGATAATTCTGACTTCAAAGGAGTAGAAAAAGATTGAACTGACAGATGAAATCAGCTACAAAAGGGTGTTCTTTACCCATCATCAGTAGAAAAGGAACTGAGGATTGAAGTCCCTTCCCAGAGATCACTGATGGCCAGAAAAACCCAGTTTATTAGGAACTTTCTGATTTCAAAAGTGCCTTAGTGTAATGCCTAATCTCATCCTAATCTCATTAAATTTTTTTTTTCTTTTTCCTAAATTAGGACTGACACCCCCACAGCTGTATGTTCTTGTCTAGCTCTAATGCAATCTCCCCGTTCATTTCTTTAATTTTCCAAAAAGCATTCAGCACCTAGCAGGTATCTACCATAAGCTTTCTTTACATGTCTCTGAAAAATGAAGAATCTTGAAATTCATTAAGGTAATTCAGTGAGCTGTTACATTATCAGAATAATTATAAGAAAGTCAACATAAGAATCAAATTTCTTCTATGCATGGCAGAAGTAAGGAAAACTTAAATTCCCTGAGACATTTGATTTGTTGTAGCTGTAATGATTCTTAGCTAGGAAAAAAAAAGATAGGATTTTTGTATTTGGCAGCTACTTAGAAAAAATAATGCTACTTCAATTTCTTTTTATTTTAAATATTATTGGATTTCTAAGTCCCATATGAACAGAAAAAGGGGTGGGAGGAAAGACAGATAAAAACTTTTCCTTTATTCTGACTTGTGGGTTTGTTCATTTTACTTTTACCTAAACACATGTACTTTCTTTTGATACTAGAAAATCTTAACTTCCACATTATCTTAGGAACTGATGCAGTGATTCAGAAAGAGCTGTATTTTAACACACAAAAAATTGCTATACCTTAATTTTTCGGGAATGATGGTTAGTTGGCTTATATTTTCTATTTTTATCTCAAGGACAGAAGATGTTTTTCTCTACAGTTTCACTGACATCTGCTTTGTATGCATCACATCTATGCATCTTTTTGATGTGTCATCTTTCTCCTCCTTTTCACAGGTGAATAAAGGACCTGACCATAAACTTAACCTTAATATTAAATATTTGCGCCAAGAATCCCTGCTCTGATTTCTGAGCACCGGAGTGACTAGTCAAAATGCAGGTCTTTTGAAAAGCAATGTTGATTCTTCCCAGGCTGCAGAGTGTCAGGGCTGTTTGCCTGCCTGACATTAAACAGCAGTTATGTTTCTTTCCACTTTTGTTAAAAATTAATGAGACCAGAAAGACGTAAAAGCTTTGTTGTTCTAAATTGTTTCTAAAGTATTTCCAGGACATGCTATGTGAGAAAGCCTTTTAGCAGCAGCAATATTGCCGTTTGAGAATCTAGAACCCACTTTCCACGGGTGGTAATGACATATCCCAGAAGAAACAGAGAAAATGTTTGAGGAACTTTTCCTATTTAGATGATAGAAAATATACACAAATCGTCGGGAGATAATTTTGTGGGGAAAGGAATGAGAGAGGAGAGAACAATCCAGAGCAGGTGCAGAGTAAAACAGATAAAGCATTTCCTCCAAAGGCTCTTGGAAGTTAGAATTTGAGACCTTGTACAATCTGTGGGATGCAGGAGGCTGCCCACAGCTCTTTCCTAATGGAAAACAGTTGGAGAGGATTTGGTATCTCCTCTTATAAAGGAAGGATTACTGCTTGGGGTGGATTTGGGCCACTAGAGAAGAAGAATGCAGTGGTTAATTTTAGTGATCAGAAACAGATTTATCAGTTACACTAAGAAATATTTTCATCTGCTTTCATGAGAAGTATCCAACAAAGAAGCTGGATGTTAGATTTGAGATGCATATGTTCTGTAATAAAAATCCTACATATGACAATAATTCAGGCTTCTTTAACCCTTAATTTCACACTAAATAGATGAGAGCATTTCTTTACTTGGCACTGAGTAGTTTTACCAACAGCAGCAATACAAACAGTTTTGAATTTTCTTTATGCTAACCCTCTGTCAAATCAAAACAACTCCGGTCCATCATCAGGTCTAATGCATCTGGTGAAATTAATATACGATATTTACTTGCAGCAGGTCTGGATTTTCTATAATAATTTTAATTAGAAAATCAAACGTGAAGACAGATTCTTCGTGATGTAAAGTAAACTGACCGCAATAATTAAGAAAACTGACATCTTATGCCTCATGTACAAATCACAGAGGATCACACAGAGAAGTCCTCCTTAAAATAAAACTGACAGAAGATGCTGCAAGAGAATGTAAGAAAGATCTAGGAAACAATGAAAGAGCATCCTTCCCAACAGGAAGAAGCTGATTCCTGCAGATCTTCAATTGTATCTCAAAACATAATTCCTCCAAAAGAACCACACTTTGTAAGTTCCACAGAGGATGTTTCTGGCAGAAAGGATACCTGAGATCAAAGTTTTGTCATCACAAGTGAGTCTAAGGATGCAGATAAGAATCTGGAGTCAGAACACACGATTAGAAACAAACCTGAAGGTAAAGCAAGCCACAGTATTTTGTTACGGGTGTTACTCCAGCCATTCATGACTAAGGGACTGCAATGCTTTCCAAATATTTACAGATGAAAACCATGTTTTACTGCACCATTTCTGGTCATCCTGAAAGTCTGATGGGGTTGAAAAAATCTAAACCATCTGCATCCATGTTGAAGAAAACAAACCTGGTTTAAAAAGCGTTATTTTTATAGATAGAGAGATAGATAGGTAACTCTTAGAATTAACAATAATTGGATGTTAACTTCAATGATAATGAAAGATCAGATTACATACAAAGGATATTACTCCCATGATTAGTTTCAACATTTTAGTACCAGAACAGGCCGCATTAAGTTATACAAAAGCAGTGTTCAGCTCCAACAACCCTGACCACTTCTGAGATTTCCAGACACTAAATAAGAACATGGCTTCTGTTCATAGGATGAAAAATGCAACATTTTTTTGCCTGGTTGATGAGTTCTATTTTGCCTCCACACAAACATGAGCATTTTCATGATGTGTAGTTTTGTTTTTTCTCTGTATGGCATGTGCTTAGAAGTCAGGAAAAAAAAGAAATAAGAATTTTAAAGAGAACACAATCACAGAATCACAGAATTGTTCGACTTGAAAGAGAGCTCTGGAGATCATCCAGTCCAACACCTCTGCTAAGGCAGGGTCACCTCAAGAAGGTGAAGCAGGAATATGTCCAGGAGGGTTTGGAATGTTTTCAGAGAGGGAGACTCCACCACCTCCCTGGGCAGCTGTTCCAATTCTCAGCCATCCTCAATGCAAAGAAATTCTCCCTCATGTTAAGGTGGAACTTCTTGTGTTTTATTTTCTGGTCATTGCTCCTCCTTCTGTCACTGGGCACCACTGAAAAGAGTCTGGCACCATCCTCTTGGCACCTGCCTTGGAGACATTTATGTGCATTGATGAGATCCCCTCTCAGGCTTCTCTTCTCCAGACTAAACAAACCCAGCTCCCTCAGTCTCTCCTCATAAGAGAGGTACTCCAGACAAGGATGAGATTATTAATTTCTGTTCATTAATAGCAATGCCTGTGATATTAGGGAAACTGTTGTCATTTTTTCAAAGCTGAATTCTCACAGAAAAGCCTGTTTTTATCAAAACTCCAGCTTTCCATGGGAGAAAGCAATTTTAGACCTCTTTTTTTCCTGTGTTCAAAATTGACAGTTCAAAATTGTTTCCGTCTTGATACATCAAAATGAAATAAAAATGTCACCGGATTTTAAAGTGTATAATTTTGTTTCTTGTGGAAAAAAACCCATATTTTGATATTTTAAATGTGGATCCTGAAGAGAACAAGGAAAAGGCAGCTACATGGAAGGAATTCACTGGACAAATATTTCCAGGGGAATTTGAAGGAGCTCTGCAGGTGGCTCAAATGAAGTTAGGATTTGGAAGCCCGGGGGCTGGCACCTTCCAAAGAGGTTGGGTCTATAAGGGAATCAGGAAAACTGAAGTTCCTTTCTTAAACTGCAATAATTCAAATACAAAAACAAATACTTCAAACTAATTTTGTAGAGCTCTATCAAGGAAAGCTACTTTCAGACAGATTATTCTGGACACATAATAGAACCATAAACACTGTTGGTAAATCAATAATAATGGCAATTAGGCTGTCTTGACTCTTGTCACAGTTCACTACCTTTTGTACAACTGCAATATGTCAGTCTCCTCACTAGAACAACTTTCACTGTTCCGTGCCTTACTGGCCAGAATTGTGCTAAGTATGGGACAGTGTCCGAGTGGAAACAAACAAGAGGCTGTGGAGAAGCTCCAAAATTTGCTGTTACAGCTCGGTTACTAAACAAATGACATTATCATACGGCATAAGAACATTACAGCAGCTTTCCTCAGGAATAAGCCATGTGAAATTTGTTACTCTGCTGATATCCTGTATCTACAGGAATTAAAACAAATGCAGCCTTGCAGGATCGCCAGTGAAATCACTTGTTCCATGCTCTCCCCGTGGGATGCAAAACATTATCTACTCAGCTATGTAAATATATCTTACATACCCAACCGGATCCAACATGGGTACAAGATGGTCTTTGCTGTTTTGATTATAAGTTTCTTTGTTTCATTTCCAGTACTAAGAGTCCAATTTCAAGTATACATACTGTTCTTAACGCCAGCAAATGTCTGCAGCAGCAGGCACAATTATAGAAATGTATTAAGAGAAGGGTGTTTCAGAGCCAAATTCACTGCTTCTTAAAAATGTCTGGTTGCTGGATCAAGGTTTTATTGAATGTATCTCTTCTTAGTATTGAATTTGTGGGCAGTGTAACCTATGAAAATAATGATAAAATATAGTTTACCCATTAATGGCATAAAGATTAACTAACCAGAAAGGAATTTCCAGCTGGCTAATTTATTCCTAAGTAAGGGCTGGCACTTCCAGGGTGGCTGCAGACACAGCGTGTTCTGTGCTCTTCCACGGACCTGATGCATGTAAATAACCAGAACAACACACGTCGGGTGTTGCCACGGTTGCACAAGGAGTGGTGCAATCTTCTGCATCACACTCAGATGCCCACATTCTCCTAAAACCAGGATGATTTGGTCTCAAGCATCTGAAAATGGCATAGGTCTACACAACAGGTTATGGCAGAGTGAAAACGTACCCAAAGATACAAGTGGGCTGTTCTAAAACCATCGGCAGCCCAGCTGCAGCGTTCAGTAGATCACTGTAACCGAAGTTATCCCTTTTGTTTCCAGACATTTCCTCTGAAAGCTCATAGAAAATCAAAGTGTCTCGGAGACGTTTGCTTCAAAACAAACTGTCTCCTCACACAAAGATCAATATAACATAAAGGAAGGAATGAAAACTTGTTTATAGGTACCAAAGATTGAATATGTATTTCTGTCTTTGCTGTATTTAAGGCGCTCTTGCCAAGTTCTGAATATCAGTTGCCTTCATTACTGGTTTGGGACTAAGGCCCAATCATTGCAGTTTTTGTGCTTCTAGCTGGCACAATCCTCTCTAGGCATCGTGGGTCTAGAGATTTTATTGTTCTAGTTCATACCTATTTCACCAAAATGTGAAAGCCATTGCAAAATAATTCAAAAAAATATTCAGTGTGATAGTTGGACTACTGTTTTACTCGTATTTAATTTTCTTAGTTTGAAAGGCCAAATAACATTTGAGGTTTTCCATATTAAAAAACTCAACACATTTGGCCTGGAAAACAAGGAGCACAAAATAAGGTAACACTGATTATTGCCTGGCAGATGAAAATGCCACAAGCTGCCTTCAGCTAGAATAGTAAATGGTTGAATAGCCCAAGGCTCTGTTAAACAAATGACCAGCAAAACCTGTCAGCACAAGTAGGCTGACTTTTATTTTCAAATAATTGAGTAAAGAAAAATGAAGATCAGTGGGCAGGTATGCAATATTTTTTTCTTGATATCTTCAAAAGACCCAGTAAAAAAGGATTGAAGAGAAGGAAGAAACAAACAATTAATGTATACTCTTCAGAAACATTCAGTAGCAAAAATAAAATTTTGAAAAAAAAATAATAGGGAGAGTGAAAACTGGATTTTGTCCAAATGTCAGTCACATGTTAAGAGAAAATGTAATTACAACTGTGCAAACTTCAGGTAATTTTTAACTTCAAGTCCATGAAGGGAGGAGAAGATCACACTGTGATATAAAACTGTTTGCTAAGAAAAAGTTAACAATCAATCTGCAATAATAGTTTCCATGGGCTACAGCTGAGAAACTGCCATCCTATTTGCAGCACGTTTTAAAAAAATCTCATTATGTCCCTCAGACAGAAGTACTGAACTTAAAACCCAAGACTGAACTCTTAAAGCATATCAAAAAAAAGTACAGAAGGGGGAGTAGCATAAAAATGGATGGATGAACAGATACGTATCTTTCCTTTTGGTTTTTCATGTGTATCCTTCTATGTCAAGTATGTACTTTCAGACCAAATGGGATTTCAGTCTTCAGTCTTTCTATCCAGCATATAGTTCATCAGCTGCCAGGTTTTGTTTTAAGGGAAAGTAAACAAATGAGCAGCCACTGAGCAGAATTATGGATTTTTATTCAGTGAGGATAGTGGTCAGCTTAAGATAAGTAATTTTGCATGAGAAATAGCTTGTACTGCTCTGTGCATCTAAATGTTCCAAAACTGTGAAACACGAGAAGGGATGTGCAACCTTGCTCCTTTCATGTTGAATTACCTGTCTGGATGGGGAAAAGCCGCTTATTACAAACCTTGGTTCTTCATGTGGAACCCATCAAGTGTTTCTAAGAGAACCATTAAATACTTAATGAGGGCAACATATAATTTGTATCATAATACTAATAATAGAGAAATAGGAAAAGAAACTAGAAATTAAATATAAAATAATTATTTTAAGTGGGCATTATTCCACTGATGATATTTCTAGACTGTTTGTTCATGTGTTCTTAAAGAAAGTGTTTAAAATATCTGATAAAAAATATGTTAAACTTCCTTCAGTACCTCACCAGCTTTTATACTGACTTTTTTTCTGGCCATCTAGATTTGACTGTTTATGCCTCTCAGGAGTGATGCCTCAAGGTCAAAGTAGTGCAAATTCATACTCACTCCACCACCAGTTTTGCTCCTCCAAGCAGTTCAGAGTAAGCTCCAATTCTATTTCCAATTTGTCTCTTGTGGGAAGGATGTTGAGTGTCATTTTTTTTTCAGTACTGTGATGTGAAATAGATATGTGCTGTCATGCTTCTGAGAGATTTGAGGAAAGGAAGCGACTGATTTCTAAAGCAGACTTGCACATTTATTACCCCTCAACATGAAAGTCATAGGGAAAAATGGGAAATTAAAAAATATTACTGTCCTTCAAAAATGCTGAAAATTCAACACACTCATCACAAGAGTTTTGTGTTTTCCACCCAGGTAGTTGGTGTTTTATGAATTCCTTATTGTTTTATTTAATAGTTATTTGGGGCAGGTACTGTTTTGCTTATTTGTGTGTGAAGGGGGCTGTTTGGTTTGGGCTTTCTAAGAACTTTTTCTCAGAGAACTGTTCAGTTATTAGATGCTTTAAATTTTGGAACTATCAGCAGCCATATGCATTGGGGTGATGGGAACTTTCCCTTTTGCTTTTAACTCCCCTTCTTTCTCCAGTACATGTTCTTGTAGGCATTTTGCTCCTAAATTACCTCAGCTTGTCTTTCTCCAGGAGACAGCACAAACAGGATTTCCTAATAAATGGAAAACTCACTGAAATCATGTGAATGTGGCCCAACAATTCATTCAGTCCAGCAAGTAGGAAAATCATCACTCTCCAGGGTAATAAAAAGCTATCTTTTGTCTTCTGTGTCAGATAATGAAATGACTCCAAAAAAAATCAGTATCAGGAAGGAATCTCAAGGGATGTTCAGGAATACTGGTCTCAGTGTTCCTTCTTTTACTGATTCCTTTTCACAGCAGAGCCTTATGCTCCTTTAACTGTTTTGGACAGAGTTTACTCCAAATCATGGCACCTAAGAAGCTAAAAAAAGATAGAAAAAGGGACTTTAGGCTGTTGGTAGGCAGCAAGATCAACATGAGCCAGAATTGTGCCCTGGCAGCCGAAAAGGCCCCCAGCACCCTAAGCAGCATTAACAGGAGCACAGCCAGCACAGCACTGCCTGAAAAAAACCCCAAGCATTTATTACTACTGGGGAAAGAGGAGGATTGGCAATAGCACAAGACAGTACATTCCACCTGCAATTTGCTTTCTCTAAAAGCCTCCTGGATGTAAATCCCTGTTGTCATGTAAGACACATCCCATGGATCATGTCCTGCCTGGTGCTCTGCTTTGCTGTTTCACCTGGTGCAGTCTCTGTAGTTTTAGATGGCATTTTAGTTCAAGAGTTAAATAACAAGTCACATTTACATGGGCATTCTCACACCTGTCCTTTACCAACTGAGCAACAAGAGCCATTATGATACAAAATGCAGTCATTTCTGCTCTTAGCACATATAGGCAACAGAGAAGTTCAGAGTATTGGACCTTAGCAATGTTTTTATTTAGCTAGATCAGCTTGGATCTAGCTAAATAAAAATGAAAAGAGAAATCTGAGTAGGTAAAGGGTATAGTAATTGTAATCTGTATATCTACTTTTCAAAATTATTAAAATGTGTTTCTCATAAATAGAGTATTACATAAAAGTAGCATGAATTGATAACAGACAGAAAAGCTTTATCCTAAGATAAGAGATTCAAGTAGAAATATCACGTTCCTCTGGTTTCCAACACTGGCTTTTCCAGATAGAATGCGTGACTGAGGCCCAAAAGGGGCCCAGAAGTATCTGCACAGGCCAACGGTGACCTCAAAAGCTATAGCCTAATCTCCTAAAGAGATGTTAAGATACTCCAGCAAGAGTTCCTACCTAAAAACTATTTTATAGCTTACATTAAATTCAACCTAAGAGCTCTGAGGATTGAACTTGGACAACTCTTCAGCCTCTATGGTAGCCATTTCTGGTCATCTGGCTGATTATGATGATAGTACAGAAAGCCCCTGCCTTTTTAATAAAGTATAAAACTCTCAGTACTTTGCAGACATAATTTTCTGGAAAGAAAAGGAAGCACAGTCAGCAGTGACTGCCATCCAAATTAAAGGTCAAATATTGCAGGAAATATTCTGGCCATTATGAAATATCCTGACAGCAAAGATATCTAAAAACTGTTATAAATCAAGTCATGCCATTAAATATATATTTGTGATAAACACAGTGAAAAAAATTAAAATTTTCCATTTTAGAAATGTGAGTATAAATTATTTTTCATTTTCTGCATTGTCAGATTACAAAGTTCACCTCAAACTACTACTTTGCAGTCTGGTTTTGGAGTTAAATCAGAATCTAGTCACACAGGCAATCTCACCACAAATATTTTTAAAGTCCACTTTAGCAGGGAATCTTAAACAAATGTTTAGCTTGAAAAAATGCTAGAAACTCTCAGTTTTTCCAAGAAGCTGTATATTGGAAAATGGTTTTAAGGAATATATTCTTGCAGACTGACTTCTGCTTCCTAAAGAAGATATGCACATATGGAATGATTTCTTATATAAATACCAGATTTGTGTGCACAGATGCAGCCCTGTGCATGTCTGCAAGCTCAGAGCAGTCTTCTTTTTTTCAAAAAATCAGCACAGGAATTTGAGCACCTGATTGAACCTTCCCTATTTCTGCTGTGCAGTGCTTCACTTCAGAGGTGTTTTTTCTAGACCATTGTTCACTTGGTGCACTTCTTCCTTAGGAATTATTTCAGGGATGCCATATCTGGTTTGCCCACTTGAATCACTGGTGCTATGAACTAATACTATGAACCTTTCTGAGAAAGTGTGGAATGGAATAATGTTTCTGGAACCAGCTGTCAGCAACCCAGAGCCCAGAGGACTTGAAAGACTCTGAAAAGACTACCCACAAGCTCTAGTTTTATCCCAGTGTAAGAAGATCACTTCCAGTTCACACCATCACGCATCCCAGTGCTTCTTGACCTCTTCCTTATCATCTTAGCTGTTCTGATTTATATGATTAAAGGCCTAGAGAGTTGGCTTGTCCATTCCCTTACAGATGGAAGAAAGAATGATTCCATGACATGTACTTAACCTGCATGACACGGCTGGTGATAAGGTAGTCCCTGCACAGTCAGGTAAAGAAGTTTCTTATTCTCCTATATCCCTTTGTGCAGATGATCAAGACAAATCCATTTTATTTAGGTTCCTAGAAAAAGAAATTTATTAGAAACCTTGGTTAGAAATACCATATTTTTGGCTGTTATATTATTTTCCACAGTGTTTCCATTTTGCTTTACCCTTGCACTTCTGTTACTTTTCACTTTCCTAAATACTAAACACCGCACCATAATACAAAATAAGCTACAAATGTTTGTACACATATGATCAGTTGGTGTCTTTCTAAGCTAAAACCAGGTGATGTTACTAAATAAGAATAAAAAAGTTGTATTTTAACAGTTTCAGGAAAGTAAATACATGGGACATTAAGGAGATTCAGTGGACAGGGATCAAACCTTGCAGCTGGATGAGCAGGATAAATGATAACAAGCTTTAGTGAGAGCAAGACTAAACAGCAGCCTTCACCAAGGAAAAATCCTCTGAATGTTGTATGTCAGGAATGCAAAAAAGTCACAGAACAGATTATCCAGGAGCATAACAACAATGAAATTAGCATTAGAATCTCCAGAGCTTTACAAACAAAATTATAATAAAAAAAAATCACAGATAAGGTATTTCTGCCTGCATATAAACAAGCAATGTTATACTGCTGCTTCCTTAATTTAGAAGTTATGATTTATTTGTAAAATAAAGATAGAATCCGTATTCATGGAACTGGAAAGACTACTATGCATATTATGAGAGAGAATTTGTTTATTTAAATGGTGAAAAAAACCAATCAAAGCTTATGCTTGTAAGACACAAATGTACATTGATAACTACTGAATGTACCACGTGTATCCAACCCGAACCATACAGAATAGTCTTTGCTGGTCAACCCATCCTTCTTTGTGGGAAGACATCTTTTAATATTAGATCCTGTGGATTCTCACTATAATGACATTTCAGATAAACTAACTCAAAATTAAACTGCAACAGCATTAACCAGGACAGCCTTCTAAAGTCTCTTTCATGGCCCATGTTAAATCTTTGTTGTTCTAAAAACATATATAAAAGACAAAACCTGTGACCAACTTGCATTTTCATTGATGAAGCCAAAGACTGTCGGGCAGTTTATCTTTAGTCACACAGTTCTTTGCTTTCAAAAACAAGCTATAGGTAGATTAAAGCTTATACAAAACCCCCCTTAATTCTTGAGATATAGGTAATTACTCCAGAGGAGATCTGAGACCCACCAGTAGAACAGTGTTAAAAAAAACCCCCAAAAATGTCATTACTTGAGTTCAGTGTACTAATTAAATCGAGAATTATAGTTTCCACAGCTGCTAGTCCAGTGCCTTTCAATAGAACATTCAGCTCAGGTCTTGCAGAGAGAAATACCTACCCTCACAAAATATAGGACTTAATTTCAGAAAAAAACTGATTCAAATATATAGGAAAAAAAAACCTGTCCATTTGTTCGATTATAGCCACAACCCTTCAATGACAACAAACAACGACTATCTGCAGAAGCTTGACTCTAGCTTGGAATTATTTTTTTTAACAGTAATCAGATAAAATTTCCAATTTTCCCATCCTTTAATTTGAAACCTGATTTCTTAGCTATGAGGAAGCATTTAAAATTTTGCCTTTCACCTTGCTCATTAATGTTAGAAGGTATAAAGTGATTCAAAATAAAAGAATGATTGCCACTGGAAAATGCTTTTTTTTTTTTTTTTTTGCTTAGTCACTGTCCTTATTTGCTAGACAATCTCATTGTGATACGATCACATCCTCTCTTCAACTTTTCAGCTGACATGAGATCAGGTTTGTAAATGCTTTCCATTTGAATGTTGCAAAGCCAAGACAGAGGAGATACAGGAATAAAGAATATGTGGAAGCATTAATAACACTCTCAAGACACTAAATGACAGCAGGATAAGAGATCTTAGAATATTAACTATTTTTCTTCAACCCAGCAGGAATATTTTTTAAAGGAGCTATGTTCTAGAAACATACATCTTGACAGCTTTTCTGGTTTAATTTCTAGTCTTTTCGCTTTTTTTCCCCACAAAGGCTTTTACAGGAAGAACATTTTCTAGGACACAAAAGAGAACTGAGGACTAGAAACTGAGTTGTTTGTTTGACCTTGCAGAAGTCTTGCATTACTTTTCCAGAAAACATGCCTTTTAGGAAGTTTTCGCTTACCTCATTACATACATGGAAGGAGGCATCTTTGTGCTGAATTTCATTCGTGTTTGAAAACATCATTCATAAGTTTCTAGCAAAATTCCCTCTCCACATCAAATCAAAGAGTCATAGTTGACATTACTTGTAGCTCCCCAGCTATTTGCCTAAAATAAAAATTTGAAAATGATTACAGGAAGGTTGTAGCTGAAGATGTGTCCACAGAAGCCACAAAAAAATGAAAAAGCAGAAAGTCAAGCACATCAAAATTAAGTAGAATAAGCAGGTTGCAGTCACAGCAAGTCTTTCAGCTCTAGGTTGAAAAATAAGTATTAATATTAACATGGCTATTGATGGAGACTTACAGGCAATTTCATTTTTTCTTCACATAAAAATGGGGATTAGAACAAATCAAATAAAGGGTAGATACAGTCACAAAAGAAGGTTTACAGTTACTGCTGGTTTCCTCTCATAGGTTAAAGAAATCATTAGATGTGAAAATATTATGGTAGAAAGGACAGAGTTCAAGTGTAATGGAAAAGAAAATGTAATCTCCCACAAAGAACACAAGTTCTGAAAAGTAGTGCTGCTTAAATGTTTCACCACTAGTTTTCATTCCCAGTACTAAAAAATTATATCCAGAAATGTTCTTTGTAAGTTTAAGTTATGTAATGCTATTAATAAACTCACTATACTTTCTTTTATATACTTCAAAAAACAATAGAAAGAAACATCCTGTTGATGGAGAAAATAAATTCATTATATTTGTAAGAATTTTTCACACACGAAAAAATTCTTATTCATTCAAATAGATTAGGTTTTAAAGAGAAAAAAATCATGAATTTGAATCTGACAGGCGAGAAATCATACACAACTGTCAGGATTTAAAATGTTACACAGCCTAGGAGTGTATTGAGATCTCCACCTCCCTTTTGAAGTGACCCATGTCACAGAGCCTGGAGTCAGCTGGGCATCCTTGGATAGAGTCCAAACTCTCACAGAGAGCCCCTGAGGAGCACTGACCCTGCTTAGGAAAAGTTATGTGCAGCATGGGATGTTCTCCAAGAAAGAGGCTCCATTTGGGATAAAAATTAAGTCCTTTTTATAACACAAGAGGGTGTAGGATGTACCACTTTGAGCAGTCAATAGATGCTGCTAATTTTGACTTTTTACCTGTAATAGTCAAAACATAATGATTACTTTTGTTATTTCAAAGCAATTTGATTTTTCCGGACTATTTACCACTTACTCAGATGATAAATTGTTGTTGCAGGTCCTTGTTTATGCACCTCTTGGTGGCATCTCAGAGTGCCTCTGGCGCCTGGATTCCCACAATTGTCATTCACACAGTCTCCAGATGTACGTTTCAAGGAAGTTTCTGATTCAGCTTCCAAGCTGAGAGGCCTCCCTCTGGCACTATTTTTCAGATCTTTTCTTTTCCCCAGTATTTTACCTATTTAACCAGGCCACCTTATTGCTGCTCACATCAACATGTTCTTAAGGGCTTAAGGGTTACCTTTGAAGCATTTTCTGCTGTCATCACTACTTATGCAGCCCTAGCAAGATCTGATCACCTAAGAAAATCCAGAAAGACCAAGGGGACAGGAGAGAAAACTGAAAGTAGTTTAAATTCAAGGTGCGCACATTAAGTAAAAGAAAGTCCTTCACACATTGATTAAGCCCTTATTAGAGAGTGACAAGTTTTTCTTTTCCTTTTAGTAAGGACTTCAACCCTCAGCATTTGATACTGAATTTTCATAAACTTGGAAATCCCACTGAACCAGGGAATGGCCTATCAGATAAAATCTGTCAGCAAGTTTGAAGAATGAAACTTTTTTGTTTCTATAATCATCTCAGAGTGAACAGATGAATGTTTGATGATTTGCAGACAGAATAAAAGACTAAGGAAATGGAGAAACAATTGGTCTAACCATACAGCCATTTACCCAAGCAAGCTATTTCAATTTAAATCAAAAAGCATTGCTTACCTGAGCAAGTATTTCCCACCTACATAACAACTTGCAAAAATGGAATCGAAGTCATCCCGGTAAAGTATTACTTCTGAGCAAAGGGAAAACACATGAATAATCTTTCAATGAGATAAGCAAAATTTTAACCAAATTTTATATTTGACAGCATATTAAATGTATCACAGAGCAGTCCTCCTGAGGAATCAACATTTGAAACAATCTTTAGGCAACAGAGACTTTCTCCCTACTGTAGTTATTGTAATGTCTGGTTTTTTGAGCTGCAGTTTGTTTGGACAATTTAATTAAAGAGCTGAGTTTGAAACAAACTTTTCTCCATTGTGAATTCTGTCTAGGATACAATTCTATCTAGTTTTGTTGCCTTGAAAAATCTATTTAGGAACATAGTTGGAACAAACATTTATATACATTTTCAAGTTTATCTAAGCATATAGATGTTCACCTACTGCAGAGTCTCTAATACTACATGAAAACCATTTGTGTTCAAACAGTCAGGTAAGGAGGAATGTAAATGTGGATTTTGGCAAGAATGTTTTTTCTTATTTAATACTCACCTAATTAAGAGCTATCTTGAGACAAAAGAGGCTAATATTGAAAATATGGAACCTTAAGAGTTTCAGGCATAGGAACATTATGATACACTAGCATCGAGGGATGAAAGTATATTCTTTCCCCTATCTTATTTTCAGGAGGTTCAGGAAACCTGAGGGCTGCCTCTGGCAATTCACCTGGATGCCCTTTTTCCCTTTTATCAGTTTCATTGTGTTTTACAGAATGTACAATGGCCTGTGGTGGCATTAGATCACCTGCAGAGCCTAAATCTGAGTCCAGCAGTGCACAGAATACACATATGCAAGGCATCAATCTCAGGAGGGACAGAAAATAACTTCTTCAGAATTAAAAGCAGAAGGGCAGATAGTCACATTGGCCTGCACTGGAGGGGGTATGGAATGGTATTTGCTTGTGGGAAAACACTCTGAGCCTTCCTGATTTCCATAGGAGTTCCCAGCTCTTTTTAGATGGTGTGCTTATACCATCACGCCCTGGTATTTCAGTCAGCTCTTCCCTATATGTCAAACCAACCATAACATCAAAGGGAAACAAGAACAAAGAACAGCCTGAAGTGGTGTCATGCACACAGGTGGCAACAGATCCCTTTTTGCCTTCTTCATTCCTGTGGGTATTCATCAGGCCCGGGAACAATCTGTTGTTTCTCAGGTTCAGCTACACAGTTTAAAAAAAAAAACAACTAAACCCTACCTACTTAGAAATAAACCACAGCAAACTAAGTCACGATGAACTTTTTACATCTGTTCAATACATAATAATGAAGTGCAGGCTCATGGAATTCCCTTATTTTGCCAAGTCATTAGTTACATTGGCAAAGATGATTTCAGGGAAAGGCAACGGCGTTGGACTGAAAATGATGTTTACTCTCTAGCTCTGTTACACTGTTTTATTATTACCAAAGTAAGTTCTAAGCCTCAGATTCCTGGTGCCAGAAAACGTACATGGACAAGAGGGATGGAGGAGTGCCTGTTGTTCCTTGGGGAAAGTAGGGTCTTGCTTCCACTGCAGAATGAGAGTGTTGAGAGGAAAATAAGACAAATAAATAACACCATGGAGCTTCATGTTAGCAAATTCAGGAGGTTTAAAAATAAGCTAGCAAAATGTAAACACCTTAAACAGCTGTGCTTTGCTGGTGAAAGTTCTTGGCTTCACTAATGGTGAAGTCCCATCCAGTACATGAGGCTTCCCAGCCAGCAAATCAGTCATTTGTCATTTTGTGGTAAAAAAACTCATGCATTTTCACTCAGAACACCAAAAAGACACACAAAAAATTTATAAACAACAAACAGGTGAGAAAGAACATGCAAAACAGAGTGCAGAACAAGGAAACCCTGCAGTTAGTTGTAGCTGCTAACATCCCTTTCAGAAAACTAGAGGTGGAATCCTATGGAAAACAGCTCTGAAGAGCAGAGGAGCTCAAAAATTGGCAGCTTTTTAAAGACAACCTCCTCCAAGTACAGGAATAGTCCATTCAAACTGACAATAAAAATTGTAGGCATTATGAGTTGCCATTTGATCTGTAAATTAGTTCTAACAGAATGGATCATAATTACCTTTGTATTATGCAAATAAAAAAATCTAATCAAGGGAATGATAGAAATATGGAAAAGAAAAATAAAATCCCTAAAGCTAAAGAAAGAACAACTACTCCTATTACTAGAAGGCAAGAAATGTGGACTTTGGATAATGCCACACCCTAATTCTTTTCTCTAGCATATTCCCCAAAGAAACAGAGCTAAACTCTTCCAACAGCAACTCTTCACCTTTTTTCCCCGAAGTTTGTTCTCATTGTTGTGTTCTTCTCTGCCCCATGCCCCTCACCTGAGCTTCTCCATTCTTCCTGTGCTGTTGCTGTGACCATGGGTGCTCTCCCAGCTGCTTGTCCTGCCCTACTACCCCACTCCCTTGGCCATCACCCCACAGTGTTACACTGACATGCTTGCACGTGAAGTGCGTCTCCTCATGCTAGAACCCCTCTTACACCCACCACTGTCTTCCTAATAACTTGCATCCAACAAGAGCTTTGCACCTTCAAACTAAACTAAAAATGATTGTGTGCTATTTCCAATCTAAATATGCTGAAATACCACAGAGTAAATCTCCGATTCTCTGTACAATCTCCAAGACATGTTGTCTCTTTTCAAATGCCTTCCCAAATGTTTGGGGTTTTTGGGATTTGATTCATCGACTTTTTATGTATCTGGTTTAACACTGACAACTGAGACAAATTTTCTTTAGCACTAGACCTGAGAAAGTCCAGGAGTAGCAAAAGAACTGCTGATAATATATTCTTTAATGGATATTGTCACTTACATTGTTTTGCTATAGGATCTTACAAAAACAGACTTAAATGGGCTCAAGATAAAAACTACTTATATCATGGAAATTACAGTATTAATAAAATGACAAATTCCTATTTTTAAGTCCCAGGAAGAGCACTTTCCTCCCCCCATATATTCTATATATAATACATGTTTAGATAAAAAATATTTTATATTTATCTAGTTTTAGAATCAAAATGTGTCATCTATCTGAGGAAATTCACTCGAAAGGAATTTACCAGTCAAAACAAAAAGCCACACAAGAAGCCAGCCACAGCAAAACTGATACACTATTTGGACCTGTTATCTTTAGATAACAGAAACTTACATGGATTAAGATTTAGAGTTTGATTTTTAACAAAAAAGAATCTTGGAAGCAAAGGTTTGAACTATTAAAAAAAAAAATTCCTATCATGGAACTCAATAGGAAAAGCAGCACAGAAATTTTGTAAGAGGGATTCACACTGGGGGGAGGGAAGGGGCTAAGTAGTTAAGGACAGAAGAATAAAGTGCTGTGACTCATAGACCTCCTCCTCCAAAACCCATATGTTTGGTGCATTCAGCTCCCTTTGGTCCAGGGAGAAGATAATGGTTCCATACTATGCAAGCACTATGAGATCAATAACAGCATCCATCGTCATAACCAAGCTGTCGAGGCAGATGATGGCAGCAGGAGCAGGAAGAGAACAGCACTGTACATAAATCACACAAGACTAGCAGAGAAAAACAAATCATTGAGAGATTTATTGCAAATCCTGTGCAATGACTTCTCCTGTGGTCCCAGTAAGAAAAGGATGAAAGCCAAGATCTTGGAACTGGTTCTGATATTAAGACAAAGGGCAAAAGAAAAAGTTACAAAGGAGAAACAAGGTGCTGCAAAAGTTCCATCAATGGAGGAACAAGCTTTAAGGAGCAGCAAGAAACAAAAAAGCTGTAAGAAGAAATTAAACTGCTCTATGTATAGCATGATAGCTGGAGAGTTTAACAAAGTGTTGGAAGAATAAATGTTTTTCCCTAAAGCAGAAATGTCAGTATATCCTCACTAGACCTAGCTGTGTGCCAAGAGCTTCAGCAGTTCCAAGAAAGTGCATGACAGTATACAGTCTATCATTTTAAATATGAGAAGGGATTTTCAATCACTGAGGCCCAATATTATAATATGAAGGTCAAAAGATTAAAAAAAAAAAAAAAGAACATACACTACTGCAGCTAAGAGGTCTGAAAAGGAAACACAGGGAGTGCAGAGAGAAAGGAACAGCATTATTTTGGTTGTTATTAATTTTAAGTATGAAAATACCAGTAAAGAAACAGCAAATTTATCTTGAGAAATTCTCTGTGGCAAAAGTTCTCCCCAAGGCAGCAAGTAGAAGGAAGGTGCACTTGTTGTGAAAAAAGTTTACAGCTTAAATGTTAGCACTGTACTGTGTCAAGAGCAACAGCCAAACATCTACTGCTCAGCATGCCTTCTCTAAAAGTTGAAAAGGGGAAAAGGGAGTGCCTCAGAAAGATAGAGCACTAGGGCTGAGATGTGGGCACCCAGCCCAGACACAAGGGGTTAAACAGCACAGGCTAAACAGGGGAAAAAAAACCAAAACAAAACAAAAAAAGAAAGTAGTTTCCCTTCAAAAGTGTCAATTCTCCAAAAAGGAATTGACACAGAATGAATTAAAAAGAGCCCAATAAATTATTACAAATTATGAATATGTTTTAGAGAAACATTGTAGAAGTTATATGAGTTAACAGGAAAGACCACAGATAATTAATTTACTCTGGATATTAATAAAAGACTAAATATTCATGTATGCAAATGATTAACATTTAAAAACATGTTATTACTTGCCTAATTATCATAGATTAATCAATGATAATTAACAAGTGATTAATCAATGGATCTCTATAGATTGAAAGGAAACAAGTTCCTACCTGAAAACGAGAATGTAGATAAGCAAACTTCCCAGAAACAGCTGAATGTACAGAGATGGCGTTTGGCAAGAAATACAATTCAGCCCCAATCCACAGGCAACTGTAAAGACTGACATCCTTCCAGAGACCTGCAGAGTGGAGAGGGCACGGCAGAGGCACTGCCAGAGCACCAGGCAGGGCTGAGAGTGCACAGAAATACAGCAATGGGTAGGTGAGAACAGGACAGTGGAGACCCTTACATCAACCAAAGCTTAGTGCAGTTAAATGTGAAGCTCAAACTACATCATCCAAAGCTGTGCCAGCCGTGTGCTCTGTGGTGCAGTACAGTGGTGACTGTGACTCATTTCTCAAAAAAGGCACAAAGTGACCAGTTTCCAGATGAATTTCTATCAAAAAAACCAGTATTCAGGTTGTGCCATAATATTTGCTGAAGCAGCAAAATGGCTTCAGATATTCAAAATAGGTGCAGGTGCGCAATTCAACATCTTTCCTTTGAGGTGGTACAGATGGTGCTTGGCAAAAACTCTGGCATTGTAGGCCAGGGGTCAGGCGAGGCCAGCTGTGAGCACACAGCAGCCACAGGATGCAGGGGACACGTGCATAATGCAAACACCAGCAGGCAGGGAAGGCACTGAGTGTCAGAAAGGGACAGCAGCTGACCAAAACTGCAATTACTCCGGGGAAAGCACACAATCCTTAGAGGGCTACAGAAGAGATATTTGCAGCTGTGATGAAGGCACAGGGGACCCTAGGAGTCACTGCCAGCAGCCAGCTTACACTGCATCCCCTCCTTCTGACCAAAAGGAGCAAATAAAAATATTTCTTACGCAAAATACAAATCAGGAGGAGAAACCTGAGTGGTTCAAAATCAATCATCTCAGTGACAGCCATAGCAAACAAAATACAGAAAAGAAACCGTATTTTTACATGTCCAACAGTCTTAACAATAAACTGTTGTAGGAATACGACAGCAACCACTAAGGGCTGCGTTATATGACATTCAAGTTGTTATTCAGTGTATGAGGTGAACAGGTGATGCACTGGCAAATGAAGGTGGGTTACAGATGTGGCCTGCTAACCTGCTGCACATCATTTGGCAGCTGCTGATTCTTCTAAATGCCCTTTGCCTCCCATCTGCAGAAGAGGGGGATTTTCTTCTTGCTTTTCCAGAAGGAAGCACATGAGGTGCTTAAAGGACTGCTCAGAGTGAAAGTCCTGACTGACAAAATTCCCAAGTATAAATTTACAAGTCAGCAGCTGAATCTGCACTCATAAAAAAGCAAGAGGGAATCACACACTTCAAAAACATTTTAGGAAAGAGAGATCAGAGATGAAGCAAGATGAAGGGAAAAACAATCAGGAGATTTCCCAAAACATCTATAATTTTTCAAATATTTTGGGAGAGAGTAAAAATGCCCAGTGATGTGAATTTGTACTGTAAAACCTGACATTTGCCACAGCATCAATATTCAATTAATGAAAATGCCTAGAACTTGAGCAGTTTGTGCATCTTGTGGTTTGGTGGACCTCATTCTCTCTCCAGGCGTGTGCTCCTTACTTTTTGTTACACCTGCTCTACACTTTGTATAGCAAGTAAGTGCTGAAGGCAGAAGTAACATTTTCACTTGTGCACTGCTATAACAATGACTTCAAAATACCTGGTATGCTTTGGGGTAAAAGGAAACCCCACAAGAAGTTACCTTTTTAGGCTCCTCCTTCAGAAAAACTACTACAATTCTGTTTTCCAAAAGTATAGAAGCTTAAAACCTTTCAGAAGTCAGGAAATATACAGAATCAGGACCCTGATATTGCATAATTACTTTTCAGAGTCTTCATCTCTACTGTATTTTAAACTTAACCCCTATGCTTCCTAGATTAAAGAAAATAGATTAATATGTCAGCCCTAAAGAAGATTTTCGAGCTTTCAAAATCCCATTAAATTAAACAATCTTTTCCAATGTATATCACAGTATTAGTAACTACAAAAAGAAATATTAGTTGCTATGCAATAAATTCAGAATCATTTCAGAGGCTATGGAGATTAGCATAATCTTTCACTACTGAGCAAATCCATCGTTGAGGATAGGCTTAAAAACATATGCTTGTGAATAAAAACTGGAAAAATAGTGGGTTTTCAGTCTCAGAAAAAAAAGAAAAAAAGAAGCTTTTGAGGAGAATTTGCATTTTACTAAAGGAAAGGCATGGATTCATAATGAGCATTTTCTGGGAAGATGAGAAAGATCAACAAGGAATAATTTTCATTTGCAGCAAAGACATACATTGGACACCAGGAGAAATATTTTCAAAGAAATTTTGAAATACAAAAGCAAGTCCATAGCTTGGAAAAAAAACACCACAGAGATAGGTTAGATAATTTTTTGTCATTGAATAGGCTAAGATAATCTCTTCAAGCAATTTTGAATCCTATGTTACTGTAACTCCCAGAAGAAATTCTGGGTTTGCACATTTCCTTTCATTTAATAATTAATCTTTTAATAAGGCATTTCTTTTTATATATTTGGGGATTTTTCTCTGCTACTGATTAATTTTCCCCCTTTTTAGCTATATATTGAAACGGAGATTTTATTAGAGTTAAAAATACATATTTTGTGTCTTTTCAGGTTTTTTTTATCATCAAATCTCTAATAAGTAATGCTACTTCTAAGTATGTGTCATTTCTTTCTGAATAGGCCTTGTATTTCTGAACAAAGTTTGTAAATCCACTTCTTATGACCTTTTACCTCCAAAGGCATTATTTATTACTGCCCAAATATTTTTTCCATAAATCAGTGACAGACACCTCAGTTTTTGGTTTCAATTTTTGACCGTTTAAGTTATCTGTTTTTTGCTGGGAAAGAGAGTAAAACTGATTTAATTGTCAGCCAAATCTTAATCTACTGCTGCACCTTTGTTACACTGTGTAATAATCTGTGTACATAGTATCTCTACTCATCTTTGAGTACTTCTCAATTTCAGTATTCCAGTCATTCATTCAGAGCGTAAATTTATTTTAGTGAATTTATTTTAATGATACAAATGTATATCTGGTCATAGAGCCTTGCTGCTGCTGATCTTGGCTGTTGACATGCCATAGTATTTTGCAGAGGATTGGCACTAGAAGAGAAACTTACCGAGGCAATGTTTTCTTCATTTTCTTTTCATATGTAAAACTAGTAGAGATAGAGCAAACTCACTTGCATTAAAATTCTGGATAAGAGATTATATCCACGAAATAAAAACTTTTTTGGAGTACTATAAGTAAAACCTTGCCTCCAGAGGAAAACAGAGAGCAAACACATCCTTGTGCAGAGAAGGATGACACCAAAACAACCAATTCAGCAAGAACAGCTGTTATCCAGAGTGAACAGCAGAGTCAACACACAGTCTAAATCCAAAAGAAACAAAATGTTAAAAGAAACAAAAGTGTTTGCAGAGCCAAGGCTATTTTTCAAGACTGGGAAAGAAAAGAAATGGATTAATAGTGGGTTTGCTACAAATCATACTTAATGCTTTATTCTCCCCTATATTCTGGAATCTGGTTCTCTGGAATATGATGATCAAGCAATGGAGTGAAGGATTATATTATCTGTATATTATGTTGAAGGTTGAATTTAATGTTCTATGAATGGAGCAGATTCTTACCAATAGAATATATAGCATGCTTAGAGCAAGTACAACCAGTATTGGGGCTTGAACAGCTTCAGTGCTTGTCAGAGGGGTTGGAGTAGCCACAGATAGTTGCCAAACCCTAAACAACATCTGAATCACATTCAAAAACCTGCTGGTTCCCAGCAATAGGGCCATGCTGGTTTCAACAGCCCAAGGATATTCAAATTTTCCAAATGCTGAAACACTATTGCCATTAGCCTGGAGAAGAAGGACACAAAAAGAATAATTTCATTTAATACCTAAAATTATGATAACTTCAAACAATGTGTTACAGAATGGCAAATCCTTCAAGATTTAGGCGGAATGAAATCAAAGATACATAGGCTTAAAACTGCTATTCACATTCAGTCAGCCATACTATTAACTTAGTTGGGTATTTTTCATGTTGAATATATTCTACTCATAAATGTCACCACAGGGATATTTGTTCACCAGAATGTGTGTTAGCAATTTCAAACCTTTGAGCAAAGGTCCCCTGTTGTGGCGCTTCTGCTGCGATCAGGATGTCAGTGGGGTTTGGGATTGCAGCTAAAATCCTGGGTGGAGGTTAAGAATCATTTACCAGTTTTTAATAACTCAGAAAGACGGACAGAAAGGAAAGAAGAAAAGACAGACTGACAGAAAGAAAGAGCAACTAGCTTTCTGCATCCAGCAATAAGTTATTCCTTAAACCAATAGACAATTCTCAGCAGTACGTACAAAAGTCCCTTACCTCACGCGTCTTTCATTTTGAGTCCCAATGGCCTGGATATCCCACCATAAATGGGAATTGTCATTCGATTAATAATAGCTGTAAAGAAGCATAAGACTGTATAATAGTTGCCACAATGCTTGATTTGTCTGATTTATTCTTGCTGTTTTCTAGTCAGTGTGGAATGATGAATGCTTTCTTTTCATTATTGTCTGCTTGAAGTTATGCTTCTAATTTTCTCTCTCAACAAAGGGTGAGAATTCATGTTTGGGACAATTGAATTATCAAAAAAAAAATCAAACATGATTTTTAACTATAGATGAATGTATTATTCTTCTTTATTCCTGCCTTCTTTCCTCCTCTGAATCCTTGCCAGCCTTTCTTCCACAGTGACAGCACCTTCTTTGCATGAGCAAAATACAATAGAATGGGTTACAGTCTTTTCTTATTTAGGGGCATTTCTGGTTACAGAAATACTTATAATAGCTATTTTAGATTCAGGTTTTCATCTACTGTGAGGTTTATGTATTAAAAATTTTAGCGTGAAAGAAAAGGGTGATATTTGGTCTTTTGGTCTGTCTTGTGATTTCAGTGGATTATAAATTCTCTAACAAAGATGATACATTTTATTCAAGTGATCCAGTAATTTGAAAATTGTCTAGTCTTACAAATAATTTTACTCCCTGCCTATGTGTGATTTCGGAGGGCAGGCTTCATGCAAATTAGGTCAGTCCAGAATCAGTTTCCAAATTCTCCAACTCAGCCTAACTAATGATTTTAGTCTTGATCTTTTGCTGAGTTTCATGCCATGAATTCTCTGCATACACCAAGCCCCAGTGGTATCAGCACTGGCTTTGGGGCTGTAGTTCTTCAAATCATTGTGCACTATTTCCAATTGAATTCCCTGAAGTGAAATCAAGATGGTGTTTAGGGAAGTAGGTATGGTTTTCTGTGCTTCAGAAACCAAGTGAGAAATTCTGAGAAGAAAATGAGAAGGGAAAACAAATTAATGGAATGCGGTGTGAGCAGCAGCAGTACTCATCATCTCCTCCTTCAGTTTTTCTCTTGGTGTTTCTACAGCGTGTCCGAACTCCCACATAATCTCTCTTTGACTTCACCTTTTCTGCCAACTCTCCCTGACCGTGACATTTCCTATCTTGTCAGTTGAGTGTCCAATTCTTGAAACAGAATATAATACTGGAGACATAGTTTCAGTTTTAAAGGAAACAATGGGAAATGATTCCTGCCTGCCTAAGATGACCTCAGCTATCCCTTTAAAAGAAAGCAGAGCTGGGATTTGCCTGCATAATGTCAGGGTGGCTTTGGTTCTGCTGAAAGCTGCTTACAGAAGAGGCAACATTCTGTGACTGTGCCTCTTGACGTGGCTGCCAGCTTTGCAGGAGAGGTTGCCAGGACTGGTTTGCAGTAAAACTGGTGGAAAGAAGCACGTAGATGTCAAAAGTTTAGGGGACATTTCCACTGCAATTTCTTGAAAGGGAATCTTTTAGGCTTTTCCTCGATTCTTCTGCTACAGTTTTAGAAATATCGAACCCCTCTCTTAAAACCAGCACAGAAGGGCTGGAAGTCCCCTATAAATTTCCTAAGCTGCCCTGTATGCAACTACACTGATAACTTCATGTAGCCAATTATACTGTCTGCCTCAAACACATACATATAATTAAAAAGTATAAAATACATATTTATTGCTAACTAAAAGAATATGTACCAAGAATTCATTGTGTCTTTCTAATTTCCATATCCATTACAGATGTTTTCCAATTACCCATGTCCACCATAATCTTTCTTAGTCTCATTTGCTCAGTCCTAGACAGAGTATTACAGCATGAGTTACTCTTCCTTTCTGCTTGTAGGACAGGTAGATGGCTACTGCCTTTTGATCTACTTTTATCCTCTGCTTCTAGTTCCCTTTTTGAAACCATAATAGAAATTAAAGCTTCCACCTTTGGGAAGATTTAAACACCTGTAACTGCTATGGCTGCACTAAGGCTTGTGACTGCCCCTGCTATTCCCTAACTGTTGTCCAGGACCATCATCTCTCCTCCAGTGAGTGACCCCAAAACACATGCTGCTGACAAGAGGCCCTTATTTAAGCATTTATGTATTAAATTACACATCTGTGCAGGAGGCACAAATACAAACAGCATTACGGCTTGTAGAAAGATGGATCTCAAGAAATTTCTTCCTATTCTTTCATTGAAAGAAGTCTGTCTTGGGATATAATGGCCAGGTGCATGGTTAAGAATCCAGAAGCAGTCATATAAATGGATGACAGACATCTTTGTTAGCATCTGTGCTGTCCCACCCTCAAGGGGAATGGAGCGCTCAAGATTCATAGATGATCAGGGTTGAAAGGAACAACAGAAGTCAGAGGGTCCACAATAACTCACAAAGTTTTATTAGCAAATTACAGACTTGGCATGGAAATTGGTATGTTGGTCCCTGACTTGCTATATAAGGGGTTTGGATAAAGGGGTAGGGTAAAAATGAAGAGAGAAAGAAAGACAAAGGGAAGGAAGGAAGGAAGGAAGGAAGGAAGGAAGGAATTAATTTTGGTGGTTTTGTCCTCCCCCTGCAGTTCATGCCTGCTTCTTGATCTCATTCCTGTGCCTGTGCTGGACTGTGTTCTCATTCCTGTGCCTGTGCTGGACTGTGTTGTGCTTATCTGTAAGAACTAGAACAAGATTGTTTGTCCCAGAAAATGCTGCCCTACCTCCCCATGGCTCCCTTTTCCAGCCACATCCTTCTCTCTCACAGTGTGCTGTTACCAACAATCCTTGGCTGTTGGTACCAACAATTCTTGTTTAGCTCCACAGCCATCCAGCTATTGCTGTTTGAGAGATACACAGAAGTCCCTTATCTTCTGGGGTTCTACAGCATCTTAACAAGATACACTGGTATTGAATACCAAAGAGAGAGATGATGCTACCACGAGAACTGTCAATCCTGACTTTTCATATGATGTATCTTCCAGGCAGGTAATGTGTTTACATACACACTCCCACATAGTGAGAACACCATGCATTTAATGCAATCCTGGAATTTAACTGAGGTTATATGCCAGCTTTTTAGTAATGCAAAGTATCACTATGAAAGCCATCTGTTAAAACTGTGGTAAGATTACAGGCAGTTAAACTGCTAAATGTTATTCGTCCGTCTTTTTTAGTCCCCTTCTGTTCACCAAGACTCACTGGAGCATGTGCAGGTTCTGTAACTCCCTGGAATGGGAGGTACTGAAATCAGACTAGTCTGCTATCAGGGAAACACTACCACTGTGTCATTTCTCCTAAGAATTTTTCTTAAGCCTCCGAAAAACTGAGACTGACGCTACCTGGAGATTGCTTGACTCTCCAGGTATGGCCAGCTCAGAATTTAAGAACTTACATGGCATTACTCATTCCAAATGCATGCTTGCTCTTGAGGTGTGAAGAAAGGATTTAGTCAGTAAAGAAATACTTGTAAGCACAAGTCTGAACTGTTGGATAACAATGCTGCTCATCTCATCAACATCTTATTCATAAGGGAGTTCTATACAAAGACTGATGTCATCTTCTTCAAGGAGCTGGGTGACCCTCTGCTAATTAATCAAGGTAGCTCAAAAAACCAAACCAAGCTGGAAAGAAAGCAGCATTTCATGAGGAAGGGAGTGCACTTCAAAACCAGCATATCATTTGTGAGTTTTCTTCTCTGTATTTCAAAGGAAAACTCTAAAAACTAGAGAACAAAAGTTATGCAGAGAAGTGGTAGCTTTAAGACTAAATTGAATGATACCCCTAAAAACCAAGGGCACTCATGGGAATTGTTGCTCCCTTCTCACCAAATAAGTTACACCTGCAAGAAATCATCATTCTTAAATACCCGTGATTCTGTTTGAATTCTTCTACCAGTTATGTGAAGCATTCTTAAAAAACTGAAACCTCATTGTCTTTCAAGATATCAGCCAACCAAACAATGAGGTCTAGCACAGAATCCATAGTTTGTAGGTAAGATATCAAATGCTACGTCACCAGGACAGGTTGAAAAGTATAAAACCCCACATTTTGTGTGCCATGATTAAAGTCAGATCTTTTAACACTACTAGCAAGCTTTTTTTCCTAAAAACTCAGTAATCATGACATCCAGAACTGAAGGTTAATGCAAGTCCACATAAAATGCATTCAAAGCATAGTTTTTAATACAGATTTTAAAAAACAAAATGGTTACTTGCATTCATCTTCCTTTTAACTATGGAAAGAAAACAAGACTAATGTGAAATAAAAACATGGCTTCCTAAGCTAATTTCAGATTGCTCTAGCTACCTCTTCAGACACTGCAGACACCATCTTTGCTTCAAATGTGGTCTCCAGACTACTCTTTAAATTAGGTCCTCAAACTATCTGATGACATTTTCACTAAAAACAAAACATAAAAACCTGGTTATATCTACTCTCTATTTGAGCTCTCTAATAAAGGGACACCTACAAATGTGAATCACCAAAAAAAAGAGCATTTTCCATCAAGGTCACAGGATTTTCTCACAGAACTTTCCAGTTGCTACAAACCAAAGGCCCTAATCCCTCAAATTTTAGCACGTAGTCTCAATTTTACTGTTGTGCATCCCATTGAAGTAACACTTATTAAAGTTGGAAGTATATACATGAATATTTACAGGATTGCTGACTAACTCTGCAGAGGATAACCTGTTAGATAAGGAGAGAAGCAAACAAGCACCCTTGTACTCGCACCTCGGCACAGAAAGTGGTGACATATTCTAGCAAATTCCTGAGAAATGTAGTTTATCTATAAAGTGACACATCCAAGTTTTATAGAATCCCTTATAAACCACCAGACCTGTTTTCTGGCAACACAAATAATAGGCTTAATGTCTGCCTGAAAAGGACATGTATGGAATCTGAAAGCAAGCACTGAAATTGAGCAAATTGCATATTTAGAGGGATTGGTAGGGTCTGTCTGTCCACTAAACTCTGTGGAGGATACAGCAGAGGACATAGCTTTCCTGACTTTGTACAAAGATATTTCTTCATGTAAGATGAGTCAGATGAAATCCAATTGTTTCAATGTGAAATTAAATTCTTACATATCCTGTAATTTTTGGATAAGAAAGTAGTTCAGGGATGCTGGACAACTTTAATGATTAATATTTGTGATGTCTATACGTGTACCTCTCAAGGGCAAATTTTCTGCATGGTTCATTATTAATGGAAATTGCATGCCTAACTCCCTGTACGCCATGCAGAAAATGTACTTCTTTACAACTATCCTGATACAAAAAGTAGGAAAATATTTATTTTCCTATTTTTAAATTATATTCAAAGTATCTCTGATAAGAAGCTAATAAATATGCAAAACAGCTGGAGAGAAAAATAAGCAAAAGTGGAAAGAGGTTCTAGGAACAATGTATTTTCGACACAGTGAGGTGATTTCCAGTGTCTTAATGTAAATAAAAACATTGTTTAAGGTTATATCTTCTCATACCTGCATATGAAAGAGTTTATTTTCTTTGTTTCTCCCTTAGTAATTATAGGAGATTATATAATGCATACTATGCACTTAGAATTACTATTATAGAAACAAAGAAAAAAAATAATGAGCTTTTTAAAGTGTTACTGAACATGACAGAACATTTCTAGATAAAGAAAGGTGTAGAACCTCAGTAGTTTACTAAGCCTGAGAATGAAGGAGTTCCCCATTTTAAAAATATTGACTCTTGACTGGACAGGCTCCCCTTCAAAATACTGGTAAGTAATTTAAATGTTTCTCAACAGCGTTGCTGAAGTCCAAACCAAACCTTCTCACTGCCTTGCATATGAAACTTCAGTCAAATAAAATACAGGATCATCTAACATCTTGAGTTGGAAGGGACCCGAAAGGATCATGAGGTCCAACTCCCTGCTCCTTACAGGACCCCCTAAAATTAAATTATAAACTAAGAGTGTCATCCAGATGGTTCTTGAACTCTTGACAGCTTAGTACTGTGAACCCTTCCCTGTGGAGCCTGTAGTAAAATAAATGTGAGGTGTCATGAGATAAAAGAAAATGTCATTTAACTGAGAGAAACCCCAAAATCTCAGAAGAAATATCACAATATTAATCAGAACATCAAACAATGGCCTGGAAATGTGTGGTTTGGGGGTTTTTTTTGAAATGAATAAAATATTGTTTGCAATAGGAAATACACACAGGTATACCATGAAAAAATCAGATAAAAGACAGTAGAGGGCAGAAAAAAAAATCCCCCAAAAATAATACTGTAGCAGAAACAGACTCGGAAAGTGGGATACTCCAGGACTAACTGGAAGTAAAACATGGTTATGATTTGCTTATGTAGGATGGGATGGGGGAATTAAGTTACAAAGCCCTTTTTGTTTCAAAACAGTGGCAAGAGGCAAAGCTAGAACAGATTCCTAACATTTACTGCAAACCTATTGCCTACCTGATTCCCAAGCTACCTCAGGACTTTTTTGAGTATCAGAGAGTGATTCTTAAAGCTGCTAAGAATGATTCTATTGGATGTTATTAAGGAACCTGAAGGCCATCTTAACACTCTCCTATGAAGTTTCCAGCTGACATGACCAGGCTAAAATCAGATGTTTCAGCAATACCAGGGAGGAAAAGGGAAAAGGAAAATAACTTACAGCTGTCATTAGGGCTTTGTCTAACAGAATCAAGTAGAAAGCAGTATAATGTATAGAACTCACTGATCTGTTCTAAAACAGAATGAATCTGTAACCAAGTCTTGTAATTAGCCAAGTTTCTGGATGGTCTCTGGATGTTTTGTTGTATAGGCTACACAGTCTTGAAAAACCCAACCAAATCCTAGGCTGGCTTTGTTTTCTTCCTCTCTGGACTTGTACATACTCGAATTATTTGCTTTCCCATTTTAAGTGACCTCCTGTTATGCAATGAAAATGAGAAAGTTTGGTCACAAATTCCTCTAGTTTGGAACTCAGCACTACAGACCATCTTTACTTCCGCAGAAGAAAAAATTAATTTAAATAGTTTATTTTGAGTAAACCCATATAGACACTTCTCATCAGCTAGGGTTTTTTTTTTTACAGAATTAAAATTCTGTTTGAGACAGCCCCTATGAAATTACTAAGAAGAATGAAATTAAACAGCAGCTGTAACACTCATGAGAAATTTAATCTGCAAAAAAGTTGAAGCATCTGATCTTTCCATTTCAATTTCTCTCCCAAAAAGTAAGCAAGGTGGTTGAATGATGAAGTAATCTGACTTCTGTGATTTGATATGGAAAAGGGAAACATTTTTCCCTGTTTCTCTTGCATGTTCCATATAACTAGTTGTGAAAGTAGGAAAAAAAAATTAATGAGAATTTATTATTTTATCTAATATTTTTCTCTACTACTCTTTGTCAGAACCTTGTTTGAAGGAGTTAGAAGTATGGTCTCTCTGTTACACTAATTTATTTTTCTGAATTAGAAGTTTTGGTTGACTGAGAGACATTGTGAATATTTATGCCAGATTCCCTGCACAGCCAGTCCCAGTGGTTATCTAGAGCCTCCATTCAGATTAACACAGGCTACATACTGGATTTCTAGATGTAAAAAAGTTTAACACATCAATATTTAAAATAGTCCGCAGCCAGCCCGCACATGTAGCATTTTCCTTTTCTGACTGCATTTCCCCACTACATCCCCATCAAAATTAGGACTTAAATGTTTTTTAAATCCACATCCCAGTTCTGAACACTGCTTGGTCTTCAACTGGAGCAAAGGAAAACAGTCGTCTGAGGTGCAAGATGGAAAAGTAGCAGTAATTTCAGTACCCACCTTTTCCTGGCTCTGGTTTCCCATCCCCCCAGTAAATTCCACTACCAGCCTGGGGGTTTGGTTTGGTGCCTTTTTGCCAGTCCCTGACTCAGAGTTTCTATCCAGGGCTGCTCCTCTCACAAGCTGCTCCAGGTTTCTTGTGAGAAAGCATTCGTTTTATGCCATTTCTCAGAAATACATCACCTGGCACCTGCACCCCAAGGGCTCCTCCAGACTCACCCATAACACTGAGGCAAAGAGCTTGAACTCCACCTAAGTGGGATGAGGATGAAGACTCTGAAAAAACCACCTACGTCTACAGAAATCAGCATTCCTTCTTTTTCCTGCCACTCAAGCCCCTGGAAGCTCAGCTCTTCTGCAAAATCTTTGTCTCAGCACCAGCCTCAGCCTCACCCTGAGCCCAGGGACATCTCTCAGAGCAGGTCCCAGGGACATCTCTCAGAGCAGGTTCCAGCACTAATCCATGTCCCCAGATGTCACATCCACAGCTGTTAAATCCTTTTCAGAACACTAATCTATGTGTGAAAAAATTTACTGAATTATGGACTATTTCAATGGATGCATCATAGATAAGGAAAAAGAAATTTCTCTGCAATAGCTGTATGTCAAATCTGTACTTGAATATTTTGTGTAGCCCCTGTCGCTTTCACTAGAACTAAGAAATTGTGAAGGAAACCACTGGGATGCAGGGAATTAAAAGTGTTTTCCATTCAAACAGGTAAGAAAATTTACATCTTACTTAGGAAAAAAATCTAAAAATCAAGAAAATTATTTAAATTATCAGCTAGTGTAGTAGCAAACCAGATGAATTTTTTTTAGTAATCCTCTTTCTGCCATGTACCACTTCATGACAGTGGCTCTAATTTTTAGGCAATGCTTACTAATGAGGAGCCCCTTCATACTTGTAGGACTCCTAAGAAAGAAACAGTGCATACCTGGTTTAGAAATGCATCATTTGCCCCAGTTTATTCTTCTAAGATTTGGAAAGTAACATCAGTACCGAAATCAACAGGAACTTTGATCACTGAACACCATAAAGATTAGTTTTCTGACATGGAATTTTCAGACTACCATACTACTATGAGTCATTTGTAGGGCTGGAATTTTAACCCAACATGTTCCTTCCACATGCTGAGAGCCTCGAATGGGGAGCAGAGAAATTCTCAAGAAACATAAAAGAGCAACTTCATAGGAAAAAGTAATTAAATACTAAAAACCAGATGGGAGAGAAGCTGGTAAATTGAAATGACAGCTTGATCATGGACAAATATATACCAAACGAAGAGAGCTTAGCAATTTCAGAGAAATTTCGGATTGTTTAAGCATGAACCTCGATGAAGTCGTGTGGAAGGTGGATGATGCATCTGTGCATCACTGACTATGTATTGCTAAGCCTTTTTCAAGTGGGACAGATAGTAAATGTCAGTTGCATTATACAACAGCCACATTCAGGACATGCTTTAACAACACTCTTCCATAACAAAAGGTCACAGAGACATCACTTAGGGATGCTCTTCTTAAAACATTATAGAGAAAAATCTATTCTGTCAATACAATAGACAAACAAATGAGTTGCACAGTCCAGTGTGAAACAGTGGTGCCTTATGCACCTAAGAACACAAATGTTAACATTTAAAACCAGAAGTACATTCCCATAGCAATTATTTCCTTCACAAAAAAAAAAAAAAAATCAAAAAAATCATTGCATTAACTTAAATAGACTTGGGAGTATCACCAGGGAAGTACAGAACAACCCAATTGCTCATTTGTGGAATATTTATTGTAACCTATTCAATAAATGTTTCTCACTATTGTTTGTTACTGAACTAAAAGATCTCAAATGTAATTTTATTACTTTAATGTAAGGAAGGTTTATCAGTCTTAACTCCTCAGTAGAAATTACATATTGCACTGAGGTCAGTATATTTCAAGACAATGGATTTACTTCATTCCACTCTATGAGCACTTTCATGTCAAAATTCATGCTTTCAGAAATTTGAAAAGTAGAAAGAAACAGAGCTATATATACATTTAAAGGCTAAGTTTTCTTCAAGAAAAATCTGTGTTTTCCACAACAAAAGGTGAAAGCATTCCACATCTTGACCTATTAAAGTTATTCTTAAAATTGCAACCCAAGACTTTTTTCTATTGCTGATTTAAGGACGTTTGTTTGGATTTTATAGAAAAGACTTATGGGCATATCAGCTGGTCTGCTAAGTGGACACAAGTGTGTGGTGATAACTTGAGTATCTGAGAAAGAGAAATGAATTTAGAAGCAGAGAGAGGATGTGTGCCCTAACGAGTATTTTGTAAATTCCTCAGTGGAGTGGCAGTCAAACCCTGCTGTGAGGACTGTCACAATTTCTGCAGCAATGAGAAAAAGAGAGATGAGAGATACAGAAGGAGAGACAATCACCACCTGAGGTACAGATCCAGCTGGATATTGTTTATAGGAAATAAATGAGATTCCAAGCCAGAGGATCACAAAATTCCCAGTGTAACTGAAAGGGGGCTTTTCTCCATTCGAAGCTAAACTACAGAAAAAGTGTTTTGTTTAAACTGCTCAGTGCCACAATATCAAAGCTTCCACCCCATAACAATCAGCCAGCGTCATCCCATTCCCTGTGGGAAGATGCCGAGGTGAGAGAGCATCGAGTAATGTGTGTTTTTCTTACAGGTATTTATAATACTTCCACTTTAGCCTTTAGGTTCTTCCTCTATTGAGCTATTATGGTCATACCTCTATTATTAGTTTGCTCTAAATAATATTTGTGAAAATTCTGCATACTGCTCTTAATACTCCTTGCCAACCTGCAGGATTTTAATCAGCTTTCCCAGATGCTCTGCTTCTGGTCAGGTGATAATTTTCTCCTAAGAGTCCCAAGTAGAGTTAAGCCTCAACTTGGCTGTGCAACAAAAGAGATCTTTCCAGCTCATGGTGACCCAAGCAGCGCAGTGAGAAGAGGGGAAAAGCTTAGGCTGATTTCACTAGGTGAAGTAGCAAAATGTTTTCCTGTTAAGGCTGAAATGAATTTGAGCTGCTACATGTAAAATCCAGGATTTTATGGTTCTTGATTTCCTCGTGTTGAAAATAAGGAGGCATTTTACTCATTTGAAAAGTCCCATGGTCTGTGAAAAATAATAGACCAAGGAAAAACATGTTTTGAAAATAAATTAATTTAGTACAAGTAACCGTCTCAAGGAAATGTTCAATTTACATTGAAGAAAGGAAATTTCCTAGTAGGTCCCACAAAAATCTTTGCAAATCTAATGCTTTTTTTGTTCCCCCCTGAATTTCTAAAAAGCACCAAAACCCCACTATGCCTTCAATTATGAAATTGATAAAATTCAATTCATTTGAAGAAATCCTTGTTAGTAAGGATAGGCATATGCCACCAAGCAAGAAAAGACAATAAGAATGGCTCTGCAGAGCAAAACCAGTCATTCTGAAAATATAAGCACATGGGAGCATGGGGGGTTCCTTAGACTTACTGCAGTCTGGTTTTGTGTATTAAAAAACCCAAGAGGTGGTGAGGTGTGTAAACCACATTCTCAAGCTTGCATTGTGATTTAGCTTCATAAAGAAGAAATCCAGCTTTTATACTTCCAAGACCACTCTCTGATGCTGCACAGAGCACAGTAAGTGTGGATGATCTGGAGGTTCACTGTAAAAGCTCTTCAGATCAAAAATAAAAAACCCAAGGTAAGCACACCTTAAAGTTTCCAGTCAGTCAGGATTTAGAAAAGGGTCTGCATAGTTTTAAGTACATGAATGGTTTCAATGGTCTTAGTAGAGCTTGGCTAAGTTTATATACCTTGTGATCCGCATGCTTTGTTAAAATACAGCCCAGAACCAGTCAATTAAAATGGTTTTTACATTGCAAGCCCACGTAGAATTTTAAGCTAAATAATATCTTTTGAAATTCAGAAATACCCTGCCCTTTCTTAATATTTATGTAGATCATTTATTTACCCAGGTATTTATTTCCCTTTCAGGTCAGAAGTATTTTCAGGACAGAGGTCTTAATAAAAAAAGCATGGCAACATCCTCCTCACCTTTTCTCAAAATTGTTAAAGGCATAAAACATCAAAATATTTCAATTTCAAGAAACTCAGGGAATGAGATAAGGTTTTTTTACTTCTCATTATTTTCATCATCTATAGACTAGTGTGGACTAGCACAGACATCAGGGAGAATAATCAGGTAATTCATCCTGTATAATTAGTTTTAAAATGGTAAAATTCTTCTGGTGATTATCTGTAGGCACAGAATACAGGTCTCCAGCTTTGCTACACCAAAAAAAAGTGTTACTTTATGCTACTGATCCATATAGCCAGACAGTGAGACTATGGAAACACTACAAAATGAAAATAAAGACTGAGAGAGAGCCATTTCATGGTCACATTTGGAAGTAAAAATTATGGTCTTTGAAGACAAACAAGCCACTTTTATTGTCACAATTCAAAGTGCCAGACATTTGATTTCCATATGATATAACACAATAAAAATTGTAAATTTTCAGCCTTACTCATGACTGTAACCAACAGTGAGTGACTAATGATAACACATTAACACGACAATTTCAACTTAACTGACTTTAGATGATAATTTATGGAGTTCAGATAAATGTGTTGGCTAAATGTAAATCAGTTGTTGCGCGGCATTAGTCAAAGACCTAATGTTTATTGGAACTTGCAAAGTTTTGTCTGGGTCTCTTATCAGAATACTGTCAAAAGGTTTGTCATGAAGACCTTACACATTTTTATCAAATTAGACTGTCTAACCTCTCAAAGAAGTGGTGGAGTCCAACCATCACAGGCTAGAAAGGTTAAAGAGGTTCTTTAAACAGTACAAACTGAAAAACCTCACACAGCAAACATTTCCCTAAAATCCCTGGAGAAAACCTGGCCAAAATATCCTAGTGAGCATAGCTCTCATAAGGTCATACCCCTGGGAACTCCTTTGCCTTTCTAATTTTGCTCCTGTTCTCAGTCTAAAAGAGTAATGAATGATGTACTTAAACTATCTAAAACTGCTGGATGTGATAACCTACACAAAAACCTAGATCAAAAGTTATGCTTTTGTAAATATACTACTGTGAAGGCCAGGAAATTCAGGAACATGCTTAAGCTTGGAGAGAAAACTGGATCTAGCAGCTACAGGAAAATATATTTGCTTGGCAGCTGTCCCAGATTGTTCTGGTGCCTTCACTTGCAGAGTCTTTAGGGTCATCTCGGAACAACAGAGATTTTGGTCTTGGTCTGCTACTGTATTTAGTTAACATCCTCAGAGTATGCTTGCAAATAGGAGTCACAAAAAGAATGTATCACATCTTCCCAGATTCTGATGAGCCATTTAGTAAACTTCATTCCCATTCACAATCCGTCATCACTTTTGGAAATGTTGCATGTGAAACAATTATGAAAAACAAAGAGAATCCCTACTCCATCAGTTTAATCTTCGTTGAATATCTGAAATAAAAATAATTAATTTTTTAAAAGATAAGCATGTGTTTCATAATGTTACAGTGATAATTAGTTTTGATGTGATGAAGCATTTTCATATATCAAGCTATACTTGGAGTATGACTACTGGAAAAGTATCCAGTCTTACCTTCTATTTTCCACATATAACAGATGCCTTAACAGAACACAAGAACTGAACGTAAAGTTTCTTATTTTTCTTCTTCAACTTACCTTTTATATAGTAAGTAGTTATTGTATACTGTTAAAGTGAAATATTGAAATTATTTAATTAACCTGTTTTGACCTCTGTAAAATGCAAAAGCTATAAATATGGAGCAAATCAAATTGAGTTCTGCTGTAGGCAAGAAACCAGCCTCCAGTGGATTGCCTGCTGCTCAGATAGCATTTGCTAATTTCAGTCTTTATACTTCCACAGCAAAAACTGGGGGTACACACGCAGTATAGTTGTGTTTAGTGATCTTCTGTAGTTTGCTGTTATAAAAATCATTCTGATCTTTAAAAATGAGACATAATTTAATCCAATTAATTCAGGCACAGTTAAATCTCTGTTGCAAGGGAAAAATTTTGGACAACTAAAATCCAGAAAAATAATTTTTTAAATGACATTTTGTATGTGTCCCTACTTACCCCTGTTTCCATACACAGCCTCTAGCAAGGGCTAATTTTCAGCTCATTCTATTCTTATCATCTGTCACTTAAAAAATTACTGAGAATAGCTTACAACAGTCCTGATATTAATAAAAAAACCTCAGGACCCATAATTTAGACCCATAAGAATGAAAGATTTTGCTTTATATGTCATTATTTTAAAGTTAGTACCATCTTCTAACAACTGAATAATTAATGGCAACTGAATGCACTTGCCAAAAAACAATGTTGTGATTATCAGAGAATCCAGATTTGCTTTAATAAGTACCTTGAAAACCTTTTTACAGTTTCCTCTGCTCCTCTGTCATAAATATTTTCCTTTATTACTCGTATTTTGGATGCTAATCCATTAAATCTTCTGTATTACAGGTTTTTTATGGCGGTAAGTAGTGCAAGATGTACTCTTTTTTTATTCTTAATTCTATTTTCCACCTAGGAGCAAACTGTCTGATTTGATTGTCCTGTATCACAATGGCAAGTGATGTAATGAAACATTTTACTGCATTTTTATGTTTTAAAAGCATTAAAAACTATCTAGCAAACCTATAAATGTTTGTATTCCATAGATTTCTATGATTCACATGAATTTCAACGTGATCACAAATAACAGTGTTTTGCTTTTAAAAAAAAAATAGGCTTATTTACTTGCAAAATAATGTAGCAATTACAGTAACAAACACCTCTCACCTACTCTGAAACAACAGTTTAACAAACTGACAAGGTGTTGTATTTTGCATAATTCCTTCCGGTTTACTCCTTTTCAAAAAGATTTCCACTATTTTTCCTCCAAAGATGGGTGAAGTCAGTTCCACATTTTGAGCCAGTAACAATTTGCAATGTAAGTCATTATTTATCTTAGTAGCCATAATGTCTGTGTTCATTTGTGATTTATTGGCTTAATACAAGAGATTCACACTCTTCAGGGTAAAAAAATACCCTGAAACTTTCACTGACTTCATTCATAATGATTATGCTTCTGAGATAGAACAGATTTAAAGTGTTAGGCAAATATTTCAGAAGAGTAACTACATCAAAGCTGGTAAGCTAATACAGAAAAAAGTAAATAACTGAATCCTAATAAATGACCAAATAGATATACAAAGCCATGTTAACATCACTAAAATTGAAAAATCAAAGACTTAAGAAATACCAGGATTCAGAATTGCCTATGCAACCTTAATTTGTCCTCGTTCTGCAGATACATGATAATGAAGTATTTAATTAAGATTAATGTCAAAGGTAACCACTAATTCCAAGTGGCCAATTTTCATTACACAGCTCTGCGTGTTCTTAGTCCAGTTCACACCGGCTTCAGGATGTCTGCAGTACTTCACATTTCTGCAGATAAGACTCTTTGGTATGAAGTTGGGAACTGAGAAAATGAGCATTAATATCAATTTATTAGCACTGTAAAAACATTTGGTCTGAGTGACTTACCTAACATCAGAGAGGAACTCTGAGGCATAGCGAAACAATGTCCCCAGATCAAAGGCCTCGTTTAGTTACTCGGAGACTGTCTTTTCCTCTTCTTTCAGACCTCTGCCATATTAAATACATATTTTCCATTTTTTCTTCAGTTAATGAATTAGTGATTCTGTCTATCAGTGTCTTCCTTCTCCCCAAAGCCATGAATCATCCCCAGAGCTTCTTCTTGGGCTGACTGAGCCCAAGGCTTTGTGTTATGTGGAGGAGGGTTAGAGCAGGACAGCAGATGGACAAGGCACAGAAGAAAACAGAAGGAAGAGCCATCAGGCAGTTTTAGTTCATCATATAAAAATGCAAAAGCAACATAAAGCTTGTAAAACTAACAAGTCCATTTCTTTCATTATGACCATCTCCTAACTATAAGATCCTTACATACAGTAAATGTATGTATTTCCCTAAAATTTGTGGAAGTGAATGAGGGAGAAAAAATGTTATCACATGGACATCCATGCAGATCACCAGAAGGCTTAGAGTCTTTAAATCCACCTGACATCTTTTTATTTGAGCTCATCAGTTAGGGACTCATATAGAAAATTGCTGTTTCCTAGAGGAGACAGTAATTTAATAAATACTTTATCATGAATATCAGATATTAACTAAAAGCAGATACATTATGACAGTGAGATACAATGAGTTTTGGGCCGTACAAAGTAATTTGGGTACTGACATTTCTTCCTTTTGTTTAAAGCCTGAAGTTTTGCTATTCTCCCAGTTTGTCTCATCTACCAGTAGCTACTTTTATCATTCCCCTTTCCATTCCTCTGGCTTCTCAGCTCATGCTGGGTAAGTTGTACTACTTAAATCTTGATTTTCTCTTTCTATGTTTGTGTCTTCTTTTTTCTGCTCTCTTGTTTGTTAATGTTGGACTTTATTTTCTGTTTTCTCATCACCACGCAGTTTCCCTTTGTTACTTGTTTCTGGTCTTGACTCATGCTTCCCATCCTGTGGCTCCTCAGTCCAGTTTCTGGACTCAAGGATTCCGAGTTCCTCTTTGAAGTTTTACTCTGTCTTCAGATTTATCTTATCCTTCCTATTTCCCAAATAATCTGCTGGTCCTAAACTCCCCACCTGGATGACCACAAACTACTTTCATTCTGGGGTCTCAACATGTTCTCCTTACTTTGGTTTTCCTTACTAGCAATTCATCTTCCCTCAGATTTCAACCTCAGCGTTATGCTAGCCTTTTTCATCCATTCAGCCTATAGTCCTAGTTTTACCCTGACCTTGCATCACACCTGTGCTTTTTCTAGAGCTTGTCTCCCAAAATAATTTGTCTGAATATATTTTGCCTTCCTCCTTGTGGATTTTTCCTCTGTTCCTTTTTTTTTTTTTTTGTACCACATGACATCCTTTTGATTCTGCCTAGCGTCAGCAGATCAAAAGACGACATAAATCTCTGGAAACCAAAGACCTGGATCTATTTCCAACTCCTTGGGAACTGTTGTCTCTCAGACTACATCTGCTGGGAATTAACAAGAGCAGGGCTGCTCCCTAAGGAAAAGTAAGGCAGGAACACAGGGATGCCCAGCCCATGAGGACAGAGGCCTCACCACCCACAGCCCAGCCCCACGGCGCTGAAGCAAGGACAGACCCAGAGGTTACAGCAAAGTCCAGCCAGGAGTCCAGACTGTAAGGCAATATCACAGTACTGGAGCAGGTCAGAGACCACATTGTGAAGGCCAAAGTTAGGATCAGCAGTCACAGGATCAAGCAATTGATTGAAATCTGGCTCAAAGTATCCCATAACCAAATAGGAGCAGGACTAAGCCAGAAACAGGCACTCTCCTGACACAGCTCAGCTTAAACAGAGCTCCTGAGCCCATGGGTGTGGGTGGAGACTCCAGGTGAACAGGATCATTAGAGGTTATGAACGCCCTCAGCATCCTGACTGAACAGAAGAGCAAAAACTGGAGTACACAATTTCTCATATTCCCTGGTTTCTTCGGTGTGCATGCCAGGACACAATCAAGCAGGTCTTCAATAAGGACAGTTGTGGCATCAGAACTGGTTAGACGCAGGTCAAGCAGAGCCTGCTCTTTCTGCTCCTAATTGTGGTATCTAACACTACAATCTCTTTCCCATTGCTGGAAAGAGCACTGGTAATCCAGTCTGGCTGTATTTCACTGCTAGATCATCTGATTCTTGGGAGGCTGTTGAGCAGAGACAGAATATGTAGAAATTATAAAGGCTATAATATTTAAAGTCAGTTGTGTGCTTTTTTTTATTTCCCCGAGGCTTATGCCTTGGGCTATTTTTTCATAGAGACAGCAAAAGAAATGCTGTTTTCAGAAAGGTCCTATGAATTCTTAGAGACTTGTTTTAAAAAGCATGGATGTGCTTGAACAAATATTTTAGGAGTCTTAAGTACGGGCAAACTGATTTACTTGTTCAGTTCTAGGAGTCTTACTCTGGATAAGTAAAATACTTTGACTTGTATTTGGAAACATTTTCAATATAGGATGCACTAATGTGAAAATCTTAGTCTGAAAAAACCCAAATGTTGGATCTAAATGTCTAGAGCTTCCTTTATATTACCAGAACATGTGAGAAAATCATTGTACTGGTGTCAGCAATCGAAGCTGCTCTTAAGAAAGTAAAATGGATGACATGATGTTCTACAGAAGGAACAACTCCTTACTGAGATCTTGAATACTTTTTTGTCACTTCAGCTGAGTGCAAGAGAGGTTTTGTGCAGCACATCACATAATCTGTGCTTAAGTGATAAAAGGCAAAGCAATTAAAAATTAGAAAACATTAAATATTAAAAAAAAAAGATAAATGGATAAATACATATTCCAAAGATGTTATCTAAGATGTATTCTCAACTACATGCGTATCTGTTCAAGCACATCTAAAACGCAATTAGTGTCTATTTAATTTTATGAATTAATATGTTTTTATGGCCAACTATATCATGCATTTCATGGAATCATAGAATATCCTGCATTGGAAGGGCCCCACAAGGATCACGGAATCAGAGAATCAGAGAATATCCTGAGCTGGAAAGGAGCCATCAGGATCATTGAGTCCAACTCCTGGCCTTGCACAGGACACCCCAAGAGTCACACCATGTGCCTGAGAGCATTGTCCAAATGCTTCTTGAGCTCTGTCAGGCTGGTGCTGTGACCACATCCCTGGGGTTCCAGTGCCCAACCACCCTCTGGATTCCACAACCATGGCTGGAACCTTTTTTTAAATCATAAGGAAATAATGGTATAAGAGCTGGTAAAGTTATATAACTCCCCATTCATTCCAAAATTCTGTCATTTTGGGTAGGGAATTAACATTTCTTCAAGCAGTTGCTTCTTGGGTGAGGGTTAGAAGGCGTAGGAAAGTACACACTTCTGCTAATTATCAAATACTCTAGGAAGTGGGAGACCTAACTAGAATATATGGAGAATCATGTTAGCAGCACCATTTTTTCTGTGTCTTCATTCCACAAATTATATGGATGAGAGGTCAGGTAATGAATAAGATAATTCTGCTTCCACTCATCATTGGTAATTCTCTTCTGCAATTATATTCACCAACTCAAAATGTAGATTAGGTATTTTTCAATGAGAATGATACCAGTGAGGTTTGACCTTGGTTTACTTTGCACTGGCATTGCATTGACAGGGTTGTTTTATAGACTTTTTTTCTTCTCCAAAAGTCTGTGAAATATCTCACATTTATAATTGCTTTATAAATGGGACTTCATCCCACACATATTTTATATGTAGTATTCGCAGCATGCAATTCCTTTTACTTGCTTCATCTTACTAACTAACAGAGAACAAAATTTCACTGAATTCATAATATTGCTCTGGAACTGATACATTCTGTATATTTACACACCAATATGTTTTATGGAAATGAACACATTTCTTCTCTGGAGCATATTTTCAAACTTCAATTGCTCTTTACTGAAGCCAATTTTTTTTTTCAAACAAAAAAAAAGTGCAATGCGTTTCATGTCTATATATTTTTATTCACGCCAATATATTTTCACAGTTGGATAGATTTAACTAAATTACTAGTTACAGTATTTGTTCAAACCATTGCATTTTTGCTGGCATCTGGTAAGTAAATGTTATCTGGGTTTTTCTCTTTAGTAGTCGGCTTCCACCAAACCCAAACCATTAAAAACAACAGCAACTCACCTCCACCACTCAAAATTTCTTACCCAAAGCAAACAAAACCCCAACTCTTCTGCTGCAGCTGCTCAAGTATGGTAAAGGGTAATGCAAAGGGGAAATGCACAGACTCCAGTGATGAACATCTGGTGCTCTGATTTCCACACAGGCCAGGAATGGTGCACTGGGTGGGGAAATGCACTTTTGTGCATTTGTGATCCCTCCTGCATCTAGGGACCCTGCTCATGAGGGAAGCAATGGTGCCACTTTGAGGAGTGGTGGGGCAAATAGAAGCGTTAAGGACTTATTAAGGACTACTGCAAGAGGCTGTTATCCAGACAGAGATTTCTTCAAGGCTAGGGGGAAACTACAGTGTGGTTTTCTCACAAGATTTTTTTTTAACTGAGCCATGCAAATAAATCTCACTTTCCAAATTGCCGTTTCAAATGTGATCGTGCGTTTTTAGCAGTTTTGCAACTTGGGATAGATAGATCTAACTTCCGTCACCAGCAGCTTGCCTTCTCCTTATTTCCTGTGGGGCTTTTTTAGTTGGTTTTGGTACTCTGCAACCATCTTTTGACTACTTCTGCTACCCTCTAGAGTACAAAATTTACTTTAAAATATCCATTATAGGACATAGCACAGAACAATTGTTTGTAGAGCTATGTTTCCCAGCCTGTAACACTGGAGGTTTCTCTCTCCTTAAATTATCTATACATCTTCCACCATTTGCTGAATTCAACAAAAGCGTAATAGTTTGCCAAGTATGTTTTCTTTGGGTTTCTCCTCCCTAATCACTGACCACTGATGCCATCAAGGAGTACCATTAAAAACCATAAATATCCCTTCAGATGTTGCTTGTCTTCCAAGGCAAACTCTAGAGGTACTCTAACCCAACCCAACACAGATAGCTCCTTCTAGAAGAGGTGGAGTTTAGCTTTTCAGAGAGAAGCCCAAAGTCTTGCTGATCAGGAGAAAAAGTGTGCGAGAAAATGAATCAGATCACGTGGCAGACCCAGACATGAAGAGGTCGGCGATCTGAGCTTTCTGTTGTGACCACATGCAGTTCCACCAACTATTCACCCATACCTGTGACATGTTTGCCATCTAGAAAAGGAGGAACAGGAAATAATGGAGAGGAAACAACTAAGAGAGCTGGCTGCTCTGCTAGAGGAAGGGTTTTTCTATTTTTTTTTTTGAGTGAAAACCAACAAGAAAAAAGTTGGAAAGCAGGAGAATGCAATGTAGGATCTGTTCTGGAAGTGTATGGAAAGTTGGGTAACTTTTTATTTACCAATTCAGTGCGAGGCAGTAGTTGAGGACTCTCTCTGAGTCATGCTTGGGGATTAAATTATTTTGCTTTCTTTAGCATTAGGAATATTTTTACATATGAACATTTGTACGTCACCTTGATGAACAACAGGATAATGCAGAAGAACACATTCCTGGTTCTGATAAAAAGTTTACCTTCTGCATATGATTTTCAGCATTATCTCCTGTTGATATTTTAGGGTATTGCTCTTTACTCTGTTCTGAAATGTGTTTCTTGAAGAAGCCCTGTTGCCCTTTTGGTCTGGAAGCAATGACACTTCTGGCCATGCTGCCCATGAGCTCCAGCTCCACAGACCAATTGCAAAGTTCTGTTTGTTTTAGATGTCAGCTGCCACTGGATGCCATAAGATTTGCCACTATGCCTACAGAAACCATCAAATTAGCACAGCTGAGTTAATCAGGAGAAGTATATCATATCTGGCAGTTGTAATGATTTTAATTATATATTTTTCAGATATATAGTTAGTATAAAAACCCAGGGAATTTTGTTGGGAATTTTTTTCTCTATCAGCATGTTGCTAGCTCATTTCAGACCCACCCAAGCCAGAAGAAAAATGGCAAGAACTGGTATTTCTGGGTACACTCCCGACATGGGGCATGATGCGACATCCGTGTTACTGAATTCTGGGAAGAAAAGGTCAGCTGCTCCTTCTAAACACTCAGATCAGCTTTTCCAAGTGTACTAATATGGCAAAGACTTGTAAACCCCATGATGTACAGACAGGCACTTCATTCCGACACCTGCCAGAGGACCCCATTTTGCAGCTTTTAATCACTAAGCTGGGAAGACACTTGTATCTTTCCTATAGTGTTTCCTGGAATAAGATTACAATCAAAAGTATGTCTAGTCAAAAGTACAGAGCTATCAGCTGTCATAATTAATGTAAAAGCACTTCAGGATGGATTACAGTCCTGCCTGAGGAAAGGATTTACTTTGCTTATTTTTTAGGAACTGTTTTTTTAATTTCCTCCACCAGCAACCAGAAAAAAAAAAAAAAAAGCATTTGTTGACATTTACAGGGCTGCCTTAAAAATGATGACTTGATCCTTTTTTAAGTCTTCTAAAAGATTCTGGCAATCATTCCCCATTCATTACTGCTGAACCTGCACTGAACCCTAAGAACAGTTGTAAAACCTTTGCCTGTTGTGTCTTTTTTCACTAAGAATAAAAATCCAAGTAGAGCATATATCTACTCATGCATTAGAGACAGACTACAACTGCTTCCCTGTCCCAGGAGACATTCCAGTGCAACATCCTCTATAGTGTTAACACAACCCTCCAAAGGCATGGAAATGGACGTGATGGTTCTGTGCTACAAAATCATACAAATTCTAGAAGTTTAAAATGGGAATCAGTAACTTGATTCTGTATTTTATGTGAATATCTTTCGAAGATAGGGGGAACCCAGTATAAATCCTGATGCAGTCTCAACTGCTGCCAGGCATAATCATCACTTGCTAATGAACAAAGTGGAAGATATGACTACAGAATATATAACTTCCTGCATACCACTCCAGTGCAAGCTCTTTAAGGTGAAGTTGACAGCTGATTGCACTTCCTCGACGATCTGAGACCGTGCCCCCTTCAGAGAAATGAGCCTTTAAAGAGCTTCCCTCTACTGTAGGTAAAACTATTTCACCACTTATCTCTGCAAAGCTCTTTGCTGTCAAAGACTGGGACATCAAGGTGGAAATTCAGAGAGGTACTGTGGGAAACATACTGAGAGAAAGTAGGAGAGAAAGCCTCAACAGGTAAAGGTTGGAACCAGAACTGGATAAATACCTGGTCATTATAGTCATTTGGGTGCAGGGGAATCCTGCTTTCTACAGGACAAGGCAGCACAATTCCTCCATAGCTTGTTTACAGACAGACCCAGCAACTTAAAAAATAGGCATTTTAATTTCACTGAGAGGCTTAGGCAAACGGTGGCCCATACAGTGCTAAACACCACATACACAAACGTGAAGTGGCTGCCTGCCCTCTTGGATTTCTCATGACGTTCAGTGACTTATCTTTCGAACATAAGCAATTCCGGACCACGAGCTGAATGCTAGCAACCCTCCCAAGAAACCCTCCGAAGAAAAAACTTTCTCCACGCCATGCAGAGTCCGGGCGACACCGCGAAAAGTCCAGGAAGCTCTTTTTTGCCATTGTTCGGGGGCCGATCTCATTGCCGCCGCGGTGAAGGCACCTGCACGGGATTTGTTCCCACGAACACGGAGACTCAGCCAGCCCTTCTTTTATCCGCTGTTCTCGGGGAGGAAAAGCAGAGGGAAGAGAAGGAGCTTTAGGCAGGCGCCGACCCAAGGGGCCGTGTCCCTCGCACAGCCCCGGGCCCCGCCCGCGTCCCGCGGCGCTCTCGGCCGGCGCTGCCGCCGCTTCAGCACCGGCTCTGGACAGCGCCCG